>WACJ01000119.1:0-600000 GCA_008973525.1 Stenopsyche tienmushanensis
ATAATTCAAAGTCACATAAATCAATTACATAGATGCAACAAATGCATTATTTTGCAGAGCCGTAGCGAGGGTATGAAGCGCTCGTGGCAAGTATTGCGCCCCTTACTTACCCCCCCCCCCCCCCAGAGCTTAAAGGTTAAATAATACTATTATAAATGAAAAATATTAAAAATTATTATTGTGTATATTTTTAAAATAAGATATGAAGATAGTCTTAAAAGTACCCAACTTAACATATAGATGACGGTTGGTGTTTTAAAAAAAATCTAGATAAAAAAACACCCACGTGCTACCATGATATGTATTTGGTACACCATATGAAATTTTGAAAAATTCTGAACTCTGGCCGGGGCTCTTTTATAGGGTTGTAGGAGCCACTCTAAGTAAGTAAGTAAAAGAGGAGGGAGTGGCCACAAGGTCTGTGTGTCCAACCAGTCCGCCTTTCAGACCACTGACACGACGAAAAATCGTCTCTCGATCGGACGCCACCCCTAAACTCATCCACAGAACATGATATTTCAAATTTGTTGGTACGTTGAAAAGTTTTTCCACAAACTGGATTTGAACCCAAACCTTTAAAATAAGATTCCAGGATCCAAGCTACTATACCAACACTTGGTTAAATAGGGCACCGAAGCTATTGAACATCGCTGGGAAAAGCGCATCGAGCTGAAAGGAGTACTCCTAAAATAGTCACACTTGTAAAATATTGCACAGAAATTTTCTCGATCGCGGTCGATCATTGACTAACTGCAATTCCGAACGTTCATATGTAACTGCCCATCAGTGTCTACATATCCAGATAGAATGTGTATCAAGCATTCGATTTTTAAATGATGTTTTGTGATATGTGTGACTATCGTTTACAATATTGACTCGGGACTCTTTTCTTAGGAACAGTTTTTTCGATCGGCACTAAATGGGTTAAACGACGTTTGATTCATCAGAAAGTTCTATAGAAGTTTGAGTCATCAGTGGCGGATTTACCCATAAGCCTCAGGGGTCCTCATAAACATTAGGGGAACCTCAAAAAGTTTTTGACGCACTCTATAATTCAAGAGATTCAAGAAATGTATTCTCATCTTTTGAAATTTCAAATTCAATTAAAAAACTGTGCCGTTCCTTGTCTACGTGCCGTGTAATATTAATAGAAAACCGCGCAGATCGAGGGCCGAAATATCTAATAAAAACAGCCATAATAAGGGAAGCAGTTCGTCTCATCGGAGTCTCGCAGTTGGAATCTCTTTCTGTTTGAATTCGAAAATATCTTCTAGGATTCCATAGTTGAAATGACCACATGGGGCATCCGATCGTAAAACATGGTAAAACGGGCGTAGCTTCGGAATTCGATCAACCATGGGGGGCTGCGCCCTGAGTTCCGTGGGAACTGTCAGGGTATTTCAAAAAGTAAATTCTCCAAAATTAAAGACTACTGGAATCATACATGAATTCCTCTGTATACAACATTATTTTACGAATAGTTATGACAAAAACTCGTCCTGTATTTTAGATTAGCATCAAAAACCAATATCCTTCATTGGGCCGAAAATTCCTGCAAGTATTAAATATATTCGCTTTGATATATTTGCGTAAAACTGGATTTTTACTTAGGACTATAAAAACACAACAACAAAAAATCAATTCCATCGTGATCTAACAAAAACACTTATTTCCTATATGGTCTATAAATCGTACAATGATGTAACGCTCAAAAAATATTTTTAAAAAAGTTGTTTTTACTGTTATATTTAAAAATTCGTTAAAATTGACCAGAGCTAAAAGCGTGATCATCTTTGTTAATAAGAAAATTGTGAATTTGTAAAAAAATGTTTTTTGCATGTATTATTGGAAGCTTCTTGAATAATTATTATTCCGGTCAAGGACCCTCAAAGGTTCTCGAAGGTGATTAGACAAATAAAAAACATCGCAAAGTGGGTTAAGATGAAAAGAAAAGACAGACCGAACAAAACTAATAACTCTTTGAACAAAACACCACAATTTAATTTCTTTTAGCATGAAATTTCAAAAAGGTAAGCAATCCGTAATATCAAAAAGATTGTCATATAGGATAGTACCCTAAGTTGCGCATATATGCGTTCAAATTATATACGGAATTCTCGCACATTGAGAGTTTTTTGTATCAACTTCGAATGGCCACTTATGCTCTGAGCGCAGGAGAGAAAATAGTTAGATTTTATAACTTAAAACTAGCTAAAACGGCAGCATAAATTAGTAAAATTGATAAATATACAGCTTTTATGGGTGGGGGGAAGTCTAGATTCGTTCGCGCCCTAATTTTCCGCGAGTCACCTTTTTAAGTTAGCCTCTGATCGTACAGATCATAGAAAATGCCGCCAAAAGCCCTAAAAGAAGACCCAGTGAAGGTCTGTGTTCAGTCGGTCCGCTTTTCGGACCGCTGGCACGACGAATGAGCGTCTCGCGATCAAAAAATATGAAAAAAAAAATGCATAAAAACATTGATACAAATGATTTTGAAGTATTGACTATTGTTATTAAATAAATATGTACACTTTAAAAAAATGACCATATCTTTTAAACTATTAATTATTTTATAGTTAAATTTAAAATAATCACTAACTATATTATTATCCGTAATTTTGCGCATTTATTTAAACCTAAACACTTGTGTTTTTAATTAGATATTTATAAATTATAGAACATTTACGTTAATATTTTCTTTATTTACAAAAAAATATTTCATGGTTAAGAATCACTGATTAATACCATATAAAAATACCATAAAACGCCCTAAAAGAGGACGGAGTGGCCACAAGATCTGTGTGTCCAACCGGTTCATTTTTCGGACCGCTGACATGACGAATGATCGCCTCGCAATCCGAAAAAGACTAATCGAGTGGGTCGTTTAGATTTTACAGTCAGTCGAAAATATTGTTGTCTTTATTTTATTGCGGGCTTATTCCAGTTGGGTCGGCCCAATGTTTAAACGATGACGAAAGAAAAGAAAGATTAGACTAACTCAGTATATATTATAAAAATGGACATAGTTAATCAATGTTGATTTATGTAAAGTAGAATGGTCAAATAAAATAAAAAGCATGTGCAACTCTCGACCCTTATTACGGCCCTGTTATTTTGTTACTAAAACTGTAGACTTAATATTGTGTACTATCAACAGTGTTAAGGGTTATTTATTGATATACAAACTTTAATCACGCTGCGCGGTCCTGAGAAAAAAATGGATTTCTGTGGATGCGCAGTAGAAATTATTTTAAGAATTATTTTTTCTGTGTATTTAAAGAAATTGTTAGCTAAAAGATGTGGCTGTATGCTGCGTAATATATAACAAAATATGCTCGTTCACTTTACAAACAATTCTCCTTCTCTTTTCGACTAACCCCCGCTTGGAGTTTCACTTATCGTGACGTTCAGCCCAATTTGCCCTACCGCCTCTATACGAGTGAAACTTTTAAAGCATCTAAAACATACAATAATATGATATTAAAATATCGCCAACCCAAAATAGAATATTTCAATTGTTAATGGTATTAAATTTGAAAACATAAAAATATATTAATATTTTTACCAAATAACGTTATATATTATTATTTCCGTTATGTCTTCCATAAGCCCAAATGATGCATGAACTGTCACTCATCGATTTACGACCGACCGCATTTAAGACAACAAAAAAATTGAATAAAAATTAAATCATGATAAAATACCGATGATGCAATTGATTGCGTCACCCGTTATTTCTGCATTAATGAGCCATCAATCAACCGTCTTGTGCTTGTAACTTCCATTTTAGAATATTCTTTAATAAACAATTACGATGGCATAACTAAAAGTATGAAACAAATAAAACATGCCATAAAGAACAGGGGGATGGATCCAAATATTTGACAAAATGTTCAACACACTTTAAGCGGGTGGTGATTGCTTCTTCGCGGCTAGAAATTCACCCAAAGGTTGGAGCGTTTGTGTGTGGAATCAATTTGTTGTTGAAAAATATTGTGGATGATCTCAACAATGAAGACTTGATTAAGCTTAAGAAACAAGAGAACTAATGGAGTTGGATGAACATAAAGAACTATTACTTAATTGTATCCATTGTATTATTATTTTGTTAATCTGAATCATTGAAATATTGTTGCATATGGCAGGGGTTCCTTGGGGGTGATCAGCACCTTCAGGCTGTACCTCGTCTCAAGGATGCTTATCATTTTACTATTTAACAAAAAAATAAGCGCTAAAAAGATCTACAATGATCGAGAAAATTGATGTAGTTATATATTTACAAGTCTTCCCCGCAAAAGAGAGAACAGCGAACTGCGAGACTCTCCGATGACGATCAACTTTTTTCCAAGCGTTTTCCATTGAAGCATCACCCCATATTATAATGTATACGTATGCTGACAATATTTTATTGATCAATTATACCATAATTTACATTTTTTTACTCCAGCTTCTCTTGCTAAAATATCATTATCTATATTCAAATTGATTTCAAAGCAATATGCCTTGGAATGCTTTAAAAATCTCATCATAATCTTATAGAATGATACTTATAGTTTTAATATATTTTAATGACAATGCGTCAAGACATTTGCATCGACCTGATATGATGTTTATTACAGAGAGCACTCACTCTACCTTTGCAAAATTATTGATGCTAATTATATTTTGACATATTGTAATGGCTCACGGAATCTTTTAATGGTGTCAATTTCTCGGAATATTGTCTAAGTAATCAACAAGTTCATCGATATTCCAAGAACGTAACAAGAGTCCATAAGAGCCTGGATTATCCGGAGCGATTGAGGAAAAAAGACACGGATTTAAAACCCCGGATAGTCAACGCAAAAAATATATAAACAGTTTGTTGTTCATCATTTCATTATCTCGTTAATAAATATTTCAAAACAAAAAAACGGTTAATCCGCAACTCGTTCGATGCGACCTCGGATAATCCGGATTGCGTCATGTAAATTATCACAGCCCATAAACTTAGCTTATATTTTAATAACTATCATCTTAATCGACTAGTGAGTTAAACATATATACTTTATTCGTATATCCACACCACTTATCGTCCCCAAAAATCCATTTTTCTCTCAGGAGCGCGCAGCGTGAGTGAAACTTGTATATCAATAGATGAACCTTAATACTGTCGATAGTGTTGGGCCTCACAAAAGCGTTCCAAATAATTCCAAATAGACTGAGTTTTAAGTGTCTAATTTATTTATGTGATTTTCTGCTATTTATTATGATTCTAAGAAGACTTTGAGAATATTTAAACGTGTAGGGGTACCTTTACAATACAACCATGCCATCGATGAATGAGTATATGATGAGACACAGACGACTAACAGGATTGGAGGGTCTATATCCCCCCTTCCATAGACCCTCTTTCCGGCACTGCTGCATGATCAGTTCCGGGTTGTCCTGGACTAGCCACACATAAAGGGTCATTCACTGATATTTAACCCCACAGGAAACGCTACGCGCAGAGCATCCAGGCGCCCACTCCTTTTGATCTGCACCCTCCAGAGGAGGCAAGATTGCCGCAGGAAAATCAGCTTAAGACAACGTGCGCCCGAAGGTGCGTAGGAGGAGAAAGGAAAAGGTTCTGTTAAGTTCAAGGGAATACTACCGCGGATTCACTGCACCCACGAGTCCAACTTCAGTGTTAATGGAGTTACAGCAGATGTCGGACTGCAGGGGTTACCCTTTTCCCATGATATCGGTTCGGTCATTTGTCACTGAGACGAGTCACCGTTCGAGTAGCCTAAAGCCGTTCTCCCCTGTATACACTTGGCTGTAGAGGAGAGTGGTGTGTTTTTGACTCCACTAACTTCTATAATCAGCAAATCATGTTAGTTGGGCTACCCCAGCTGCGTTTGATGAGCAAACCGATGAAGCTGCTTTCGCGCATTTTTACTCCACATCATTACCCCAGGGGTTCAACCATTGCCCACGAGCATAGGGGCCAACCCTACCTCCTCCTGGAGTTGAGTTGATGAGTGAGCATCGTGGAGTCTAAAGCCCACCCGGGAGTGCACGATGAGATGCAATTCTTCCACTTGTTACGTAGGCCGCGCTAACGGGTCCGTTCTTCTATCGGATTATTTGCAGCCGGACGGATGGATGGGGGTGGACGGACATCGAACAAAAATACTCTCTTCTCTAAGTAAACTCTGGTTTCCCTTCAATACGTATAAATCTTCTCTAAGTAACTTTTTATTCAGCACGAGAAAGAGGGATTTGGCTGCGAAAAGGATGTCTTCCCACACCCAAGGCCAACCGACCACTACCTCACTTCCACCTCTTTTTTTATTGGTTTTTTGCTCTAGTTGCATACTTATATGTAACTGTCTATCATGATTATTATTTTTAGCTTGAAGAAAATTATGGGATAAGGATGCCAAATGAATGGCTTAAATTTCTCCCCCACCCTAAAACAAATCCTATGCATTTTTGAAGCTAATAAGCATCAATATCTTTTCGTTTAATTATTCATGTAGAATGCTTATTATAAAAGTACGAGAATAATAGTACGAGAAGCAGCGACATTATTTGTGTAATTATTCTTACAAAGCTGATATTGTAAGTAAATAAAATGGCAGTCTACCACGATGCTGTTGTTGTCGACATTTATATAATTTATCATAAAAAATGTCGTCTACCTACAAAGATTGAAACAATGTTGTAGCTGCTTATAATACATATGTATTTAATGATTTGAAAGTTGCAATACTTCAATCAATCAAGTTCACGCACTACAACTTTAGCCACGTCTACCGAATCTCTAACTACCATGTATCGAAAGTAGATGACGTTCATTTAGCAATGATTAACATGAACTACTTATAGACAAAAAAGCAGCTTTGTAGATTTAAATTTAATGCTGGTATATACAATTAATCAGGCATTCCGACGTCACGGCGCTGATCAATTAATTGCAATAGTCCAGGAATAAAAAATATATCTTCAGTTACAAGACTTTATCTTCAATTATATTTGGATCAATATTAAAATATACAAAATGCTTGGAATTATTATTGTTTCTATGCGTCGCAGGCTGATTTCAGTGTAATAGTGTAATTGCTTGACACTTCACCGAATTCATTTGATCCGATGATTACGTATAAACCTTCATGTTTATATTCCAAATTCGATATGCTGTAAGTGGATCCATCTTCTGTTTGTTCTGCTCCTGTTAAGACGGTCCCTTCATGGTACCATGTTATATTTGGTCGAGGAATACCACCCATGTGAATAACCACCGTCAATTTACCGTTGGGTGCTCTTATTATATCTGAAAACATTTATGCATTCATCAAGTAATTTTAACGCAATCAAAATAATAAATTGCTTTAAGTTTGCTCACTCTTTAGCACATCCATGAAGTAAGGCCTTTGTCCAACTAAAACAGTTGTTTCTTTTTGGGTGTCGCCAACAGAATTATTTGCTACACATGTGTATCTTCCGCTGTCATCAAACCGAGAATTCTGTATAACAAGATATGTTGCATTCATCTGTGCAAAAGAAATGCTGAATTAATCAAGGGGTTTGTAAATTTATTTTTATAAATTTGAAAAGCTCTTACATAAATCCTTGAGGAATAATCGCTTTCTTTAAAAATATAGGAACCATTCGGCAATAACCAATAAATGTCCGGTGTGGGAGCTCCATTTGCGATGCATCTCAATATGATAGTTTCTCCAGCTACATGAGAATAATGGACTTGCATTTCTTCAATGCTTGGTTCAACTGTGAATGATACATCCTCTTCAATTTCAACTGGAATAATAGAAATAAATATTAAGTATGCAAAATCGAGAGCGTTGCAGTCAAAGGGTAAAATTGGCGCCAGTTCGTTCGCACAAATATTGGAATGCAACATGTTTTCACCTCTTGTATTCAATATGATATGAATCAATAAAAAACAATAACCTTCCTATATAATAAAGTAATTTAAATGATATAAGTACAGTCGACCCTTCTATAGCGTCCACTTCGTTTCCGATGTCTTTTTTATATAAACGATGGGTAAAATACGTAAGATCAATGCCTCATCGCGTGTGTTAGTCATTAACACTTAATGAGCATGACCAGAAACTTTAGGAAGCCTGGCAGCAGAGATGGGATCAGTCCAGCAAGGGAAGATGGATCCACCGACGTATTTCGGTCGTAAGCCGGTGGAGGGCCCGAAAACAAGGAGAAATGACCAACCGCTTGATCCAGGTCCTCACTGGACATGAATGTTTTGGTGCGTACCTGAAGCGAATCGGCAAAGAAGTATAGCGTGGGCGATTTACCATCCCCACGTATAGCGCTGTTAGCAGCGACATCTAATATCTCTCTTCAGGTGCAATGTGTTATTTTAACAGCGCCATCTCTTGTCGCCCTGTGGAGACTTTGCACCTGCTTACCGACAGAACGCTTCTTGCGCGTACACCGTTGGCTGTTGGGGAGTGACGCGCAGGAAACGGGAGTCGGGAGAGTCGTCGGTTATCCTTGGCTGCGGGAGGTCATACCTCTTGCAGCCAGATTTGTCGATGATGCCGAACACACCATCAATGATTGTGAGGCTTGGACATCCCAGAGAAACACGCTGAAACAAGCACTCGGGGTAGCCGAGCTCATCGCTGAGAACATGGTCCACAGCATGATGGTGAGCAGGAAAAATTGGGACCTTTGGCAAGATTTCGTTAAAGCAATGTGATAAACTATATCAGGGGGACAGAGAAGAACAAGGGAGGGGTTTAGTCAGTAAGAATCTGATACTACCCTGGGATCAAGCCCAGGGTGTCTTATGGAAGATTCCCCTCCCACATGAAAAAATAGTCATTAACACTTAAGTCGTCAATATCTTCTCCCACAGCGACCAACGCAACATTCAGTAGAAGAAACCTTACAAAATTGTAAGGCGGAAATTTCGGGTCGCAAATACGGACCCGTACCTGAACAAAACAGAAAATCTAGAATCCAATGGCTATTAAGTGTCTGGTGACCAACAAAGCTCTGGGACTGGATGACGTCCCCAAGAATCATCGGACAGATCGCTGTTGCTGATTCAAACTTCCTACTAAAGGTCTACAATGCCTGTCTACTGTTTAGTGAGAGGGGTCTTTCAAGCATTCTGAAAAAAAGCAAATGGCTTATACTCATCCCCAAAGGAAGTAAGGCACCTCCTAGACCATTAGCATACAGACCGCTGTCCATGATAGATAGGCTGAGGAAGATGCTGGAGAGACTAATCCTGCAGCAACTCCAATAGCATATAGAGACGGGACTCTTCTCCCAACAGTTTGGATTTCACCCAGGTCGTTCCACCATCAACCAAGTCGTGGAAACAGTAAAGCAGGCGTGGCGAGGTAGCGCCAAGTCCAGTGTTCATATTGTCATGATTGCAGTTGAAGAACGCATTTAATTCGACAAGATGGCATTTGATCCCTAAGGCTTTGAATGAAATTGACGCTTCACCATCACACCTTCACAAATTAACACTGCTTTAAGACGTTGTGGACGGGGAAAGAAGACAGCGTCCAGTTACAGTCCAGTTACGAGAAATGATTTATTTACGATAACACGCCATGAAAAAAATAATGGCTTTCTTAAAAAAAACACCCAATTCCAACCTATAATCCCGGATTGACTATAAAAAAGGTTATTTTATGTATACGCTGGGATATGCGATGTGATAATTCATTATGAATTAATAAAACCGGGAGAAGCTATGACTACACAAGTTTATCTAATATATAAAAAGCAATGTTTGTTTGTCCGTATTCAATGCGCTGCCACACCGTTCATCCGATCGCAATAAAACTCTGTCTGCCTATAGTTTACACTTGCGGGAATAACATAGGCGTAGTAAAAATATTGTTTGTTTATGCAGTTTGTTATGCGAGACGTTGTATTGCAATGAATGCCGGGTAATCACTAGTTGTCGATAATTAGAAGTTTTGCATCAAAAATTCAAAGAGAAGAATATGATACTAAAATGTAGCTGAAATGGAAATTTAAAATCGTGTTTTGCTTCTAAATCATTTTTTTTTACAAAAACTTTCAGCATCTGATAATCAGAGGGTCAAGCATACCTATTACTTGAGATTGAATCGTTGTCGTTCCCGTTCGCTGTACGGTGTTATTTAAAATGTCGAGTCCTTGTATCTAAAAACATAAGCTCGAATTATTATACACATTAATAATATCATATAGATTAGATCATTTAGTATCATTCTCATACCATAATGTAAAACAGTTCATTCGGGAAGATTGCCGAGGTTGTTATGTAAATGTGACCGGAACCTTTCAATTTGGTGACGGTAAGTTCAAACAATAGACCACCGGAGACATCCACTATTTGGACTGCTGTTATAACTTTTAATTTATTATTTCTGTCGCAGACATCGATTACCAAAGTGTTGAGAGTGTCTGCAAAAATTACATTGTTGTACAATACGGAGAATTTAATTTTACAGGATGCGACAGGAAAACTACATTATTTAAATATGAATAACACAAAAATACGCCTCTAAGGCGAACGCGCGCTCCTCCATTGTCTACTGCATTATTGCATATTAAACCTACATCACGAAAAACTTCATATTCTATTCTTTTGAATGAGCGTCATCTCACTCTTGTTAGAATAATTTTTACTTGAGGTCGCGCGTTTTAAATGAGGAAGTTTCCCTGCCGCATGCTATATTTAGTATTGCGAATACGACTTACTTTGCAATGGTCTATTAGAGATTTTCGAAATGTCTTCGGTGAAGAAACCGTGTTCGAAATTCACATCTGATATTCCAGTTATTTTCACTGTGTGTGCTGTTGAGCTTCCGTGTGTAACGGTCCATCTACCTGCGCTTGGTTTGAGGATGTTGAAAGTCTGAAAAAAATGCATACAATTGAGTATTTAGAACAAATGCTAATCTTTGATTTGCATTCCTGAAATACTCACTTTAAGATTTGGTAAATTCACAAGTTCAACAATCTGCCCTGGATCATTGATTTCAGCTCCGGTTGGATCTTTTATGATCAATTGGGGAGAAGATCCGGATACGGTGACCGTTACTTTTGTCAAAGTAATATCAACGAATATCTGCATTTAAATAATGATTTTATAGCCATTTGAATCGAAAACCAAATCGATTGATTCAATTCTACTTACGTCCATATTTAAGCCGGAACCTTGGGAACTCGCTAGTGCCGACAAGCTTATTTTGTTGAATTCCAAAGCATCTTCCATTGAAGACAAAATCTGAATTGAAAAATAATATTTGAACTCAATAAATACTGCTACAAATTAGAGTTAACACATTCCCAACCGGTTACTATCGGTAGACGTACCTATGCGTCTTTAGCTGTTATTAATTGGCTTTTAAAAAAAGGGTCTAACGCGATAATTTGACCCTGTACTTATTTCAATATTTTATGCCAGACCTAATAAATCTATTTTACGATATACCTAAGTGTGCTACGCTGATGAGCTTACTATAAATATGGCCATTAGTGGAATACCATAAATACTATTATAATATATGTTTTAAAATAATATACAAAGATAGTCCCAAAAGTACCCAACCTAACGTATAGATGGCGGTTATTGTTTTTAAAAAATACTATAATAGAAAGTGTCTAAACGCTACGTTGCTTCCGTGATCGTACAGATCATAGAAAATGCCGCAAAAAGCCATAAAAGAGGACGGAGTGGCCACAAGGTTTTTATGTCCAATCGGTCCGCTTTTCGGACCGCTGATGACGAATGAGCGCCTCGCGATCGTTTGACATATCTATAAAACGATCACAAACTTTCATTATGAAACGAATTTGTCTGAAGAAGACTGATCGGGTGGGTTGTTTAAATTTTATAATCGATCGTAAATATTGCGGTCTTTATTTTATTGCGGGCTTATAGCGGCTGGGTCGACCCAATGTTTAAGCGATAACGAAGAAAACATGGGATTAGACAACTTTGTATATATTATAAAAACGGACAGAGTCAATTCATGTAATTCATCATTCAGTTGGTTCATGTAAAGTAAAATAAAAAGCATGTGCAAATCTCGATTGGGGCGGTATTCTGCGTGTTGCGCCCCAAGCGCAATTGTGCCCGTGGCAGGCGTCACACCCTTTTTTTAGCCTTGTTGGGTGTCACTTTAAGAGGGAGAGAGATACCTGATGGCCAGAGAGATGGCAACCACGTTGTGGACGCCACTGCAAGAGCATCCTGCGCCTTTGGCATTGCATACAAGGCAATATACGTGAGCGTTGCCACATACGCTGCAGGATTTTGGACCCACAGCAGACTTGGACTTGAAAACTGAATGCAGAAAAACGATTACAGTTGCCACGGATAGCCTTCATTCAGAGAAGAATTCAAGTTCTAGCTCTCAACTTGCAGCTGCCAATGTCAATGCAGCTAAATTCAACAAAGAAAACTGGACCTCCCAGCTCCGATATAGTAGATCATAGATATAGTATATCAGCTGGAGTGCCCATGCAACCGCCGCTGCATAGACGCAGAACATGCTATGTAGACATGTAACGGTATAGCATCCGAGAGAAAGAAACTTCTGTGATGTGTCTGGGGTTCATGTTCCGGACCAGTAGGATAGAAATTTGGTGACCCACGTTAGTGCCTTTAGCGCTTTTGATACATTTTGCAATAGTCTTAGTGTCAAATCCGAATTTGGCGGTTATTATGAGGTCCGCTCCATAGTCGGAAGGAGGAGGAGTCAAAAGGAGGAAGTCAAACATGAAGGACGCAAAGGGTCAACATAACTGATGAGCCCAGGGGGCAAATATGACCGCCACCCTAGTGCAATACTAGTATCCGGGTGATAGCTGAATAGGAGTGGGGTTTTAGTGGGTAATAAACCTACAATATCACCACATAGTTTAAAAACTGTTGCCATGTTTACATATTTCTATACAGTGAAATGTCTTTAATATTTTCTCCAAATGTTTCTAGTAACTACCCACCAGTTAAAATGTTAAAGCATTTTTTTGCAAACCTTCGTAAATACGTCCCGTATCATGTGGAAAACAATGCTATACGTAAGCCGACTGGAATGTGTTAATAATGCAAAATCAATCTGTGGCACGCGTACCAAATGCATTCATATTATATGATTCGAGACAAGTCCTTAAAAGATCTTGAGAAATTATGAATGTTCATGTGAAATTCTTTGCGTATAAAGTTGAAGCTGATGAAACACACAGATATATGCGGGCGGAATTCATAAAGTTAAATGGAATCGAAATGACATCGATATAAAATGAATCGAACTTACTGTAGGGACTTCACTTCTTATCAAATTGTAAACCTGACCAGAGCTTGCATTTGCGATTTTTTCATAGACTAGATAACCAGGATCTGCTTTACCATAGCAAGTACTCGTCAGTAAAAATGTGACCTGAAAGAGGAGATTCGTGTTTTAAATGCATGCATCGATGGTCTATTCCAGATTGGGGGTTTTGTATAAAATTACCTGACTTTTTTTCTTCATGACCAAGTCAACGACTTCGTCCACCAAACCAATATCTTTCGCTGATGCGTCAGATATCAGATAATAATATGAATTGGGCAGACCGGCTTCGATGGCTTGCTTCAAACCTGAAAGAGCAAGTTCTGGACAATCGCCACCACCACTGACTACTATGTTATTGAGGGTTTTGTGCAAAACTTCACTCTCCGTTATAATAGTGGTAGGTCCAAATTCTGAAACAAAATTGCGTAAATGACAAACAATCCTGAAAAATAGATGACACACAAAACTAAACCAAATGGTACCTGGATCGTTGAACGGCGTAAAAACAAAATTTGCAATGGGTGAATTTTCCGCATCGGCAATGATGTGCAAAATCTGCACAGCTGCTGCCTTCACAGCGCTCAGTTCTGCTGACATGGAACCTGTGGTGTCAAAAACGAACCCCAACGTCGAAGTCTTGTTGTTGGCTTTACAGGCGCAGTTGATTAATCCGAACATGGCAAAAAACGCCATCGAAAAGAGGACAACCCCCTTAAAGGTCGTCATGTTTGATGATATTCAATTGCACTCTTCAAAATGTAGTCCCTCCAGGACTTAATGAACAATTGGAGAGGAAATTGAAGTGCCGCCTTTTATAAAGTTAATTTGTGAATCTTATCTTAACGACAATGTCGATTGCATATAATTCTTCAGCGTTATCTCAGACTGTTAAAATCGTACAATCGATACGAGATGAATTGCACCATTCACCATGCGTCTGTGAGAACGTTCGAGAAGAGTATTAAATGGGATTGTCATTAGAAATCAAAAACAGATTTATCATTTACCTGGGATTAGAATCAACGAGTTGTTCCAGCTCTATAGGGTGAAAAACGAGAAGACGAATTGAAATAATGCTCTCTGGATCCGGACTTGACAGCATTTGGTGTCAGAACTTATCAGAATGAGAGACTGCTGACCCAGACCTTAACTTACAAACAAAAATATAGGGAGGGCAAAGCGATATTAAATTTAAAACTTTTCATAAAACTTTTCTACGACATTCTACTTTTTTGTGTGAGTTTATATGGGGACAGCAAAAATAAATATCAACAGTTTCGATGAAGGATCGAAAAAAATCGGGAAGTCTAGACTTGATCGTAACCTCATTTGCCGCGAAGAGGACCGTAAAAGAAGACGGAGTAGCCACAAGATGTGTGTCTAATCGGTCCGTTTTTCGGACCGCTGATATGACAAATGAGCGCCTCGCTATCGGACGCCATACCTGAACATGTCCGCAGAACGATTACAAACTCTCATTACAAAACGAAGTTGTCTGAAGAAGACTGATCGGGTGGGTTGTTTAAATTTTATTTTTTTTATTGCGGGCTTATGCCGACTGGGTCGGCTCAATGTTTAAGCGATGACGAAGAAAAGAGGGATTAGACAACTTAGTATATATTATAAAAACGGACAGAATTAATCAGTATTAGTATTCATAATCAGTACAGTATACAGACTAGTATTCTGCGTTTTGCGTCCCAAGCCCAGTTGCGCCCGTGGTGGGTACTTGCTTTGCTTATGGCTCTGAATAAAATAGACTTGTTACTGGTTTAATAATTACTTTGTGCCACGTATAAAGTAATCACTAATTTTATTTCAAATTTCCAAATATTTTTTTTAACAAAACTATTGTAACCGAATTAAAACCATCCTGGCCGGATTCTCGGGGCCTAGTTATCCTGCTATATAGCTGTACTCTAATAGCTTCTCTATAGCGACATCCATTCTCTTCGGCATTGCCGACGTTCAGCCATAGATCTCACTTCTGACACCAGTGTAGCCAAGATCAGTCAATTTTTATGAAAACAAACACCCTAACATTTCACCAGAGCACATCAACTATATTTTACGTTTTTAACATATTTTTATGCTGTTCGAGACTATTTTTTGTCAAATTTTGTTGGGTACAGATAAAATTCCCATTCTGAGAAACTTACAAATAAATTATTTTAGGTGAGTCATTTGCGTTTAATAAAATGTTTGTTTAATTTATATATACAATATATTATATATAAACCTGATATACAATATTCATTGATATCTAAATTCAGTAAGAACTGTAAATTTTAATTTTACTTTGTGAATATTTTATTAGGCAATTCCGATGTTTTAGTCGGAAGAAGAAGAATCATATTGTTTTTATGGCACGTATAAACAATTTAGGATGTGCAATAAAACAATATGAAACAATAGTCGGGTGGATACAATCAATAAAATGTTTAGAGGTAAGATAAAGTTTTATCTAAAATAATATGAGCAAATAATCTCTGTTGTAGAAATAGATTTTAAAGCTTACGCGTGGCGATCAGTAATCATTAATTATGTAAAATAATGCTTTAAACACGATTTAAATCACCTCAGCATAACTCATTTATTACATCTTTGACTGGATCACGGATATAGCGAGCATTCTACTCTGGGGGAGTCTGCTCCTTGGTTTACAACAATAAAATATTAGATGGCAGAGTTTAAATGAGGCCAAGATGAACATCGCAGTGGTCAATCAAATGTAGTGACCACGCCAGAAATGGTGAAGAAAATCTACAAACCGATATTGGATGATCATCGACTGAAACTGTGCGAGCTAGTAGACATTGTAGGCATTTAAAAAAGTGCTGTACATCGCATATTGACTAAAAGACTAATGAAGAGAGAATGGCCACAAGAACTGTGTATCCAACCGGTCCACATTTCGGACCGCTGACACGACGAATGGGTGCCTCGCGGTTAGATGGAATCCACAGAACATGGTCTGCACCCATGAACGGATCTCCGCATTCAAGCGGACAATTCAAGATCGAGAGAGGTCCAAATCTGAAAAACGAAGCCGTAAACAGCCCCTGCCCTGTAAAAAACAAGGACGTCCAGTAATCCGGAAAATCAAAGAATGGACAATCAAAACAATCGGCTCCAAAGAAGACGAGGAGCGATTAAATCAATCAATCATTTGGTTAAAAAGTGTTTTTTTCATTAAGACAAGTAAGTAAGCAAATAAGTATCAAGCTGAAAGGAGACTATATTAAGAAATTTAAAAAAAAACCCAATTTTTTGTGTTTTCTTTATTATATCTGGGCCTACTCTTGTGCTTTATTAATAATCCAGTTAATATTTTAATTTGATTTTAATAAGATTGCAAACTGCAAAATACCTTATCAATCTAAAAAGCTATTAAAATCTTCAAGAAGGACCAATAAAAGTTGTCTGTGCACCAAAAGCCCAAAAAATGTATTAAATTTGTTCATAATGATTATGAGCAATAAGTGCAATTAACGTCGGTGCTCGCTATAACCGAGTTCAATGCGCAAATATATTTTCTATCATGAATCTCAGACTTTCCTCAAGAATCTATAAATTCACATGTCTTATCAATAATACGCAGAGTTAATGAAGCATATGAGACATCGATAAGGCTTTTTATTGTACTGAAAACCAGGAACAAATAGATGTTTTTGTAATCTGTCGTAATCACTTGAAAATCACGTGTTAGCCCCATAACGACTGTTTCTTTATAAATTACACCCATTTAAATTAATTTTATTATATCAAAAACTGTTTTTACAATGCTCAAAAACCTGGTGTGTCACTAAAGCGATGTAGATGCTATTGAAGTTGATTAAAACTCGTTGAGTAAAATCGTACAGATCATAAAAGGTCCCAGGTACGCATTTATCCTCGAAAATGCCGCAAAAAGCCTTAAAGGTGGCCACAAGGTTTGTGGGTCCAAATGGTCCGCTTTTCGGGCCGCTAACACGAGGAATGAACGCCTCGCGATCGTACGCCATACCTGAACATGTCATGAACAATATTTAAGCAAAGACGATAAAAAGAGAGATTCAGTATATATTATAAAAACGGGCAGTGTTGATTTATGTAAAGTAGAATGGTCATGTAAAATAAAAACCATGTGCTACTTTCGATTGCGTCTGTATTCAGCATTTTGCGCCCCAAGACCAGTTGCGCCCGTGGCGAGTGACTGCTCTGTCATTCCCTAGTTACGGCCCTGGATCTGACACCATTGTATCTTTGTCTAGTGACGTGCCCTATTCTATAGCTCACACGATCTTCAGACCTGACACCACTGGAATTTTTTTTATCGATCCATATGCAAAATACCCTGTATAATTGATATTGAAAAAAATATGATTTCCATTTGAAAAAAAATATTTGTTTCATATTAAAATACTGGTTAATTCGATATTTCTCGGAATTTGGAAGATTGTAATGTGGCTTTAAAAATTATTGCACATGGAATAAAACTTTTATGAACATAATCATCTGCTTTCTATTACAAAAACAATCGACTCATTGATAGAATGTGATATCTCATGAAAATAATCTAAATTAAACATTTAATGACCCGAGGAAAAAACAAGCAAATTCAAAGAAAATGGGTGTGCTAATCCGCTGTGCGTTGAAGCATTCATAGGACAAATCTTTAGATTGCAAAATATATTAAATACGATACGCTTTGAGCGCAGCCAAGATTGAATCATACAATTTTTCAAATGATATATCAACTTTAAGCAAAAATTGATAAAAGACGGTTTATATTTTTTAACAATAATTAGATATTTCAATAAGATTTCTCAGAAAAATACCGCAATCTTACGTATTGTATTTTTCAGTCATATTATTCTGAATTTTTTCCTCGTCGGTGACTATTTTGTTTAATCGGAGGATGTTTATATTTATTAAATCAATATTCAGTAAATTGAGGAATAAGTTGAATAATGGATCCATGACGGCAGATGAACTTTTTTATATTATTACACAATTTTTTTATGATTCATTCTTCGATTTAAGCCGAGGACAGTTTGGAGAAACTGGTCATGGTCAGCTGCATTGAAAGGAAAAGACGAAGATGCCCTATGCGTTGAATCGATCAAATGTTCTGTGAGTCCTTCGAAAAGTTGAAATAAGAAACAAACGGAGATGACTCGTATCGCAGGCAGTGGATCCTCGATAATGAGGGACCAATTTAAGATGTTACGGTTTAATTACCCAATGCAGAAGTTGAGCATTTTCTTTTTTATGGACGTTGTTTCAGCAAAAACATGTTTTATAACAATGAGGACTATAAAATCATATTTTTATTTCTTCGTTTTATCATCATGTGAAGGACCTTATTTCTCAGAGTGTTGTAAACAAGGTTTGAAAAATACTTGAAAGTATCATATTAATGAATTATCTACTTATTATCTATCATGTACATTATTTGAGCTCATGTTACTTCCTCGAATACTCTAGATTTTAACAAAACAATCATTAATTTAATCATAAAACAATTTTTATCGAGAATTCATGATAATATTTATTTAGTATCCTAATTCATAATTATGCTTCATCCGTCTCATCTGTATTATACATCCACTGTCTCGTTAACTTGATATTGAAGGTGACATGACGACCTAGCATCATATAGAAGGCTTCTCCAGAGGGTCACCTGGCACAAGGGCATTGCCGGACTAACATAAAGACACAAAGTGCATCTTGAATTCATCAATTCTTACATCTATTCAAGACTGGATGATTTAAAGATGCTATAGGTACGCGTCTAGGATTCTGTTGAGTATATCTTTACCGTGAGTTGGCATTATACAGTATTAATTTATGTATAATCTTCATTTAATCTTTTTTATTATATACCTGAATAAAATTGTATTGACTTGGATATATAAAGTTTAAAAAGATTGCAAAAAAGGCGGAAAACTAGATAGTGGCTTAGATCCTGGACCCTTATTATAAAGGTTCAGATTTGAATGCCTCGTAGCATGTGGAAAAGAAGGCCCTAGTGAACCTTTCTCGCTGACGTTACGAATGACACGACAGCTGTGGATCATTGAGAGCTTGCCGAGAATACCGTCACTTATTATAGATACTAGAATGCAGCCCGCGACGAAGATAACTGGACCCCGACAATTCGGCCAGGAGTGTACACGTTACATTATTGACAATGGTTTTTAGAAACAAAGTCCCCATCTTCCTTTTTTCCTATATAATGCTTGTGCATCTTACAAGCCACTTACTTGATACTAAAAATAAAAAATATTGAGGCATATCCGTAGGATTTAGAGATGGTTTTATAAAAAAAACAAAATTAATTATATTACATAATATTTATAATCAAATCATAAAATCTTATATTTAATATATATCAGTTTGTAATTTAACTCGAATCATCATCTTCTTCAGAATCATCCTCAGCAGAATCATCTTCGGCCGAATCATCGTCGCCAGAATCACCTTCATTTGAATCGTCTCCAGCAGAATCGCCTTCATCAGAATTATCATTACCAGAATCACCCTCACCCGAATCCTCCCCGACGGAACCGTCTTCAACAGAACTATTTGTGGAATTATTTTCATCCCTCGATACATCACCGTTTTCTGTTTCATTCGCTTCACCATTTTCGGTGATATTTAAATCGTCATTTACAGTTTCGACTGATTCATCGTTTTCCTTATTTTTGTTGTTACTTTTCTTTGATTTTTTCAATGGTAAATCACTTTCATTGCTGCAAATAAAATAGATTGTTAAGATTAAAAGCGCTCTGTATAATAAAAAAATAAAGTTGATATTGTATTTTAAAATAATAAAAATAAATCATCGATTTCAATCGTAAATATTATGGACAAATCACCTCTCATCTGCAGTTTTTCTTTTCTTGAGGTAAACACGTCCATCTGAATGAACTCGTACTCTAGAATCTAAAATTGTGCTCAATTCTCCTTTGACGGATTTTCCCAATGAATATAAAGGTTTAACGAAAGTTCTGTTTATATCATTTTTGTTTTCTGAAATACAAATATACATGTTTTTTTAAATATTCTGGTTATTTCTCGGAATTATTTAAATATAACGACGACTTACTGAGTGTTATATAAATAGGAATGGCCAGCGATAGAGGTGTTTTCAAGTGTACGGCCCTTATATTTTCCCAGCCGCCGGGAAATTCCTTAGCGATTTGAATTAAAATGGATTGAATGTTTTCACACTTTTGTTTTTCTGTATGTGTACCATTACCGACGTGCAATGCGTAAGTATTTCCAGTCCCATGAAGTTTCAGAACCGACTTGTGCAGGGCGCGCGTTATTTCCTTTTTGAGATCCTTTGCGTCCATCTTGACGGGGGTGGGTAATTGATTTTTACGAAAGAATGTTCTCCCCAATAAATGCGACAAGTGACCGCTGACGCGCGCATCAGCGAGGAAGAAGTCGTATTGCGTTAAAAGTCTTCGTTTCAATTCCATCTGATCGTATTCAACTCTGACTTGACGTACAGGTATTATGCTTTTGACCTATAAAAACAATTATTTTCATTATTAATTCAATTAGGAACGATAATTATTTCTATTATAATCTTTAGCTTATTTTTAATACATCACTATACTGATTTTTTAAATTTGTTGATTATATATTTATAAGAATGATGTGAATATAAAAAATATTGTCTTTAAGGAAGTCGTCTGAGTTAGTGTTTGTTTTATTTTTTCTTTAATTGATGCTTTAACTATTGAAGAACATATTCTTCAAGTTATGACTACACTACCTTGGGGCCGTCAACCCCCAGGCTGTCTCTGTCTTTGTCGGTAACATTTTTTTTGATGCTTTTCAAATGAGTGTTAAAACACTCAAAATGTTAACAAGTTCCCTATAAATAGCCGAAAACCACCTCTAATTTAGACGACTGCCTTAGGCCCCTTTTAAAATGGAATTTTAAGGAGTGATTCATTTTTTTATTGAAAATTTTACGAATTTACAATTTATTTATAGAAATTTCTTAAACAAAAAGTTATTGATTTGACGCTTAATAGCTGGAAGTTTGTGTGTCCCAGCTTAGAGTATATATCACTAAGAAATAATTTAAATCTGGGAGTCCTAGTCTGGGTACATAGCAAATATGACAAAAATAACAGTTTTACCGATGTTCGTTTCAGTTCTGGTTCGACATCCAGATTAAAATAATAAAAAATATAAATATAATTAAATTGAAATATGAATTACCGTAGTAATTCCTTTTTCTTTGAGTAAATCTTCATAATGTTGAACTGTGGGTTCATGATCAACGCGTTTTCCTTTCTTTAAATCTGCTACAAAGAGGCAAACATCCGATGTATCAGTTACAAGCCAATGTGGAAGTGTGCTGAAAATTTAATTAAATTAATGAAACAAAATCTTCAAAATAAACGGCTAAAATGAATGAGATTCTTAAAATTATTTACAGTCTTAATTTTCTAGTAACCATATTTGGTACTTTAACGCAATCGATTTGCATAATTAGAGGTGTATCATCGTCAAAAAGAACATTCCTAGTCTCTTTAGCTTTTTTAGTTAGCTTTTCTAAAACGCTCAAAGCTTTTTCAATAGCCTCGTTGCTCACATTCGGTTTTACATCTTCCTGACCGATGTTCAACTTGACGGAATTTTCCTTTTCTGACTCGTCTGAATTCGCATCAACAACAATAGTCGATGGCTGCACTACCTGATTAAGCTTTTTCCTAGGGCGCAACTTAATAGGAGATAATTCTAGCGATGCCTTAGAAACTTTAACCGAAGGTAATCGAACATTTGTTTCCTCTGCCAGTTTTTTATTTTTGAGCGGTTTTTTGCTTCTTTTTACCACTTCTTTCTGTAAATTCACTGCTTTAGCGCGCTTAGCCATTATGCTCTTCATTATTATTGTGAATTTCAATGTCCGGCACGCACACTAACCTAACACACTGCAATGTCAAAACCACGAGGCTCAATGCTCAGTCGAGTATAACAATTTAATGACCATAAACGACGCTTATGTTTTACGTTCATATATACGAATTATCAAGTTAAAAAATTGATTGAATAATTTATCCAACATTTATATTGCAATATTAACAGAAAAAATGTTTTTAAATATCAAATGAAATTAAATCTGAATATTTTACAAAAAAAAATTAAATTTTAATCTTTTATTTTTGACAAAAATTCATTAAATATATCTATATATATGATAAACATATTAAAGTAGTTAAAAATTATTAAATTTAGTTGATAATTATTTTATATTGATTTATTTCATCGATGGAGCAAAGTTACACGACATAAATTTATTAATGTCTTTATTCGTTTAAGTTAGTAAGCTTGTATAGACTGTCATCGTAGGCAACGACGTTTTATATTGCGAGGTCAAACTAATCCTATAAACATGCCGATGAAAAAGACAGCTCAGCGCAAGAAAGCCGAAAAACAGCGGCTGAGGCAAAAGGACATTCGCGAAACTGTCCGTCCACTTGCCGATCATCCTTGCAATTCTTCCATGGATTGTGACAAATGTCATCGGTCTGTATTCGATTTCTCATAGGTTATAAACAGCTGCTGGCAATTTTTGTCAATTAATATAACATATTTACGGTATTAACGTGCGTTATGAATTTATTATTATATATTAATTTATATTTCATATATTTTCATTCAACAGCAAGCAGAAAAGCCGAGCTTTCTGCTACTTTTGTCAATCTGTTCAAAGATTACCGATGTGCGCACAGTGCGGTAAAGTGAAATGCATGCTGAAGACCGGTGACTGTGTCATTAAACACGCTGGTGTTTTCACAACGGGAATGGCGATGGTGGTACGTGTACAATTTTTATGCGTAAATATAATGCACTATTATTATCTAATTTTCAATTATTGATTTAGGGTGCTATTTGTGATTTTTGTGAATCGTGGGTATGCCACGGTCGCAAATGTCTCACATCACACGCTTGCTCGTGTCCGTTGATGGATGCCGTGTGTATCGAATGCGAAAGAGGTAGAATTTTGATTATGATGCGTCAATAATTAATTAATATTTTTTCATTTGAGTCATAAAATATTTGATTATTTTAGGTGTTTGGGATCATGGAGGACGCGTCTTTAAATGTTCATTCTGTGATGGATTCCTATGTGAAGACGACCAGTTTGAACATCAAGCTTCATGTCAAGTGTTGGATTCTGAGAATTTCAAATGTAAATTATGTTGCTTTAAAATGTGTTATTAATTTTTTTTCATGTGGACTTTTATAAACATGCTCATTTCTGCATTAGGTCAATCTTGTAATAGACTTGGGCAGCATTCTTGTTTGAGATGTAAAACTTGTTACTGTGATGAGCACGTCAAAAGAAAAGGTTTCAAATATGAAAAGAATAAGGCTATTCCGTGTCCGAAATGCAATTATGAGACTTCCGAAACGAAAGATCTCAGCATGTCAAGTAAGTATCTTAAGATATCTAAGTATTACTCTTTTTTGTCCTTATCTGTATTGACTTTTCTGTATTCAAATATGTTTAATTTGCAGCTCGTAATCATAAATTTGGACGACAAGGACAAGGTGGCGACGATGACGGAGAAGATTACGAAGGCTATGGATATTACTCGGGAACATCCAATGATCAAGGCGGTGGTGGTGAGCTTTCAATTAATTTTTAAATAATATATTGAGTGTGTGAATAAGTTCCTGCCGGTTTTCGGGAAAAGAAATCCTTCATTAGAAAAAATTCTTTTGTGCCAATTGCATTGATGGCAAAGTCATGCCATAGAGGTACCCCTACACGTCTAAACATTCTCAATATGTTTTAATTTTTTTTTATAAAAACTCAAATGTTCACACTTATTATTCAACAAAAAATCGTATTCTAAAGAATCTTTTAACCATCATAAAATTTTTACATAATTAACTGAAATGACTATCGTCGAATAAGCTATTAAACTCTTTCGACAAAGGTAAGACAACTTTCATTTGTGTTGTCTTGAGAGCAGGCGTTTGTTTTGATAATTAAGATACTCGCATCATTCTTATCGTTGACCGATTTTGTTATACCTCCTTGATTGTTCTGGAGTGGCGTCATTAACCGAGCCGATCATTGCTGTAGTTACCTAGGGATGATACGAGGGGGTTGGGATGAAAAGAAATCTTAGTATAGAAGCATTTAGTGAGTCTGTAAACATATATTTTTTGATGTCGGGCAATTTTATTGCTATACTAACCGATACCCAACGCGTTGCCGCTACAGAAGTAATAATTCTAAAAATATTGTTTGTTGGTTTTATTATAAATATGAACAAACATACAAACATTGATTTTTATATATAAGATCTACTTTCAGTTAACTGTACTATACCTATATTATTTGAGAAAGTGCAAACAATAAGTTGGCAAAGTTTTATTGCAATCGAATGAACGGTATGGCAGCGCATTAAATACGGACAAACAAACATTGGTTTTATATATATTAGACTATGCCTATGTTACTCGCGGAATCCTTAGCAATAAGTGGACGAAGTTTTATCGCAAATTCGATGAACTGTATGGCAGCGCATTTCGAACGAACATAACCCAATTCATTTTTATATATTAGAAGAAGATTATCGAATACCTGTGATGTGTTGCAATGTTGCAGAATCACTTTGTCATGTTTTTGGGCATATTGTGACCACTTTTTTTTCAATGCTCAGCTCAAACATATCAATGACTTTCAATTTGTACTTCAATATAGATGCGTCAACACTTAATATGCACACAATTGTTGCACCGCCGTTTGATATTGAAACGGCAGGAACTTATTCACACACCCAATATTTATTATATAATGTATAAATTATTTTAATTATGTAAATAATTTTGCAGCTATTGAATGCTACGGCTATTCTGGACACGGCGGCGATACAAGCTCTGAAGGAGGCGACAATTCTGAATATTCCGACGACGAAGAATGCTCCGATGATCAATCCGAGGCGGACAGTCAAGGCGAAGAGAACAAAGAGGAAAAGAGCGATGATAAAACTCCCGCAAAGGATAAGAAGGCTTCTGAAGAAAAGGAATAATTCTCGGCATATATGCCTTTATTTTTTGATTGATTTTAATTTCCATTTTAAAAGACACTGCTTAAAATTTACGCTAGCACAAAAGTGCTAGATATTAACCGCATTATGTTAAAGGCACAAAGTTTAAAAGATCTTTTATTAGCAGTTCATTTTTATTATTTACATGAAATATACGCCCTACGCATTAGTGACGAAAAAGACACACATAGCAAAAGGGCGACGAGTGAATCGGACAGACGTTTAAAGATAGCTTAATTCAATTCCTATATGTTTTCAGCGTCCGCGTACATTGTTTATATACACGTAGAAATACATATTATGTAGATAGACAAATTTAAACATGCTAAAAATAGAGGAATATTACATTACTGTTACTCATTTAATATATATTTGTTATCAGACTGCTTTGTTTTATTTGCTGGTTGAAATCTCAAATGTATATATTTTAATAATAAAAACAAAAAATGTATTGAAATGGTTTTTATAGTCATTTATTTGATCATTGAAATTTCCGCCGGATACGTTGAAATATTAGGCGGACCGAAAAGTAATCAAAATTTCTTCAATGAGCTCTTTCACAGTTAATTTGTGTCGAGACGCGGTCCAGTAAAAATTATATGATATCCGTTGAAGATTAGCCGTCATCTTCATCGCATAGGAAAATTGCATAAATAAGAAATTTGGATTCTTCGTGAATTGTCGCAGATGGACGATCGATCTACGGTATACAATCAATGCATCTCTTTTTATAAAGATGATCTGTTTTTGCGACAAATTGTAATTGAAGACGAGATGTGGATGCTATACAATAATCCTTTACGAAATAAACAATGGCTTTCTTCCGGACAAATACGTTTTTCGATCCCTCAATCATAGCAATAAAGATGGTCTTTCTTTTTGTGTGGTGAGATTTTTGCAAAGAAACGGCTATTAAATATATGACATTTTATGTAATTCATAATAAGGATAACATCTTTTAATATTACATTAAGACTTGGTGATATTTTTTAAATATGCTTCGTATTAATTTGTATAAAAATATCTTTGCCTTTTTTATGATTATTTATTAGCCAAACACTGATATCGAACATAGACCAGAAGTTGAGCTAAATTAGTAATATCTGTCGATTCATCCATTTGAATTGCAAATTTTGGACATAATTCTTTGTATAAATCGCTGAAACTGATCACGCTTAATTATTCATTGGCGAGATACATTTTTTGCAATTCATCTGCGCGCTTTTTTCCATGAACGGTTTCTGTAATTTGTACGGCAGTCGGTGAAACAATTTATTAGCAATAAAATATCGTGAAAATGTTTAGTTATTTGGCATTTTTAATTTGGAATGTAAATATTTAACGGACAACGCTACAAATAATAGCAGAGCTCGGAAGATTATCCAATGGTGCATAGTTTTTGTAATGCAATGTTCGGACTCGTATTAAAATATTTATATTATTGACAACAAGTCGGCAAATAAACATAAATATTTTAAATTTATTAATGAGTCTCTTTCGCAAGCACATTTAGATTTAAATTTATTTAATTACAATAAAATATTTTTTTTGCGACGTCCATAAAATATTTTTATCGACTCCCATTTTGAGAGCCGCTGATGAATCATAATAGGCGGTTAACATCAAGAGATGGCATTTTATTTTTAATAAATTTAATTTATTCCAGTGATATATTTCGATAAAAATATTTAAAATAAGTTGATATTAAAATCATTGAGTGGATTTATTTGATTTAAAAAATATATATTTATTATATTTAAATTTGTGCGGTAAGTCTAAAAAATTCTTATGGCCAAAAGTAAAATACGATATCAATGATATAAGCGGATTATGAATTTTTTCATGAAAATCAAAGCGTAGACTGAATCAAAAACACTTAATCGCATTTATTTTGGCAATGTGAATAGCGTTTTTTGAATGTATATTCTATTCTTCGTCGATGTGGAAAATTTGATTATGTCGGGTGAAATTCGATTTGAATTTGTATGTTTACAATATGATTTGTTTACGCGGCGTCAGGTTGGCATCCGTGACGAGCGACGGTGGCGGTTCGCATACGAGCCAGTCGGCGGTGGCGAGTCTCGCGCGGTGGTTGTATGTCGCGTCTCTCCGCTCAATAACAAAGTTTGAAAGTGAACGAGTCGCGCGAAAACATGTCAACAGTGTCCAGTGTTGTTTGAGTTTATTTCGGATAGTGGTTAAGAGAGTTACTGTTACGCCATGGGGGTTGCGCTGCTGCCGCTCGAGTTCACGGAGTGCCTGACGGACAGTCCGTCGTTCCGCGTCAACCTGCACAACCACGAGGAGGAGCTCGAGAAGACGAGTCAGCAGATCAAGCGCCTCATCAAGCAAGTCAAGGACCTGCTCAACGCCGCACAGAGTGAGTACTTTCTTCTTCCGCTTCCGAAATTCACTTCAAAAGTTACATTTGCCCATATCGAGATGAACGTCGAGTATGCGCCATGACATTTTACAAATTGCGCGAAAATTTGCTCAGACATAACACGAAATAAAACGACCATGATTCAAAAAGCCGATTTCGAAAAACGGTCGCTTATCAATCAAGGGGCGTTATCAATATATTCAACTTGAATATTCAAATTTATATTGAAATCGCGACTCTTATTGGATTCGGTTCCGTCGTGCTGCATTAGGCAAAACGTATGTATTGCATCCTGCAATGCCGTGATTCCCCTGTTCGACCTTGCATGTTTATCGTTTTGCAACAATGCGCTGAAAACATTATCAAGGATGCTATTTATAGTTCGTTAATACGATTTTATCTTTGATAATGGACGTTAATTAATTTTTCATTAGGGAACTTCCGTCTGGTCGCGCATCCTATTTCCATTATTGTTTGCTGGCTGAATAGGTAATGCACTTTGCGGACAAACAATAGCTATATAGGTCGATTTCATGTGCAATATAAAAAAGGGGAATCATTTATTAAAATGAAAAAAATATTAAAATATGCTGCACTTAAATGACATCATGTCAAAAAGGTCATCTAACACATGTGAATAATTTAATAATTGTGTTTTGGCATGTTTTTGGACTATCATTATGACAGTCTGGCGACTGAGTGCCTACTACTCTACTACTCTCGTCTGGTAAGAATTAACGGATCGATCCATGAACTTAGTGTGGAAGAAGCTATTGCCGGAAATATCCCATGGATTTCAACAAGAATAGCCCCTATCGTTGATTAAATTGGCAATCTAATAAAACAGCAGGAGATGGAGATGAGCAGGATATTGAAGTGATACAAGTCTTACCAACGACGATCTTCAAGAACTGGCAAAACAAGGAATTCATGAAGAACTTAAATGGTGTCTCTAATAACGATGGACCAAAAGAACTTGTTATGGATTTCTTCAGTGATGGATTTATAGATCTCTTTGGCTTTTCAGCCTGGGACAGATTCGACTCCCTTTCGGCTCTCGATATGCGCGTTTTCCTATTATGATTTCATTATTACGCGGCATGTGGCCGATAAATATTGAGTCCCTTGGGTGAGGTAGGATAAATCCGCCATTGGGTTTCTTCAATAAAAGATAACCGATATGAAGAGTCCAGGACCTTCATCACACCTTCGCACGAAAAAAAAACATTTTTATTGTTCTGAAATAGCTCCGAACAGCGCTCTGAATTATGGACGCGTTGTCACTGAGATAGCCAACACTTCGAATAGAGCTTTCTCATGGACAGATGTCGATGCAAAATGGTGAATACGCTGCTTTATGTTATCTTTAAAGTGTCAGCTACATCGTGCAATTTTAATTTACGATCGGCCAAAACTATGTTGTGGAATTTTTTTATGGTTTCTTCATTAAAAAGCAATGCTTTATCAACACACAAAATTGTTTTGAACATTATTAAAGTAGCATCGCTAAAAACCACCGTATATTGTGAATTAAACATCGGAATGTTATGAAATTTTGATATGTATTATTTAAACGTTGCTACTTCATAAAAATCATACACATTTGTCAATAGTAAATCATGCTACGAATTTATTGAGTGTGTTAATATTTTTTTCGGAATGGAAGTTTGTTCGTCTTTGTTTTATAGTCTGAGGATAGTTTACCACAGGATGATGTGAGGCTATACACACAGTGCATTCGTAGAGAAAAACGGCGGGCGCCATAGTAACATGACCGCAACAATCGTTTTTGCAATTGCGACGTTCAAATTCCGCTTTTTATGCAAAATGCGATTATGAGCTGTCGTCAAGAATTGATTTTTAGCCGCGATTTCCCTTTTCGGCCCGTGGAGCATTTTGACCCCGCGCTCAATGATCGCATTATCTTTGGTCGTGGATGTTGCGTCAGGCGAGCATATTGCTACTCGCGTTTTCGTTTCGAGCCACACGCGTTCGTATCATTGTTCGTCGCGCTAATTTCCTCTTTTTGTGGCATGCGTCCTCTTCCGTTCACAGACGGACACAATCGGATCTCGTCCATTGTGGACGCATCCTGTGGCCGCCTGCATTCATAGGTTTTTTTTCCTCAATGATCCGATTATTCGGACGCGGTGCATCGCTTCCGACGGATTTTGCGGCCACCGAAAAGAATCACTCGGGGGACGCTTTGCCCCGAATTTGCTGGCTGAAAATGCAGCATTCAAATAGCTGTCGCCGTTTCGCGATCTAACCGCCGCCGGTTCATGCTCGCTTTTTGTCCGCAAGTCGATGTTTTTGGACGGATTTGTACATTTTTTCCACAGTCTATCGATTACATCTCATCTAGCATATTTATCGTGCCATATTTGACATCGGTTAATCGCTACGAGTCGTTCGTGACCCACGTACCGATTTATTTCGGCACTTTCATGACCATAACGGTCGACTACACGCCCATGACCGATTCACATTTAATGATCCTTACATTATGTTTATGCAATACATCATATATATATTTCAATCGGGATTTACCCTGAATATGAATTTAGAGTTTTATGATTCGGATTTGGAAATGGGATGAATTAAGTACATGCTTCCTTGGTCCTTTTGTTCCAGTCATTGAATCATAGTGACCATCGCCAAATTTAACACTTTAGTGCCGGAAACGATATATCGCCGTTGCGATAACACTTGTGAAAAGTGCCAATGTCGATTTAATATTCGTATCGCGAACTCTGTCACTGTCTAAAATTATGTCTAGTTTTCGCATTAATTTATGAGAGTGGACAAAAATGAGGATTTAAGTGGCCTGGCTGATAAATCTAATATATGAAAATCAATGTTTGTTTGTCCGTATTTAATGCGCTGCCATACCGTTCATCCGATTGCGATAAAACTTTTTCAACTTATTGTTTACACTTGCGGGAATAATATCGGCATAGTAATAAGGCGGGTAATCACTAGTAATATATATAATAGTCCATAACGATAATCTATATATATATATATATATAAAATATATATATTGGCTACTCTACGCTGGTGGGCAAGAGGTACACAAAAGTAGTCTCGCGCTGAGGTAGCCCAGCTAACAAGAGTTGGGTACGCAGCCCCTGTACTGGGTACCTATAAAGTGGAATATGGAACTGCTGATTACAGAAGTAGTTGGAATCTGTGCAAAAGGCGCCACCACTGTCCTCAACAGCCAAGTGTATACAGGGGAGAATGGCTTTAGGCTGCTCAACAGCAACTCTTTTCCATGGCTAAGTACTAAAAATGACCGAACCGATACGAGTACCATGGGGAAGAGGTAGCCCCTGTAGTTCGTCATCTACTGCAGCTTCCTTCAAATTGAGTTTGGACTCGTGTTGGCAGTGACCCTGCTAAATAACATCCTTTTAACTTAGCATAACCTCTGTACCTCCTCCTCCAATGCATGTGCATGTGATCTGAAGTCGGTCATCCTGCGGGAATCTTGCCTTCTCTGGAGAGCGCGAAGCAAAAGTAAGACGCTGTATGTCGCTGTTTGTCTGTATGTATGTTTCGTATACGTTCCTATAACATTCATCCGATTGCGATGAAACTTTGGGGATTTGTTGTGGGCACTTCGCTGAACGTTATAGAATTGGTATAAACATTGTTCGTGTACGCAATTTGTTTTGGATGGATGTCGCATATTGATCTGGTAAAGTGAAGCATGCTTTTGAATCCTAGCCCTTCTCTCTCTCACTTTCTGATTAAAGGCTTATGATTAAAAATCTTATCAGCTATCTGTATCTTTTTTTTAGAACTGAACGAGAAATTTTGATTGTCGCATAAATCTGGTTGAATTTTCCGGTTGGCGCACGTTATGTTGACTTTGAAGACATCAATTGTTTGCATATATATACCGATTTAAGATAGTCCCAAAAAGGAAGAAGTCTAAAATGGCCCCAAATCGCTCGTGCAGAATGTCCATCGTGGCATGCGCTGTGTGGCACGTAGCGCCGTCCTGTTGGAACCATATGTCGTCGGTATCCATATCATCGAGCTTAGGTCACTATTTATTGTCGTTTAATTCGAGTTCCTGACTCAGTTGGATTTTATACGGGTGCGGACCCAAGTCAAGAAATTTTAAGTAGTCTTCCACACATGGCGTTGAATCAGGACAAGGACATATTGTGATTGTATTATTTATACAATGCAATCTTTGCTTTGTTGGGCTTGCGGCTTTCTATTGTTAAATGCCACAATTCGATAGCGAGACATCGATCGCAGCTCGAGAAATGGACGCATCGAAAGTTGATAAACAATGACTTGAAAAAAATGGCACGAGCAACGGTAAATCTGTTAATCGGGTCGACGCGGCCGCGTGTGTTTGCGCGGGAAATACTTTGCGCGCTGGCAACATCGACTGTCGCCTTGTTACATATTTTATTCGTCGGTCGACGATCCTAAGGCGCTCAAAAAACGGCCATCCTTCGATGTGTTCGGACGATTTAAGACACCCAATGGACCCCAACGAAGAAGCGCTCGAATATCGGAGATGAAATGCTGTGGGCGTCGCCGACTGACTAACAGCACAATGCGAAGATTTCCATCTCTAAATTCTTTCGCCGATGTGGGGTCTAAATCCTGTCAACCTTTGCGAAGTCACGAATCGACATTCACACTAATTGAAATTCTATCCTCCCATTATTACTCCGTCCATGTGTCGGTTCCAATTGTATGCTATCCGTGCATTCGTTGATAAACAAAATTCTTCGATCTGGCCATAGGACCGGATATTTATGCGGTCAAATTCATATTTACCATTGGGAGTTTCGATATAGAGGGATAGTTCCTGGACTCTTATTATAAACGCTCGAAGACACAGAGTTGTGTCCGAATTCCAGTGATTCAGAAAGAGCATTCTTACACGTTGAGCTCGGAGACAGGCAGAGAAACAGAGACGGAGAGAGTATCTTGCGTACATCGTATATATAGTTAACCCAAATTTATCGACTTATAATGACATGTGAATGATATAATAAATCGATATCAAGCGTTTATGTTTATCCAAAGAAATGACCGAATATTATGTGCTATCGACGGTGTTTATTTGTTTATATACAAGTTTCATACATGCTGCGACGGTCCTGACAGATAAGTGGATTTGTACAGATGATAAATGGCGGACTTACAAATATAGCATCTAAGTTTATGATGGACCGAAAAGTAATCAACTTTTTGTTGTTGTTGTTGGTGAAAAACATTTATTTAATAAAGAAATCTTAAATAGTCATAATTAGACACAAAAACGAATCTTCTTCATACCGAGACAGAAGAGATGCACAGATTTTACGTCGTAGATCGAGTGTCATCTGCGACAATTTATGGAGAACCCAAATCATCATCTAATCTTTTGGGTATTCTTGGCTTTGGGGATGACACTTGTTTCGTTTCAAAATACACTTAAACCTTTTTCTGTGCGGTAGATTTGTTCCGCGGAAAATCGCACAAAAAAGCTATGACTTACATAGAAAAAGTGAAGATGCGGTCTATGGTTTTTAAAAACAGCATAACTTTGAAACGGCTATATAAAATATATCCAAAATCGCATAAAAAAAGTTAATAAAAAAACCGAATATATATGTTGAAAAAAGTAGTTTCGAGAAAAACGCGTTAAAAGATTTCATTATGTTAGGACTGGCCATGTTGCCGCTTCACTAAAATAGCTATAACTTCGTATATAGTCGGAATTTTGGAAATTTCTTTAGATAATGTACTTTTAAAAGTCGAAACATTGGAAACAATGCAAAAAAAACGAAATCATTTTTTTTTCAAATATAAACCAGAATAAAGGGGTGGGGTCTTTTTTACCAAATTTCGGTTAGTATTGATGATTTATTTCATATTTTATCCAAAATATCTCGATGCATACTCTTTATGAAATTTAAAACAAAGCAAAAATTGCTTTAAAAAAACCGCATAACTTCGCAGAAATCGCACAAAAAGAGGTTTGAGTGTGTTCCCATAAGTATCGGTGGTTTTTCCAGTACTTCGTTTGCCTTCTTTTGCCTTCGATCCATTTATGCCCTGATTTTTTTGGAGCAGAAAAGTAAATACTGAGGCGATTAATAAAATCCGCATGAAAATATATCATCCCTATAAGAATCTCATATTGAGACTGATTGCGACCGACGACGGATATACCACTTTATTTTGCTCGGATACAGAGACGCCAGCTGCGAGACCGCTTGGGAGTCGGCGCGAAGAATACGCTTTCCCTCGATCAAGGCTACCGATTGACTTCGCGCACGCGCAGAAATCTCCATTAATATCAACGATTAGCGATCTAGGGTTATATATTAAATTGATCCGTAGACTTTTTTCTGGCGGAGGAAGCATACTTTTTGAAGTACAACTAATCTAAGGGTTGTATGATAAACAGACAGACATACATCATATCTTGTATTCATAGAGTTTTTGGCGTCTTTGTCGAATTTTATTTCTATTTAACTGAAGAACGTAGGGTATAACCAATGCTGAAGTCCTTATGTTGAAATACAGATAATCACACGAAGGATCTTGAGTCTTTTGAAACGTAGTCTTCTTTATGGAACCATTGCCGAGGCTTTTTAATGTAGTATTTTTCCATCCAATCTTTCATGAAGACTTACTCTCATCTCTTCATCGACCTTTATCTTGAGCCCCCGCCACCGACAACGCATGCCGCCATTTCCGTCTGACGAAGTTGGTGATTGACGCTTCCCCGTACATGTCCATGACCTCTCGATTGAAGTCCCATGTCAAGTTGAACGTAAGAATTGGATGCAAAGCACTGATCCTCGTGCTGTTATGTTTGTCCATCATGCCCATGGGTGTCAAATGGTTGATTCAATGTCCACATTCATACGGTTTGGTCGTTCAACAGCGAGCAAAATTACAATATAAAACAATGCATCACTGTATGTAGTCGCGTTTGTCTGCAATATCACTTTAATTTGCGGTGGTAATAGTTAAACAACTGTCGGAACGCAATCGTCTACTATTATTTGCGGGGTTATTGCACTTTGTATGTTGGAAATATTACGCCGTTATTGAGCAATAGATTCGGGTTGCATCTTTTGTGAAATGTTTGCAAGTTGCTAAGAAATTGGGAGTTCTTCTTGCACTTTGATTTTCGATGGTTTCTGCGTCTGGTTTTGCAGATGGATGCTATCGACAGCATTATAAGTTCGGCAAGCAATCATCGTCATGATGGATGCTGTGCTATAGTAATCATGCTTCTTCAATTCTGGATGTAAGCAGCGCTCGATTATGACGTCCACAATTATGTAATGTATACAGCGAATCCGGGAGATCAGCAGGAGTTCTTTTGTGTTTGCGCGCTTTGCACACGTACCTGTCTGTTCAACTTCGGCATTGTGGGCAGACTGATCAATTCCTTATCTGTTCCTATGATAAATCTGTCCGAATCGCGTAGGACTCTACAATGTCACACGGCCAATTTGGTAGACCAAAACTAATTACCATCTAAAATGTAGTTTCCAACGTCCGCTTTGAGCCATTAACGTTTCAACGCTCCGGAGAGTCACCACGCTAATAGCCAGAATGGAAATTGAATAGCGTCGACAGAACCATCAAATGTAAGCTCTCAATGCAGATGTTTTCCTATTATGATTCATTGGATGAAAAATCTCGAGTGGTTCCGCAAATAGCGCAGAAAGTTGCTAGAACGGGTCGATAGCAAGCAGCAAGTACTTCGACTGCTGCTCAATTTCCATCTCGGAGGAAATTCTTAATGGCCAACATTTTCTGCGCAATTTACTGCTTGTCCGTCATAACAACTGCCTTCATTAGCTCTTTCTTCGTATATCAACACAACCTGTTCTCTTATGGCATATAGACATTAAGGCATATAGACGTGCGGGCGTCCTACCTCCCCAGGAAATCAAGAAACTGGGGGTGTTTTAGGAGGACCTATGCTTTCAAAAATGAGATCTAATCGAAAATGAAAACTGATAACCGGTAAAACCGTTATTTTTACCGGAACGAACCCGATTCGAAAATATCAGTTTTTTGGGTTTCGGCTGTCTTAATTCTTTGATTAGTGAGTTAATTTTAAATTGATTTAAACATGGATGCTACATTCGTATGTCCATCAATTATCGGCCACATATATCCAATTTATCTTAGGAGCGCGCAACGTGAATAAAGCTTGTACATCAATAAATGAACCTCTACACTATTGATATTTTTGGCCCCCATAATAGCGTTTCAAATATTATCACTTTTGGTACCAGTTTTAAGTTTGTAATTAAATTATGTGGCTCTCTAATATTTATTATGATTATAAGAAGACCACCAACGATTTAAGAAGAACCCATACCTACTGGTTTTCAAGGAACTTAATCGAAACCAAAGCGAAAAAAATAACGGTTCGAAGCCCTGTTTTATTTTCCATCTTCTATCTGATCTTGGACATGTTTCAATAAAGGGCCATCGTCAAATGGGTCTTAATATTCTGAAAAATCCATCTTGTATCTCTTTACCTGATCATCTTCCACTTTTTCGGCGTTTCTTCTGTCCAATTGTGAAGAAACTGATGAAAATACCCATCAATAGCGTGGGGCCCCGTCCTCGAATACAATCCGTAGCATAAGGTACTCCTTGCCTCCGAAGAAAGGACGTTATTCATTATCTGCAGCTGCTTTTCATTTTTCAGACAAAGTCAAAAAAGAGTATCCAACAAACAAATATAATTTGAATTGTGAATCGCGTGGTTAACCCTTTGATTAGTGGGTTAATTTTAAATTGACGTAAACATAAATGCTATATTCGTATGCCCACAACTTATTGCCTACATAAATCCACTTTTTTCTCTAAGAACCACGCAGCGTGAGTGAAGCTTGTATATCAATAAATGAACCTTAACACTTTTGATAGCACACATTTCTTCGCGGAAATATAAACAATATCAATACATAAGTATAATGCATTTGTTGAAGTTTGAAATCGATAAATTTGGACTGATCGATAACGTTCAAATAGCGGTTTTCGTTCCGACAAAAATGTTTTTCGGTTCAGTTCTGGTTCGGATCTCTGAATTTTCGTGACCAATGCCACTTCGTTGCATATTATCGAAACTATTCAAGGGTCTTGCTTTTACAAATTAACTATGCTGATGACATACTGCAGAACACAATGAATTTCTGACCCCAATTTCTTTGCTGTATTAGTTTGTCAATGGATAATACAGTCTACGAATTTCGTGTGTGTGCTATTTCAATCATCTTCGTCTTCAATTATTTTTTTTTTCTTCTAATTTACCCTTTAATTAGTGATTTCATTTTAAAATTTCTCTCAGGACCGCGCAGTGTGAGTCAAGCTTGTATTTCAATAAATTAACCTCAACACTGTTGATATTGTTGGGACCGATAATAGCGTTTCAAATAGAATAACTTTTGATTTATGTGGTTTCCTGTTATTTACTATGATTCTAAGAAGACTACCAACGATCTAAGTACTACCACGAAAAAACAGTTTAAATATTGGATTCCTTTATAGAAATACATGTGAAGCATTAAAAATTAAGCGCTATGGATCGCAATATTTAAATGTGTAGGGGTACCTTTACAACACGACTCATCGCTGTACGATGAGATGCAAGATTCTCTCTCCTTCTCTGTCTCCGATTCACTAATCTCCTCAATAAATGCGCGAGAATTTTGCATGCTGTAATGAAAAACTATCCTAAATGCAAAGCTTGGCTGTTATTTTATTTCAACACCAATTTTAAATCATCGATAGATTCGCTTTTGATTAGGACGTGTATTTCGTAAAACCACGAAAGATCAAAATCGCGCAAACCGAAAGTCGAGCACATTATCACATAATCAGATAGTTGAGTCATACAACTGTCAACGGATCTAAAAAAATTTATTAGCTTTTTATATGCAATAAAACCATATTTTTGGTTACTGTGCATGTTCTTCCATCGCCAGATGTCTTGGATGCTGGTTCTTCCCCGGTAATCAGTCGATTTAACGGCCTCATCTGCGAATGCAGCTGTCGGTGCACCACTGGATGATGTGTGTGGAGCAGGTATAAAATCTCGGCGGGATGCATTCGGTAAATGTTGTATTTGTTTAAGACCTAAATCCCTCGAAAACCGATCTCATTCGCTATTGGGGCGAGTTTACTGGGCCACGTAAACCACCCAAGTGCAGGCCCATCAAACAAATCACTTTTCATCGCTGAAACAAGTCATTGGTTTTTTTCCCCCCATTTTTTATTTCCAACTGGAACAATCAGGGCACATCCATATATTTCCATCCATGGCAATAATAATGCAATTCTACTAATGTGGTTGTAGCACGAAATCGCCAACTTAGCATTCGTTAAGTGGTCTGGGTGGTTCATTTTTGACCTGATATATATATTTTTAATATCCAACCAAATTGAATGACACGGAATGGGTTAAAATTTAGCAGTTAGCTGTTATTGGACGTAAGCAATCCATATACCTTCCATATGTGATAGAATTAGGATGAATTTGAATAGGATTTTTTAAGTTTAGAGAAGATCTGTGACGAAATTTTCCTTAACCCTTTGGCATTGAGTCGTCGCTTTGTGACGATCGAATTCAGTGCGATAAAAGCGGACCGTCTCTAAATCGATCCTCGGCTAGTATCATTTTACACAGCGTATTTGACATACATTCCTACAAATATATATTTTATAATAAATGAATATTCCCTATGTACAACAAAATAATATAATGAAATCCAATTAAATGATCCCCTGCCACACAATAGAAGTATTTTTGGATTAATCTGTGGGTTAGATATCTATTCGTTTAATAAGATTTAATTATCAAGGCCTACTGTGATTTTGTCATCACATCAAGTCCTACCCTACTTTGTTATACCTACTAGGAAATCATGCTTAAATCTGGATCGATCGATAAAGTCCAGGAACTTGCCTACTATACCAACACCCAGTCTAAGCAAAGAGTTGATTAGCTTTATCTCCTTTTTAACACGCCTTTTTTATAAAATTTGTGTCACTTATTTTTAAATTTTCGTTTTGGTATCTTGTATAACATTTTAAAATGTTTGACTTTACTTTTTTCTTAAAAACTATTATTCAATGTTTGATACAAGGAGATACATGAATGATTCAATGATAAGCTTCAATGGATTTTTGATTTATTTTGGCAACTCAAAATTCGATTTTAGCAATCGGTATACTTCCGAATCGAATGACCTTTATGTTGAAGCGATTATACAGCGAACAGACAGACATACACTCAATAATTGATAATAGAAGTACAATTTTGAATGATCATTTTACGCGATTTTATCAATATCTATTTTCCATTGCTATGTGCGGTTTAACTTGGTTTACGCGATTTTCCTTGGGGCTCATCTACCTCATAAATCCTACATTTGACATGTTATTTGTTATTTAAGTATAGGAAAAATAATTGAAAATAAATCATAGTCGAGTACCATGTTTAATCATGATTTCGATACGGTTTTCTATGCCATTTTGCCTATGAATGTCGTTTAAATCGATAGCAAATTCATTCTCAACGTCGAGTATGTTCACAATTGTTGATTGAAATTCTTTCTCGATTCAAAGAGATTCAAATACATCCATTATGCTAAATCTTTCGACGGGGTTGGACAAATACAAAATTCGATTTTAGCGCAAATTCCTAATAAATTAACCCAATCTTCATACGTCGCCACAATTGTCGAGCGATATAAATAACGTTATCGCGTGCTACATGCGATATTGATTCACGCCGATATGCAATCTTGTTAAAATATACTTCAGAGTGGTTTGAGAAAACAAATTTCAGCAAATAAATTGAAAAAAACTGTATTATTTTTAGTTTTGGGACGCAAGAAAATGCATTCGAAGTATTGAGGTCGTTCAATTCAAAGATTTCAGCTTTGAAATGGGAAAGCTGGAACCCAGACAGGTCGTTAAGTAGTTTTATCGTGTAAAATGCCAAGTCTCAAATGGCAAAAGCCAAGTCTGGAATTCCGAAATTCTCTCACGAACTAATAGTCTTTAAGTCTAAGCTCTGATGATACGAAAAAGACGGTTCGTACCAACAGGGTGGAATGGCAAATGGTTGAGTTCCGAAACGCTATAGATATTTATACAGCAATTGTGTGCAAAATATCCCAAAAAATAGTATCAAACGATAGCAGAGATATTCAATTTAAACGCATCGATGCATCTTTTGATTGCCTCAAAACCAAATATTGCATTCAAAGTAAAATATAATGTAACCATACTATCACGTCCGTCTTTATATTGGTGCGCATGCGATATGCACTAAAAATGAAGATAAAAAAATACATTTTTTAAGCCAATTCATAGAATAGCAAACGTTTGATATACAATTTTATATTTATCAACTTAAAGTGAATCGATTTGAATCACATGATATAATCATGATGTAACCAATGATTCAATATTCAGTCTGAAAAATTATACGAGGGTAGTCTCAGAAGTACATTGGGTACTTAAGTAGTATTTTCAGTCCGTTGTTCCAACTGATCCTCTGTCTCATCTCAGTTCCTCACAAGGCACGGGTGGTTTAGGACAAACGTTCGAAATGTCCGTGCGGAGATTTGTTCATGGACGCAGACATGTACTGTGTACAGGAGCACGACGCTCGATCGTGAGGCGCTAATTCGTCGTGTAAGTGGTCCGGCGGTAAGCGGACCGGTTGGGCACACACTTTTTAGGGCTTTATGCAGCATTTTCGCTAACAAATGCGCAGCTTTCTCGCGTTCAAAATTTCAGTCAATATGCGATATACGGCACTTTTTGAAATGGCTAACACTTGAACGTACAGAAAAAACTGCTACGGACAGCCTCCCTGTTCTTGCAGGGATCATACCACTAGACCTGAAAATGCTAATGAATGCAGTGATGCACCTAAAAAAAGCACGTAGAATAATTAAAGTTGGTAATTCGACTTTATCAGCTGAGGAAGCTGATGGAATTCTTACGGATCCTATTGCCACCAAACGGTGGGCTAGAAACGCGGCAATTGTCGATTGGGAACACAGTTGGCCTGAGTCGCCTCACGGTGGTTACCTGTGGAATTTCTTTGGCTTAATCTCATCTCGCCTCAAGTTAAAATGGATCGACCCCGATCACTGGACTTCCCAGTTCCTGACGGGGCATGACCGTTTTGTGGCATACCTGGCAAGAATGAAAATAAAAGATAGTTCGGACTGCGTGTGCGGGAATCCTTTCATGGACGCGGATCACGTTCTGTGGTTGTGTTTGGGCATGTCGGCCGAGAGAGAGAGGCATTCCTGTGCCGTGTCAGGGGTCCTTTTTCTGGACCTCTTGGCCACAGGAACTTGGTACAGAACTGTAGAGAAGGGGTAGCCCCTGCTGTCCTTCCTCCTCCAACGCACCTTCGGATGCACATTGTCTGAAGCTGGTCTTTTTGCGGAAACCTCGCCGCAGAAAGAGCAGCAGGAGGAGATGAGCAGACTCCCCCAGAGTAGAATCTATCTCAACTTTAATTTTGATTGCACTTATACCTTTCAAATAAAAGTATCTTATCACATAATGTTGACCAATTTTTTTCACGTTTTCACAAGATTTTGTTTGTTAAGCAGGCTTCTTCAATTATTTCTTGTTTATTTTGGTCTAAATGGCTGTTGACCTATATAACGTTGAAGAATATTTGCTCGGTTGTACCACGCGTGAGATGGATGGATCTTGCGTTGGAGCAGCACAAGTCGAAATCCGATAAACAAGAACAAACGCTTGAATTTCAAGAAATAAAAACTACATTCTCCGATTGAAGTGGTCTTGCCTTATAGCGTTTTTCATGCTTGCTTCTATGCCTTAAATGGATTGAAATAAACTTGTCCTTATTGTCGATTGTAGTACGCGTATGTCCAAACTTTTTGACTTGTATCCCTATTGTTGCTCCTTTCTCTGCGCTCGAATTTCGGACGTGGCTTCTCTCGAAGACAATGCGTTCTTCAGATTTAATCCAAAGTCGATTTTCGGTCTTCGCTAAAGATATGCAAATTGTCGCAAAAAATTCCGGCAGGCGACGACAAGAGTATTTGAACAGTTGCTCGATGTTTGTTTCCTCTCGTGCATAATTTTTTGTCGGCCAACATCTCGTTCCTCATCTTGCCGCCTTTCATTGTATTCACAATATAATTTGCATTCTTAAATGTGACTCGTATCTGTTGAAAAGATTACGTTTCTGTCCAACAGCTTAAAATGACTAATGTGCACTTTGATAATCTGAACTAGATCTGTCACGTACAATAAAAATATACATACATCATGGGATGATAACGTATCTGGGATGAGCGGTGAAAGTGTTCAGTTTTGATCGCCAAGCTTATTTTACGCTGCGTCAATTTTTGCAAACTGTATGATTTTGTTGCACATCCTTGTTTTTCTATATTTCGTCATACAGCCTGATGATTTTTGCTTTCACCCAAGCGGAATATCATATTGGATCGTTTTAGCGTTGGATCTGTCGTGGAACTCCGCAAGTCTCCGAGTTTTTAGTCCACGAAAGTAAGTTCTGCGCTGCAGAACGTTAACTGGGATGTGCGTCTCCAACTGACACAGTTGACAGCTCAAGCGTGATGTTGATGACCGTTAGTCCGATGACAAATTTGACAGTGCTTGCGACATCTCTGAGCAAATAAAGCCATTTTTCTTGGCTAATAATAGCAATAGCATCACGTTTTTATGAATTGCTCAAAACTGCGCTAAATGGCCGAGTCGTATCATTCAATTATGACCAAAGAGGATTTATTTCATACCAAATATTTTTTAGCATATTAACGCTGTCAGTCATGATTAGCATATTAACGATGCAACTTATGGCGATATTTTACAGCCACATGTTCCATTTATGAACTTGGACGAAATTGGACTCATACCGCCGAACTTGTAAAATGTTTCATTCATTGCTCACATGTGTCTGGAATCTCATGATCGCATTTCAAAGGGTTGTAGCAATTTTCTTTTGAAAGTGTAGCGATAGCAATAAATCCGACATATTGCCTTGACTGCTTTTCCATTAACTGCCTGTCCATTAACTGCACCTCACATAAAACCCTGAGAAACTCCAGGTTTTCAGGTCTTAATGTGTCGGCTATTATGTTTGTTTTTATAGCCGTCAATATCGTTGTAATTATTTTTTGATGCGTTTGTGTTCTTTCAAAAGAGCTGAAAAATTGTCTCGTAAATATTTCATCGCTCAGACAAGCTTTCATCGTTTATAAAGCAACCCTCAATACTATGAACAAAAGACGCCGTTGCTCTACGCGGTATTTCTTAAGAAATCGCCTTTATTTCTTCCTGCATATTTATTGAACCATTCAACTTGCTTCATTAATATTTAATATTTTGGACACGTAGAGAAAGCCGTAACATTGCGATGAGGATCCTCAATAGCTTTGTTCCTGCATTCTATCGCTTACCGAAGAAGGAAAAGATCAATACAAAATTAGCATAGTATTTAGTATGGACGCAATGTGCGCCAATATGATGCATCTGTTAAACGACTCGCAAAAAAACTTGTGCTCATTTAAAAACCTTCTTGGATACACGCTCAATAATTCATCAAAGTTTCATTGCAATCGGATGAATGGTATAGGAATGTATAGTCCCCAAACATACAAACATTACATACATTAATTTATATATATATATAGATCAGAACAAATTTTGTTGTGGAGCACTCTTTGGCATCTATTGTTGCTTAAATCATGATCTGGCTATGTCCTCACATTCTTACAGTCACTTGCTGTTCTAAATTATTCATGGATTTATACATACTTCAACTACATTGTTTGATAACTTACTCCTATTCCCTACGACCTTCAAAATATCCCATTCGTTCTTATCAAATTTGATGTACGTATATCTTTCATCAGAGTCTATTATTCGCCCCGATTCTTTATTTCGTCCTCCGTGATGAGCATTCTCTACTTCAACGTCTCGTCTAGCTCTTCAGCTATAATAAGCATTTGAAGGTGGAGTACTTGAACTTCCACTCCAAAGCTATGGGAGCTCGGCGTAGAAAATTACAGTAGCTCTCGACGTAGCCAACTTTCTATGTTTGCTCGTATATTTTTCGCCATAAGCACTATTTAATATTCCATAGGACGACGTGTACATACGTTTATAAATATCATTACGTATTCAAGCACAATGGATTCGCTCCCCTCGTGATTCGATTCATTCATGTGGACGTATTTACTAATAAATTCATTCACATAATACGTCATCGCCTGTATGTCGAATTATTTAATCCTCTATAATTCCAGTACCGAGTGTAAATAAAACATGCCATGGAAAACATGACTAAATCTGATTAAATATTGTGATTTATCGACGTGACCAATTTGTGATTATTTGTATGCACTGCTTATTTTAACAAGCCTAATATTTGCTTTCAATCGAGATCTAATACGCCTGGTTCACACGAGGATAGTTTTCAAGCCAGTAGAGCAAAGTAATATCAACCAACTAGTAAACTAGTAACTTTGTATGTTTTTTTTAGCTCAAAAACTGAACTAGAGATACTAGCCTACCAGTTTAACCGCAGTCGCTACATTTTCTTCCTTTTGTTGAGAAGCTGGAAGAATTGTACCCAATGTGAATGATTTGGAGATTGAATTAGTAACTGATATATTTTGGATTCAAATTAATAGTAGATGTGGTTAGTGACCACATTTTTGAATGCCTTTTGATGTACTGGCATTGAAAATAACACCATGCGAAATATTCTTGCGTCCAGTTCACACGAGGATAGTTTTTAAGCTAGTAGAGCAAGCTAGTGTCAACGAAACAGCAAGCCAGCAACTTTAGCTTTGTGTAAACAACTAGTTTCGTTTTAGCTCAACAACAGAATTAAAGATACTAGCCTGCTAGCTTATCAGCAATTGCTTGCTCTTTAAGCTTAAAAACTAGCCTCGTGTGAACCGGGCGCAAGAATATTTCGCATGGTGTTGTAATAAAGCCCTTTTGCTGAAATTTTTGGACTCTTCCAAGGTATTTCATATATATTTCATTCAGATTGTGGCATTATTATCAACAAAAAACGCTATTAAAAGTTTCGATAGTATTACTTTTTCACTTTTGTATTTATTGCCTTTTGATCGAAACACTATTGCATTGTTCCACGTAGTCAGCGAAGAATGAATAGTGTTAAGCAAGGCAGTTCATACTGATATTTTAGATATAATGATTTCTGGTCCATTGATTTATTCGAAGGTTTTTTTCTTTAAACAGTGTCACAAAACAATTTTTTTCCAGTACTATATCAATGTCCAAATGATCAACCAGTGACATTTAAATCATCGTGCAGGCTCCTCATTTCAAATGGTTTATTAACACTAGAACTACTGACATTTAAACGAAGCTACTTCTACCACCTGAACACATTTTATCAATAACAACAATAAGTACAATAAATAACATATGATTTGCTAATAAAAATATTTTGCATAAAAAATCAATCAAGTTCTTCGAACCGAAAAAAATAACAGTTTTCGGTTTAGTTCTGATCTGAAGGCATGGGTTTTTGTGGCTACTGATCATTTTGTTGCATTTATCAAAAATATTCTACTACTCAAGAATCTTGCTTTTACAAAATAACCTTTTGAGGAGTACCGTCGCGTAATTGCGATCGAATTCCAGTGATTCAGAAAGAGCATTCTTACATGTTGATTTCGAAGATTGTGAATGGCAGACAGAGTTACGTTTTTACCGATTTAGAGCTATCAACTAGGCAACAAATATAATATGAATCATTAATTGAAGGTATTTCGACTTAGCTTACACATTTTAATTATTCCTAAAAATATAAAATTATAGATCGTACGACGAAATGCCATGAATATCGCAAGCGACGGGCTATCAGCCCTCGCGCGATAGAAATATAGGTTTTACCGGTTTTCGGTTTCGTTCAGGTTCGAAGCCTTGGTATTTCTGGCTGGTCTGTTTTTTGCGATTTTGAAGTTATGCGGATTTCAAAAATAGTGCAAACTTACCCGTCATTTTTCTATAGAGCACAAAACTTTTTTATGCGAATGTGCATAAAAAAATATAAAAGTCATCCACATTTAGAACATCCAAATGTAAAAATAGTTTTTCTTCCATCCAACATGACATATTTAATTCAGCAACTAGATCAGGGCGTCATTTCAAGAAACTAGTTAATCTATTTATTATAGACGACTCAAATTCTGAACGAGCTTTCAAATTCCAGCGCGAGCTTAATCTTCGCAAAGTTTTTTTAATACGTTTTTTGCTCAATTTCATCACATTGATTTGAAGTTATGCGGTTTTTAAAAATAACGGAACCTATCCCTCAGTTTTCTATGTAGTTTTAGTATTTTTTATGCGTATTTTTTATATGCGACTCCCCGCGAACCTAATTCTCCCTCGGGGTACGCGTACCCATTTTAGGGACCTCTGCACTCGATAACAAATTTTGCTTATCAAACTGCGTACGGTAACTGGAACTTAATAATATGTGTACTGCAAAACCGCATCCGTTGAAATGACGATTTCAATGCTACGCGATTGTTCGATAGGAAATACATTGTAGTTTGGATATCTGCATGCTTTCAAGGAAAGAAGCCATCAAACTACAACAAGCCCTGACTAATACAGCGTCATCGTACGATCGTTTTCGATACATTGCTTCTGTAATCCACTGAACATTGCCAATGGTCGATTGGGTCAGTTTTTTTCGTGTTTACATTGAGCAATGCACAACACAAGGATTAAGTCCTTGCTAAAGATCAACAATGGTCACAGTCGAAGTATATCACAGCTCGTAATTAGCTCAATTGGGAGATAAGTGTCGTCGTGAGTGACAGCATCCGCCTTACATTGCTCCAATTCATCTTGTTGATCAGGTCTCTAAGCACACGGTTCCTCGCCTGGGCCACATATCGATTTGGCTATCCTTCCACTCTTTCTTAGGTTTTGTCTCACGGTATCGATTGCCAGCGTCTGGTGCACTCCGGCCATTGCCAGGCCGTAACACAAGATCTGTGGCAACGAGGTTGTTGCATACAATTCGTACGAATCGCGTAACAAAACGGACTATCGTCGATATGATCGGCTCACATGTGTTTTCAGTTGCAGCCGAAACCGGGTTCAAAAGGTCACGAAGTCTGCTTCCAGTGCTCTTTCTCCCTCTGGTCTTGGTTATCTAGATGCTGTCTGCTCTCTCGGTGGTAGCTACAAGGGACGCGGTTCACAGAAGTGGCATGCGGACTAAATCGATTTATTTTTATTTATTCATACGTCTGTCTGATGTGCATTAAAGCATGGCATATGACCCACGATGTGGCTGAAATGCTCCACGTGAAAAAATAATCAACTGCAATTGTCAGGGTGATATGAGAATCATGGATTCATTTTAATATTCGAAGAGTAAAATAATGCAATTGTCTTTATAATACAAAGCTGTTTTTTTTGTCTACAAGTAGTTTACGTTAATTATTGTTAAATAAACGTCGTGTACTTTCGATATAAGGTGGTTAAGGTTTTGGTAGAATTGGCTAAAGTTGTAGCGCGGGATTTTGATTGAAGAATTGCAACTTTCAAAGCATTGCAATATTAAGTACATATTAATACTATTATAAACGCAATATATTAAATATTATTACAATGTATATTTTATAATACAAAGATAGTAAAATATATAAATATATAGTTTTTATGTGCAGAATGAAGTCTATGCTCGTTCGCGACCTCATTTGGTGCGAGCTTCCTTTGTAAATTATCCTCTGAGGAAGCTTGCATGATCGTTCAGATCATAGAAAATGCCACAATAAGCTCTAAAAGAGGACGAAGTGGCTACAAGGTCCAAGTGTCCAATCGGTCCGCTTTTCGGACCGCTGATAAGATGAGCGCTCCGTAATCGGACACCATACCTAAACTTGTCTGCAGAACGAAGAGACGAAGAACAAGAATGCTCTGTCTGTATCACCGTTCGAGTCCGTTCGCAGCATATGCGGGATTCCTAATCGACGGGATAAAGGCCGATATTGCGGTTTCACTTTTCGCCATAAAATTAATTTGTGTAATCATTTTGCTTCACTTTATACACTTTCTGCAGATGACACACACCAAAAAAATATAATGAAAATTGTCTCACCGCATGCTGAAGAAACGTGGCGGAAATAATGAGCATATTATCTTCAATGTCGCAAACGTAAATGACGTAAATAATAAGTTTTCATAATTTTACGTGATGTCAAAGATGTGTATGTAATTGACATGTGTCAATTTTTTTATCACCAGAAACTATATAAATCCGTTGAATAGTTTTCGTGAGATTGGATCGAAATTTATGAGATAAATGTTTCGAACGCCCGATTGCTGATTTCAGGATTGGTATTATGCTGAACCCTCTCACTTTAAGGGTTGTTTCTTGGGGGATTTCGCTAATGAAATGAGATCAATATAACAATCAAGAGCGAGGATTTTGCTAAGCCTTTCGATGCCAGTTTCTGATTAGTTTCTTCGCCCAAAGTACGGGGAGCAACCTTTCGGTATTAAATTTAGCGTTCGTATCCATTGCATCTTGCATTTGTGCTCATAATTACCTTGTCAACAACTTTCAAAGGCATCGAATGACCTTCCTTTTATGGTTTCTCTAATACCCAGTTATTCTTTATCCGTCACTCGTAATTCTATTTTGACATGTGAAGTGAATTGCGCAATTATTCCGTTTGTTGATCGATTTGTTTCTGAAGAAACTCGAGAAATATGCTGATTTTGCGACCGTTTCTTGGAGGCGATCCCTTGAATGTGTTGCCAATTGGGTATCGATAAATCATCTTTGTATGACCGCTTGAACAAATCGAAATGATTTCAAACAGGTTTGTTTTGTACAAGAAAAACATGTACATACATAACTTTCGTCATTGAAGGTCGTTTTAATCCTAAGCAAAAATGATCGAAATCATGTGGAAAACCGCGTGATTTATTGATCTTTTTGAATTGATGCAAATTTTTTGACGATTGTGAATCATCATTATTTATGATTTCTAATTCGTCATTGTTTAAAACCAGACAGTGACATTTGGATCTTTATCCACTGCATTTAGTCTTTGGCAGATCAATTCACTGCTCGTGATACAGCTTTCTATTTAAAATTAATCAGCCTTGATTTTTTTACATTGACTCCTCAATCTCCTTTCTGTTTCAATGATAATATTTTTTTAAAACATCTAAATAGATTTTTTTTACCACTTAGAAAGCTTTTTCCCTAATGTCTTGTTTGTTTTGATTAAAAACAGCAAAGTCACACTTCCACTCTAAATACATTGCATAAACAGGTTTATCCACTTACATATTTTAAACAGCAGCTAAGATCCATATGATTCAAATTAGAATCAAGTTGTTCATGTTACGCACGTCTACATATAGCGGTATTGGCGAACATAAACATGGTTATCTAAAAAAAAGATTAATTTTACATAAAATTGGCGAAACTCGGATAACTACGCCATTGGAAATCTTACACGTGCCGATTACCGTACGATGATTTCAGAAGAATCGAAGCGTCATACAACGAATGCGATACAGATGACCCAAACATTCCTCAGAGCGGATTTAAAGCGTTGAGAACAATCTAAATAATAGTAAGATAGGTCGGGCATAAAAGAGGTTTAGTTTAGTTTAGTTCGAGTCTACTAAACTAAACCACTTCTAATTCCACTTTAAAACCGATCGCACGGCAAAAGCATGCGCGCGTTCATTCGAAGTGTCAGCGGTCTGAAAGGCGGACCGGTTAGACACGCAAACCTTGTGGACACTCCCTCATCTTTTAGGGCATTTACGGCTTTTTGCGGCATTTTCGTTGATAAATGCGTACCCGGAGCCTTCTGTGATTAGTACGATCACGGAACCCCTACACATTTAAAATATATATATGTATGTATCTTAGTTGGTTTCTTTTAGTTTCGAGTTGGATATTAAATTCAGGTGTTGAACCTTGCTGTGCACTTTTGTTGAGCGTACTGGTATGATCTCGAATTGCGGGATTCTCGATTGCATCTCTCTCTCCCATGAGCGGAGTTCAAACGGCATATTGCGCTTCACTTCACCAGACCAATAGGTGCTGACATGGTGCATCCGCTAAACTGCTTGCAAAACAAATTGCGTACATAAACAATGCTTGTACTGGTTCAAAAACCTTCTTGAATACGCATCCAATAACTCGCCAAAGTTTCATCGCTATCAGATAAATGATATAGGAATGTATACAATACATACGTACAGACATTCATTTTGAAGCACTGTAGTCTTTTGTTTGGAGTGTTTGGAATGAGACGCACAATATAACGTTGATCGTGGGAAGATGTGATCTTCCCGCCAGCGAATCTATAGTCTCGTAACTGTCATCTTGCATCTTGCATAAAAAAATCGTCGAAAATTGATTTTATATGTGACTACAAAACTCGGTTATCATTCGATTCTTAGTGTTATCTATCTAAGACACATCGATCGATTGAAGGTCGAAATAATGGATCATTGGAGTTTAAGTGGAACGACCCTAGCAAGATATCGTGGTCGGAAGGTAACTCGTTATCTGCAATAACGATCAGACCTTGTTCATGTGAAATTTAAGATATTCCTGTTCGTTGCTATTGTTTTTGCTCCGCGGTCGGTGGCTCGATGCTTCTTCTTTTTTGAACAATTCTCATGCCGCTGCGAAATGAAGCACGCTGTCTTCTCTCGCTTGCTTTCATTTTGCATGTATGGATGTAAGTGGAGGATAGACACGAATATTGCTCGCAATTGGAGTTAAAACATGGCATTTTTTTCTGATGATTGCATAGAATGACCACTAGGCTTCTCGTTACATCATCGCGCACCACGTCTTCAGAGATCCATGATTGAAATTTGAATGGTGCTGGCGAGACGTCTGCATATCTTTAATTGGTATGTCTCGCTTTGCACAGCTATCGATCTAATGAACATGATCATTTCTCTGGAGGAGTGATTGTAGACAATTTAATTGAGACCGATGAGCTAGCGTCGCTTCAATATTATACGTAAATATTTATTACGTCCCAAGCAAACAGCAATTTGCTTTCGAGGACGTATCTAATGTAATAAGAGTGGACAAACTAACGACGAGTACACATATTATGATTGATGTTACCTTATATTAGTTGATATATCTAGTAGAGAAAACATGGCTTATTGCTTGTCTCATTTCCGTTGCCAGGCGTGTCATCCTCTGATTGGATTACCTGCCGTAAAATCGGATGGTCTCAAACCAACATTGCTATTTTTAACACCAACCATGGTTATCACTGTACTGGTGGCTGTAAGGTCGAGGTTATAACGTGCTAAGAACTGGCTTGCGAACCGACCTCGTTTCGACTTCTAGTTACAATACTATCGTTAATCATGCGGCCACTGCGCAGTACCTCCAGCAAAATAGTCTCATTGTCATCGATGACTGTCCGATAATTACCTGTGCAACGAAAACAAACGGACAATATGCTGATGCTGGTGGGTTCTCAATTGACTTCCCGGATGATGACCATGATGGCCAATTTCGCCGTTGATCTATAACTGGAACGCCTTACCCAAATTGCAGTTCAACATGTAATTGACGGTCTATAAATGGAACCACAAACGCCCATCGGCGTCGTTGCTAGCATGCTAATTTCATACATCATTATCTTCGTCGTCTGGGGTGGTGTCTTCGCGTCTATGGAACTAGACATAGCATCGATCCGCTTGTTTTCTTAGTCCAGTAGGAATGAGGAATTAATTAGGGAGCTGCAAATTGAACTAACTGCTAAATGCTAGATACGTGCTAATTTAAACCTGTATCGACATGTGGACAAAGTATATTCTGCAAGTGGACCAGGCAAGATTGACTCATTCGAATTTTAAATTGGCATAATAATAGCTCGACACTATTAGGGCATATCACATGAACGTTCGGAATTTGTAATGTATGTGTTTTTGAAGCATCAACGAATAACACACCCCCAAGCGTCTCAGTTTTTGGTCTTCTGGCAATTCGCGTGGCATCAATTTATCCAGATAAACTTTGATACGAAAGCTAGATGATACAAAATAGTGTCCCAAAAGTCATGAAATATATGTTTTTTTAAAGATTTATCGACAATACCGGTACAAATTGTTAATATTATTCAAAGTACTCATTGTTTCCATCGACTCTCCTTTGCCCGGTAAGCTATCTTGAAGGCACAGGAAGGAATGAAAGGAACATCCTTCAGAGCTGTCGTCACGGACGCTTGTGTTTCGCCAGGACGTGTGGCTGGACGCATTGTCATGGTGCAGCACCCAGGTAGTCCCTTTTCTTCAATCTTTTCAGAACATCATGTAATAGGCAGCATTGACAGTCTGTTCTTGAGGTACAGAATCTTTGTTGATCACTACTTTGGATTCCCTCATTCTGGCTTTCTTTGGTTTCGGGGACGCCGATCATTTAACATCTGGAGCAAATGTTTCGAACACGCTGCAACCAGTAAGGGTGTGACAAAAAATATATTTCATGACTTTTGGGACACGCCCTGTAGACGTGTCAATTACATCACAAAATGCACAGAGTTTTTTTCAATCACGGTCGATCTTTGACCGACTGAGATTCCGACTCTTCATGTGGTATGCCCTAATATATCCCCGTTAAAGTTCATTAATCCTCAACTGTGTTTAAATGCACAGCGTACACATCAAACATTTTGATTGAATCAGACTAATTCCTAATTAGCCTTCATCACTTGTTTGGAGTGTTTCTGTGGGAACGTCCGGAAAATATGATTACAAGGCGTTTCTTTCAAATTCATTTTGGTAATGTCTCATTCGTTTATGTTTTTCCAAGTATATATGATTTCTCAAGATTGTTTGAATGAATTTTTCAGTAGTAATCGTCAAGTTGTACGTCGTCCTTGCTTTTTTGTTGCTGTTGGATGTATTCAGTATTTTTCCCATAGCCTTGCCCCACGTCCTAGAATTCAATGAATGGTGGAATAAATAAGTTTTATCTAACAATCGGCGTTTACATGATTCATCCCCTTCAAATTTCTCCCCCATTGCATATACACTTGATCCATTGCTGGAGTCCACTTGTTGAAACACGTCTGATCAAAGCGTTCTTGTATATTGAGGTCTTATTCCTTCTCTAGAATATAAGTCTGCTGCTTTTTTCATCCAGGTATTTTCTCCGTACAAGGAAATGGCCTGAGGTGATAGCTTTTTGTGGTGCTTCGTGTTGTTGTAGTGATATGCTACGATCTAAATCCTAAAGCTATAATAATTTGCCCATGGCGTTATTTGCTATTCCAATGCGTCTTCTAATATCCTTTCCGCATTCCTGACTTTTTGGTATCATGATACAAGGAGCCTTTAATAATTTATCTACCCAAACAAGACGGAAACAACTTGGGATACCATGGGATATCTTCTGATTGTTCGCTATATCAAATCTTCATTTCTTAGTTGTTCAAAGAGCGTATTGACCGAAGAAGTGTATTGATATCGAATATTAGGAACTATGTTCCGGATCCTTACTGAGCAGCTCCAAGTTAAGAATACTGATAGTCAAAATTCTTGGGACTAATCTTATGTTGATCTTAGATATTCCCAGTGTTTCATAGAGGTCAAAACATCCCAGTGTGAGAGTCATCTTCAATGAATTTTCATCCTCATTCAAACTAATTCAAGAATCAACATTTTTCCTGGATATGTCTCAACAGGAACAAACTCATTTCGCACTGGGATAAATAAATGATTCGAAACTCCTCGCTTATTTAATTCCAGAATAAAAAATTGTCGCACGTTTTTCTTTGTTTTTGAACACAAAGTAACGATGTACATTTCTCCGTGTTGCAAATCTACTTTCTGGATTACATCCTGCCAATTTAGCTCCCGTTCTCGATGCATTTCCCCCTTTTTGTCGTCCATTAAGTTCGCGGTATTCCCATACGGAGTCGTCCAGTGGGAATTCTTAGCAGCTTATTTAACACGCCGTCGACGTTGGGATACAAAGAACGCCCAAATCATGATTAAATGCCACATTTAGCCGGGCGCCTGCAATTTATTTGGTAAAATTATAGCCTCACAAGGGATAGATTAAATTTTTACCGAGGACGAACCGTAATATGACCCCAAATTGTGGTCAATTTTCGACCATGCTGAGGTCCTAGGGCGCTGTCGTCCTTTTCTGGAATCAGTGATACGCTTTGTGGTTGCCTCTTCAGCTTCTACAGCGTGCTCCAAATGAATGCAATTGACTCTTAGATTAGTGAGTATTTTTGTATTAATTCTGTGTGTGTATGAAATTTATTTGAAATGTAATATGTATCATTATAATTTGAATGCGCAATGCATTGTAAATTGAGCGCTATGGAGCGCTGCTCGCAACGTGTGCGGGCATACTTTTACTGCATCACTAGAGTGAGCCCACAGCATGTGTGGGAATATAAAAAACGGCATGAAAAACGGAAATGAGAATATATTTATGAAATTTTCCCACGTCCATACCGTTCGAACACAAATATGCTAAAAATCTCCACGAAGGCTACACAAGGATCGTTCAAGGGTTCGCTTGAATATTTCAAGCGTTTGAATTATTTAGTGCCCTTTATTTTTAGAAAAAGGATTTTTATTTATAGAAATTCGTCGAACCTCATTATTTTCCTAGGTCGTCGTCCTTTGTACCGAGGCGATATTAACTTTTTTATTGAAAGGTACAAATGTCGCAGTGAGTTTCATATTCTCGAACTAAAATAACTTTTATCGGTTATGTCGCTTTGTAACTTTTTCTCGGACTCAGGGTGCTCAAATTATGCGATTATCCAACCTAGGACATCGGATGATCGCCCTGTAAGTCCTGTAAATGCAAATTTCTCGATGTGCCCTGTTGTTATATCGGGCTTAAGGGTGTCATTGTGCCATGGCTCGAAAATGGAATAATGCATTTTCCCCGTAGTTCATGCGAAAATTATGCTGAAATTTAAATAAAAACATTGCGTCCTTATGGCGTCATTATTTTTTTGCGCCCCCGCGTCACGTAGCGACCATTATGCATCCTCACACAATCTCTCCTTTGGCATCCCGCTTCGACTTATCTCCGGATAACATCCCGCGGTGTTATTCTCGTCTTTTGGATGCGGCTCCCCGACACAGTGGTCTAGTCAACGGACTACCCCCAAGCCACCGAGTGATACATATTTGCCCGGGGGCGGGGTGGTTTCGCCTCCTGAGCCACCCCGCTTGGGCGGGCAGCCCAACGCAGCCGTTGCACAAATGCGCAAACGCTACCCTTCAACTTTGCAATCGTTTCGCATTCGCCCCCTTTATATTTATTGCCGTGACGGGATTCTCTCCGGTTTCAGTCTCGTGTCCTTAATAAACCCTTGGAAAGTTTTTGGGCGAACGCAATACGAAACATCATTAATCTTGAGATTATTAGCTCATAAGTGATTTGGTGGGACTCCCCAAATATTTCATGAAAGCCATATTTTTGCACGCTGAAATCGATATACATTTATTTTTAGATTCAAATTCTCTGCATAACAACACATCACGTTCTTATTCAAGGATATAATGGTTGGCTTTATTTTAATGTCGGATCATCCACGTGTTTGAATTCCAAAAATAGTTAAGTAACATGACCTGAAAAATAATTGAAGGGATTAAATGTATAATAGAATGTTAGACGCCCTCAAATCCTTGAATTTAAATGAGAATTTCTTCTAAATTTATGCCATAAGATGATATCAAATACAATCATTTAAAAAATTAGCTTTAGGTACCGAAGCCATGCGGTACAATCGGGAGGTCACGGACATGTACAGCAAACGTCAGCTTTATCTGAACCCAGCATCTGCACAGGGCAAGTTATGTAGCGCAGTTGCCGATACACACGAGTCTCGAGCCGTATTAAATTCGAGACCGAGTGGCAACAGACGCGTCGGAAGAGTTTTGGGTAAATCAGAAAATTTCCCAGGTTTGTTGGCAAAATATTGATCAAGGTACATTTTTATATCATTTTTTGAATTCAAATTTTTATCACGTTTCAACACATTTTCAATGAAAGAAATAAATAATAATCTGAAGGGGGCAGTGTCCGGAGAGTATGAAGGATGAGGTAAAACATCCCATTCAAATGATAATAATTTTTTTCTGACGAGCAAAGACATATGAGGCCTGGCGTTTCTGGCCATTTTCTGGCAATTGCATCCTTTAGATTGTCTAGTTGGAAACAATATTTTGTTGAATTGGTCGTTTCACCTTGCTGAAATAGCTCATAATAAACTACCCCCTTCCAGTCCCACCAAATGCATAGCAAAACTTTTTTGGATGTAGCCCAAGTTTAGCAACAGTGGAAGCTTCTGTACCCTTGGTCCAAGACCGTTTCGTTGGATATTCTCATAGAGTATCCAACTTTCATCTCCAGTGACAAGTCTCTTCATAAAAGGTTGGCTATTATCTCGTTGGAGAAGAAGATCGCATGTTGAAATACGCTGAAGTTTATTTGAGTCATTCAGTTCATGAGGAAGCCACACATCTGAACCATTGATGTAGCCCAATTTTGTCAGATGATTATGGATACTTGTTAGCTATTTCGCGAACAGTATGTCGCGGGTTTTCTTCAACCATGGCTATGATTAGATCTGTGCTCATTTGCGAAAGAAACTTATGGGACAACCTAATATTTTGGTGCCATAGCCGTCAACGGCGAGGCTACAGATCGATGATAAGCAAATTTTTGTGGCCTAAACTGGATGATATAGATACCGATGACGTGCGGTTCCAACAGGACCATGATGGACATTCTGCACGAGCGATTTGAGGGCATGGTTTTGATCGTGCGATTTAAGGCCTTTAGACTTCTTCCTTTGGGGCTATTTTAAATAGCATGTCAAAATAACAAACGCCATCCAGTAAATTCTGTCAGATTTATGCGCCAGTCAACGAAAATTAGTCTTACCGAACGCGTGCGACCAAGCAAAACCGCGGCGGATATTTGAACGATGTCTACGACTAATAGATTATGTTAATACATAATCTATTAGTCGACTATATTCAATTACGCAAATGAATTTCTCATTTGCTCCAGTCTCGGATGTCTTCGTAGACATCCACGAAAATAGAATCTTTGAGCAATTGGATATGCCTCTCGTATTTTCTTTGGTCTCTCGCTTTCGCGGATGTATCCCAGACTGGAATTAATTAATCGTCGGTTAATTTTTTATAATTAAATGCGACTTTTGAGCTATGAATATTTTTTGTGTCATGTCGATTAATTAATGAAGATCTGTGTTACCATGGGATGTTAATAATATGAAGTGCGCGCGCATCTAAATTTCAAGCAAAACGCGTCACGTCCGAACAAATACACTGAAACCTTTTTTTGCGCGACTTTTTTTTGTGCGATTTCGAAGTTATGCGTTTTTTTTTAAAGCTATTTTTTCTTTTTTTAAATGTCATAAATAGTACGTATCGAGTTATTTTGGATAAAATAGGAAATAAATCATCAACACTGATCGAAATTTGGAAAAAAATTCCAATGTTTTGACTTTTGAAAATACATTCTCCATATAAATGAGTTTTTATTAATTTTTTTATGCGATTTTGGATATATTTTATGTAGCTCTTTCAAAGTTATGCGGCTTTTAAAATCCATGGAACGCTTCTTCACTTTTTCTATATAATTCATATCTTTTTTGTGCGATTTTCTACGCACAAAAAAATGTCTAAGTGTAGATCATTTATGATTGCTATGACATCGTTATTTTTGTGCGTTTAATATGTTATATTGTTTTTAAAACCACGTCAAGATCTTTGTCTATGTCTTTTGAAGCATTTATCTCGACTATGAAATATCTGATGCATAAAGATAATTTCATCGGAATGTGTTGTAAGTTCCGAAATGTAACATTCGTGTGTATTATGATATTTTAAGATGCATCTAAATTTTTGAGATAAGAACAAGATTCCAACGTATACACCTGTAATTGCATGTAACAATTTTATACCTGCTGCCGGGTATTCCGAATGTGTATCGGCTGTTGGAGCATTGTCGGCGCTATCGCCATGGAGCCGGTTAATAAGTAATGTCGTTTGAATATTAAATCGTCAAGTACACCTGTATATGCTTCGGTATTTCATAAATTATTATTAAGTTTTGTAGAGCCGGTGCAAAATTGCATTTTGAGGAACGTATTCCCCGTACGTCTATGGAGGGTGGCTAAGGCCGTCCCGGGTTCGTCGAACTTCTTCCCTCTCTTTCGAAAACCCACCCTTATCTCTCTCTCGCGCCACGTGGCCACCCGAACGTCTTCTGGATGCTGTAACTTATCAAAACCAATATATACGCCCACGATTCCTACCTTATGATTTATATTCGTTTAAATTCCCGTCAATTATTGATTCGATCCTGTTGAAGCCGCGCATTAAAAAACGAAAGTTTCGTCATAAAAAAAATTGCTTATTGATATGCAGGGGTGCATCTTTGATGGGAAACGACACGGTCGTAATCCACACAAGATGCTGTGAAACATTGTGTGATATTCCCATGTAAGCCTTATTTGATACGTGATGTGGAACCGTAATTGTAACTCGGATGTGCATCACAACGGCACCGAAGGCTTTCGGACTTATCGACCCCAACCCACAGGGAGTTCACAGAATGACAGACTCATTTTTGAAACTGCATATTTATTGGCACTCAATTTGAAGTGCTAAATAATTTGCATCCATCATAATAAATATTTTATCAAATACCGAGTATGACGGAGTTGCTAATCATTCTGCCATCAAAATATTTTTTAAGTATCACTCCATTCAATGCCACTCAAATAATGCATTGTTATAATGTAAGTGCTTCTATTGTAGATCTACGGACATGTTCTTGATAATAAAATTGTGTTTATCGTATGTTTAAATGGATGTTAATTGTATGTAAGATTTGACATCAAAATTTGAATAAAAATTCTATTAGAAAAACAAGCACGGAATTGTAGATAAAGCGCTGCACGCAACATGTGCGTGCATACTCTCTTTGGATCATTCGAGTGCGCGCACTCAACATGAGAGTGCATACTAATCAAAGGATTAATAATCATGGTTGGCACCATCACTTTTAGTATTAACAACTAATAAAATACGAATCCAAATGATTTTTGACTGCATCTACATTTTCAATATACGCTTAAACCTTTTTTTTGTGCGCACAAAAAAAGGTATGACTTACACAGAAAAAGTGAAAATGCTTACCATGGATTTTAAAAACCGCATAACTTTGAAACCGCTATATAAAATATATCCAAAAACGCATAAAAAAATTCAATTAAAAAAAACAGGAAAACAAGGCAATCAAAAATAACATATAAAGGACGTCTTGCATCATTGGTAACATTTTAAGGATGTCTAAAATCTGGTATTTCAAATACAAGTCAACCGTTAGCAAATGCAATATGATTTACACAGTCCCAAATATTTTTTTCCAAATTTCGGTTAGTATTGATAATTTATTTCCTATTTTATTCAAAATATCTCGATACTTACTCTTGTTGAAATAAAAAAATCTTTGTAAAAAACCGCATAACTTCAAAATCGCACAAAAAAGGTTTGAGTGTATAACTTCCCAGCTTAGGACTTTCCCATGATGATGGTGTTTGTGGATTTGATCAAGAAAAGAAAGATCAGCATGCGATGTCTCTGATATTCTTCGTTGATTTTGGGTTTCGCATTATTTTTGCCGTCGACTCAAACGAGAGCGCATAAAAATAATGGATTTCTTCCGGGAGGACCTAATATAATCATTTGTTTAGATGATTTGAACGTCCTGGGTTCAAATCTATTAATCAGCACGGTTAAATGCCACTTTTTTTAAAATCATATGTATGTCTGTCGTTGGTATGTATGTTTCTTATACGTTCCTATACCATTCATCCGATTGCGATGAAACTTTGGGGAGTTGTTGTGCACACGTCCGTGAACGTTTTTAAATTAGTATAAGCATCGTTTGTATATGCAATTTGTTTTGAGAGACGTTTAGCGGATGCACCATGTTGGCGCATATTGTTCTGGTAAAATGAAGCTTCAGCCCGCGCTACATGCGATCTAAGCAATACACGCGCAATAAGCAATATTGCGTTTCTTTTCAAATATTCGGCATTGCAGCGCATTCCGGATAATCGGTAGTATGCTATAAAAACCAAGTTAAATTCATCAATAATGATGCCATAAAATTAACTATGATAAAGATCAATAACAAACTAAACAATTGTGATTGCTTGAAGGCTTAAATCAAACTTGAGTTTAAAGCAGTTATTGACCATGATGATGCTATGAACTTCCCCTGATCGTGATTCAATCCGAAATTATTGTTATGTTATTCGATCAACTTTTAAACTATATTCAAAAAATCTTCATTATCGCAATGTGCGTTTTGAATCTGCTGACAGATTTTTGATGACACGGTAGACCCGCGATAATCCGACAAATGTTTTGCAAGACAGTGTCGGATTATGGAGTACTGCTTCTGACCCCTTGTAATCCGATTTTTTTTTAAAGGAATCCTTGTACATATATACATAATACATATAATATAAGGTTTCATATTATAGAATTAGCATCATAATAAAAAAAAATCTATTACCGTCATCAAACGTATTCTATGACGATTTTAGAAGCGTAATTAGATGCATGTTCTTATATTTCTTTTTTGTATCTCAAACTGTGGATTGAAGGGATTAAATTCATTAGGATTTAGGCAGTCCCGAATCACATGTTTGCATTTTTTTACATTGACGAAGCTTCACCGTATTGGAATGTCGGACTACAGGGGGTGTCGGATTAGATTGGGCCGGATTATCGCGGGTCAGCTGTGATTCAATCATGTTAGCAATTTATTTTTACATAATCATTATTAGTATTTTCCCTCTTTTAATGATGATGATCGACTTACTCCCTCGTTAATAAATTAATCACTTTTTGAATGGTCGGTTTTTTTGCGAGCACGATAGCGAGGGCGCCATCTATGATCAAATTTGTAATTAATTTGCATTCGTACCGACAAACAATTTGCTGTTCTCATATGTTAGTCGTCAAATTTCGCAATTCGAATGACCTACGTATTATAATGAGAATCGTCAGAATGCCCACGACCGATGGTCCCATCCCACGTATCGTATTTCATGCTTTATAATTGTACAAAACAGGGCTTTTTTCCAGCGTTTGTATCGTCACGATTTTTGTCTCGAGCTCAGCTCACAATGACGATTTTATTGTGCGAAAAATCATGCGATAGTCAAAACTCACCGTTATGTATTATAGAGTCGAATAATCTAGGATTGTATGTCAGTTTTATCGACTGCGAAAAAAAAGCAACCTCGGCCATATATGGGACGTTTGTAGGTGTCGAGAGAAGCCCACAGTCGTTATAAAGCGATATTTTTACGTCGTACGAATTTCTAATGATTCCGGGAAGGCTATTGCTCATGAATCTTTGGTTTTGCCTCCCCCCGGTCTATTTTTCTGGATCGATTCGCTGCGCTTCCACTTAAATGGTCTTCGGGCCTTTGAGGCCGTCGGTGCGATTAGTTCCAATTCGTGCTTGTGGCATTTCTTCGGGATGGCAGAAGCGTATGAATGGATGAGTGCATGCATCTGTCCACTAAAGCTGCTATTTTTTATACTTCCTCTAGGCAAAAAGGGCGCGTTAACCATTTGACGGCGAAGGAGCTAATTCGCACAAACGCCGCTATCGTGCAAAATAGGCGGATCATCAAACAATATTTTTTATATATGTAATCGATATACCATGTATGATTTATAATCTTGATATTTATCTCGATCAGAAATTCGTAATATAATGTGGTCTTCTTTGTTCTTATAATGCAATTGTCTTTGCTTCGTTTGTACGTTCATCGATTACGATTGCTATGATAACCTGAATGTAATCTTAAATAATGGATGCGTTTTCTTGAACCACATGGCTCTGCATGAATTCAGATTTAGTATATGAATTTTCTTTACAAACCACACGCAATGCTGTAATCAATCAAAGCGTGTATGAATAATAGGATAATAATTAGATGCATTTTTGATAATGATATTGAGACGTTAATCGTACCTGATTTTCTTGATAAAATTTGGCATTTTATTTTATCAATGTAATATTAAATCTTATTTGCAGATATATTTTTTTGATTCACAAAGCATTATATTTAGTATCTATTCTGGAACAAATTATCTTCAAGAAACAGCGATGGGACGTCCTCTATACTTGACGGGAGCACTCGTTCGAAATTCTTCAATTTGTTTGCAGTCAAATTCTGATCAATCTTACATCTGGAATATTTATAATTCAAAATGTCCTCAAATTTAGTTTGAGTTCCATGTAATACACGTTTTTTTTTTTAAATTCATGATAGATGGGTGTATTAACACGGTTTAGTCGGGCGCTGTTACGCGCTAATTTACTGTTGGGGCGCACGAAATCGCTCAAATTCGGACGAAAATAAATGTTTACATCTTTTAAACCATACACAGTATATTAGTTATTATTTTTAAAATTTTAAACAATATTATAAAACGTTGCTTTGGCAGCCTTTTGATCCCTTTTTTGTAAAATATTTCCGGCTTAGAAGCAAGAAACGATTTTAAATGCATTTCCACTTCAGCTGCCATTTTTAATCGTTTCTCTCAGACTGCTTCATGGACCCGAAAAGATGGAAATAATACAGACGTTTCTCTTTAATTTTTGATGCATAACTTCTACTAGTCGACAATAAACTTATGCTGTTATAGTTTCTCCCGTATTCAATCATGCATAATTAATTATTCCGCACCTATTCTAACATACACGCAAAATAACCTTTTTTGTGATCAATTCGGGCATAGGGGTTGAAATTGGGAACTCTTTTCGAAAAAGATATTGATTTTTCTGATCACCATGGAAAAATTGACTATTTTGTTGTATTGTAAGGAAGAGTAAGTGGCATGCGGTATCCATCCTACCCCATAACACCCATCCTATTCGTTTTGCTAATAAATTTTGAATTATTTTAAAGGAATCCCAGTTTTTGTGATTATTTGCCGTGGATCTGACTCGATTAAAGATTTTAGTTCATCTTTATCAAAATTCGACCGATTTAAATTTCTGGAACCATTATTGACATCTGCGGACTGTTACCAATTCACCATAAACATTGACAAGTGTTTAACTGGTTTTCTTGGCATTCCAACACGAATTTCAAAAAGTAGCATACAATGCTGAATGTGTACTTTCTTAGTTTTGTTAATTTGAGAGTCGCACACATACAACACAGTTTTTGGGTAAACTTTTTTGTCATTGTATTATTGTGTGTGTGTATTGTGCATGTAATGCACAGGAGTCAAACTCAAAAGCTAACATGGGCCAAAATAAAAAAAAAGCTTAAGATTACTCGGGTCGCAAAAATAAGAATATGTTATATACACTTAAACCTTTTTTTTGTGCGGTAGATGCGTTCCACGGAAAATCGCACAAAAAAAGCTATGACTTACATAGAAAAAGTGAATATTGCATTCCGCGTATTTTAAAAACCGCATAACTTTGAAACAGCTATATAAAATATATCCAAAATCGCACAAAAAAAGTTAATATAAAACAGGAAAACAATAAGGCAGTTAAAAAATGATATTTTTGGTAACATATCTGGTATCTCAAATGCCAGACATCCACTAGAAAAATACTAATTATTTTATTTAATTATAAACTATCATCGCTGTATGATAATTTTCGTTGCGATTTTCGATATGACTCAGAAGATTCTGAAGAAATAGTACACCCAGTGTTAATGTTATCATTGTTTTGTTTAGATTTTTTCTTTCCAACAATATAATTCATAATCAGTAATGATGTCACTATAGTCCCTAACTCAAAAAAAAAAAAAATCACAAAATCACGACTGTTTAAAATAAATTCAGTAAAGTTATTTTTTGGCCTTATTTTATCAGTTTTAATTTTTTTTTTAAATAGTTAAAAAAGTTTGAGAAAAAAGAGTTGCCACGTCACTAAAAAAGCTATAACTCCATAAGTAGTTGGGATTTTGGAAATTCATTGGAGAATATATTTTTTAAAGTCAAAACATTGGAAAATGCAAAAAACGTTCAATCATTTTTTGTCAAATATCTAATTTAATTTTTTTCCAAATTTCGGTTAGTGTTGATGATTTATTTCCTGTTTTACCCAAAATATCTCAATACGTACTTTATGAAATAAAAAATCGATTAAAAAAAACCGCATAACTTCGAAATCGCAAAAAAAATATTTTACAATTTCTTGGTTCCCTTGAATTACGCGATAAATCAAACCCTTTTTGAGGGACTTTTTAAAATAAACAAATAGTCGTTAATACAAAATAATAAAATATGTTTTTTCTTGAGCATTAACTTACTAAACACTAAATTAACTCCTTGATGGAACGGTTTATTTAAATTGACCATAGAATATACAAAAACCAACTCTCAATTGACTCAATGAATCTCCAGCTTAAGACAGAAGCTTGTTGGTTGGGCCATAAAAATATCTGTCAACGACCGCATGCGACCTGCGGGCCGTGAGTTTGATACCTCTGGTGTATATTTAGTCTTAATAAAGACGCTTGATGATAGCAACTACCCTAGTGAAGAATTACTATTGCATTGCGTTAAATCAATATGATACATAGTACTACGTGTCCCGACTTAAGTGTGTTATTTTTTTCTGCATATGTAACTTATGTAACATGAGCTTTTAAATCCCTAGGAATTCACTAGGAATATTGTTCCTCCGCAACTCTGACAGCTCATAGTTATAATGTTACTTGTTTTAATGAGTATTTCGAGTTCCATCTGCAAGTTAGTCATCGCAAAACACAATTGTTAATTACACATGTTTTAATTGGAGTCTGCGGGTTTCCCGTCTGGGCGTTCGTTAATATCTTCATCTTAATTGTCAACGGTAAAGCTTGCTCATTTTTAAACTTCCGAGAATATCTCGGAGCAAAGCTGCTGTCTTATGTAACCATCCCGATGGAAATCTTTGTAAATTTAATTATAACACCTATTTCGTGGGTCGTCGTGACACGGATGCCCGCCTGACCTGGTGGTGTCGGCATTTCTGTCGCCTTCTTGTGGAACAATTAGAGATAATCAGGATGCACTAATGGTGGCTTTGGAGAATGCTGGACACGTCACACGGACTCTTCCCACGCATTCCTGACATTCAACACTCGACGATCGAATAACCCATAAAGGTCTTCATTAATGTTATGGTTTTCTCTGGCGGCTTTTGAATTCATCCATCCTCATAACGAGGACGACGGTCCTATATTTAGGCCCCCCCTGGAGGAACGACCGACATGATAAAACGCCACAGCTATTATATTGTACGCGAAAATATGCGACATTATTTTTCATTAAACTTGCTGATATTTAATGAACAATTTTATGGCACCATGAATTTAAAAGTTTTCCCGGGGAGGGCTTCCAGGAACAATGTACAATAAAGGACTGAATTACTCATTGGATATTTTTGCAAAATGGAACATTAAATAGCGTATGATTCAAAACGATTAGCATGATGATCGATTTAAATTGAATAATTATACTACCCCTCTTGTTGAAAAGTGTCACGCTACACCCCCTATTAATTTTCCTCTTATGTTTATTGTGTTTTCGAAATATGAACCCACTTAAAGCCTCAAGTTCGCGTGTCATGAGGTTCAGTGCCTGGAAAATGTGAAATTATGAGAGTAAAGGCTCATGTTTATGCGGTCTATTATTTTTAACACTTAAATTGCAGCGTATTTTGTAATATTGGATTTGATTCTACCATCAACCCATCCCATGTGAGACATTTTTAGCGAATATGAGATAAGAATAAGCATGTATTTTGCAGTCAACCCTTCTATAGCGATGCTAAGGGGACCATGCTATAGAAATCATTGAAAGTTAGATACCCATACGTAATTTATACTTGATATTGATTATCTTATTGTGTACTATCAATATTGAATTTAATAATAACAAAAAATGTATGTGATCAACAAGCCTTTTTTATTCTTCTTTCGTTTCGTCTCAAGGATTAATTGGAAATTGAATTAACACATTAACGACGGAACGCAAGGATTATCGTATTAATACTGTGCATAAACCGCTGGACGCAATAAAACTTATACACAAAATTTACTTATATATATTCTTGTGTATTTTGTAGTGAGTGTAAATATTTTTTATTTTTTTTTATTTTGGTGCCTATGGGTGTAAGCTGCTGATGTTGATGAATACGAATCAAAAAAATATATTAAGAAATGTTAAAAACTTCGAATGTTACGCGTATTTTAGTGAGAATCAATGGCAATATTGCAAAAAATAGCCCGCCGAAATTGTGTTAAATTTATATAAATTGGTCAATATTCGCGTAATTCTTCTAAGGTCTGTCAGAATTTTGCTTCCAATCATCTGTATTATGTGCCGGTAATATATCTCTAGCCCTGTGATGAGTATGCACGCATATGCTTCGTACATAATCGAATACGATCATGCGAGGGTCATCCAGAATGTAAGGTTACAACATTTATGTAGACATTTATTCACAAATATATTAAACTATTTTACAGCTTTGGCAAAGCAGGCGCTCGCCACGGGCGCAACTGAGCTTGGGGCGCAAAACGCAGAATACCGACCCAGTTGAGAGTTGCACATGGTTTTTATTTTACTCAATCATTCCACTTTACACGAACCAACACTGATTGACTATTTTCGTTTTTATAATATATACTTAGTTGTCTAATACCTCCTTTCTTCGTTATCGTTATGTTCGAGTATGGCATCCGATCGAGAGGTGCTCATTTGTCATATCAGCGATCCGAAAAGCGGACCGATTAAGCATCCTGTCACGGAACGTAGCATTTAGACACTTTCTATCATTGTATTTTCTTTATAACAGTAACCGCTATCTATACGTTAGGTCGGGACTCACTTTTGGGACAGTCTTTAGTTAACTTTAAAAAAATTAATTGGTTTTCCGGAGAGGGGGTTAAGTATTTTGCACAAGTTTGTCAGAAATAACTGATGGTTTGCACTCCTTGGCTCGTCGTGTGTATCAATCAGTACAGTCTTCTCTAAACAACATAACCCACTTTTTGAAATGTCGTCGACTCATCACATCACTAAAAACGAAGTACGAAGATACGAAGAAATACGAAGAATTTACTGTGACTGAACAAAATGGCCAACAAGTACACGGATCCAAACAAATTGATCGTTAGACAACAGGTGCGCCTTTACACCTTATTTTCTAGAATCTAGATGACACTCGTATCTACATGATGAGGATGCACGCACATGCTGCGTGCAGTGCTGCTTCACATTATCAGTTGATTTTTTCTTGAACTATAAAAAATGGGAAGTTAATTATAGATGAGATTCATTAATTAGCATAGTTTCTTTCAAAGAAATAACTTGTGTCAAACACATTAATTCTGGTGGATTTTATTTAGGGGAAAATATACAATATATTCCTGGGTTTTGTTATATTTAGCTAATTTCATACAAGTCTCTCGTGCATCCCTTCCCTGGTAAATTAACCCCTTTCATTAAATCTCAGCGTCTCACGTGACTTTAGTCCCCTAATCCCATTATTCCGCAGAGTCTTAACTCTGGCGCGGCGGCTTCAGACAGGGATGTGGGATATCTAGCGGGGATGGGATTAAATAGGCGCCTATCCGATTTCAATGGTTAATCCGTCTGTTTAAATAAAAACACAGTGTCTTCATTAACCCCTGCCCCGATGGACGATCGACGAGACCATTATACACTTAAGGCATTGTCTCGTTGAGTTCTTTTCGCTGTCTAATTGAATGGGCCATTATCCTCGGCATAATTCGATCAATTAGGCCCGAAAGTCATGTCGACGTGTGTCTAAATTTAAAGCCGAGGCCGAAAACGATGAAAGCTTCGCATGGTGTGTGCCGTTGATTTTTCATCGCATCTTCGGTTTACTCAAGAGCATTTATGATATGCTAATATTTTCAGCCTTGATACTATATTTATACGAATGTATTTTATCGTGCCGTTTTATTTCACCTAGAGCCCCATTGTTTATTTTCTCTTTTTATGTTATATTGTCGATTATGTTTCGATTATATACTGGCTCCAGTCCAAGCTATACAAACCCATTAGAAGATTTGAAATATCTCATATTCAGCGTGTTTGAGTTTGAAGGGTGTAGCATACTATTTAATGGCGCTCATATCAACTAGACATTCGGCAAGAATTTCTACAACGTGTTGACGTAGGAAGACTTAATGGTTCAAGAAGTATATCATCTTTATTGGTGCTTCTGTGATTTATTTCCGAAAGCTGAGTGATGCAAGAAGTATTCGCTTTAATTACGATAGGTTTGTATCAACGACTTGTAAATGTTGTAAGTTTCAAGTATGCTGATGATGAAGTAAACAATTGGCCGTTTGTATATAATAAAACGTTTTTTGATTTACATCTGTTGTGTTAAAAATTTCTTCTGAGAATTTGCAATGCAAATGCTACAAATTATTGCTTCCTTCAAGAAAAAATGCTCAGTATTTAACTCCTTCCGGTTTTATGTTTCAAATCCAATGTTCCATTGGAACTTTTCCGAAGAAAGAAGGCGAGAAGTAGCATCCTCTGTTGCGCAACGCGTAATTATTCATTTTCTCATAAACGAAGGCGTGAAATCAAATGAAATATTGATGAAACTTGAGCCACAATTCGGTGATATTACTCCAAATCCAAGTGTTTCATCAGGCCCAAAAGTTTCATGAATGTCTGAAAACCGAAAATAATCTGCTTGAAAAATAATGGCTACGATATTTTGGGACACTGTAGGTATTTTATTAACTGTTTTTCTACATGACGGCCAGATATATAGATAAACTACCCCAATTATACTGAGAACATCCATTTCACAGTCCAAACTGGGCCTCATGTGACTATCATGCATAGCATTAGGAGGGCAACGATTTCAAGACAACGCTGCGGTCAAACAATACATGCACCACTGATATTGGGAGCGGTCGCTTTCTTTCTTCAGCGACTGGACCAAAAAAACTCCCTACCCGATGGAACAAATGTATTTCTAATGAAGGGAACTATGTAGAAAAATAAGAAGACAAATTCCGGGTTATATTTGAATCGCTCTCGTATGACAAGCAAATTTGGCAACAGATCCGTTAACTGCAATTATTAACAACAAAATAAAATATCCATTATTTCAGACTGTAGTTCAACGTCTGTATAGGGTTTTTTGCACAAAGAGCGACCATTTTTTTGCGGCTGTATGTGGTCTTTTGCTACATTTCACACTTTTTTTCCACATTTTGAAAAATACTCAAAATTTCAGCTTTAAATCGTCTCTTAAAATAATTAACTGTTTTTGTATTTTGCAATGTATTTTGATCTAAATACATCATTATTTTATGCAATTGGTTTAAAGAAAATTACTTCTGAGCTTCCAAAGTCCACTTCTAAATTCTTTAAAGAAAAAACTAACAGCTATTTTGAAATTAGTTTAGTTAAATTCTCTAGATCAGGGCCGTAACTAGGGTATGATGCGCCCGTGGCAAGAATCAAAATTGCGCCCCCCCCCCCCCACATTTTCGGACGGATATTTTCAATACATTTTTTAAAGGTGATAAAATAATGTTTAATATTTTGTCATTATTTTATTACAACATTGCTACATTAAAAAAAGTGCTAATGTTAGTTATAAACAAAATGGCGTCGTTATAAGATATTTCATTAGACTGTTTTTTTTTATTGATCAAGAATTTGTCGGATTTTTTCTATTGATCTGAACACAATTTTTTTTAATTTTTATTATGTGCAGGAGCAGAATATACCTATAAAAGTATATAATTAAAAACTAAGTAGTTTTTTTAATTAAACTTTTATATATTCTTGACAAATTTTACCCACAATTTTACAATATTATAGTGAGAAACCACCTAAAACTTCAGCCGGGTCAGTCAAAAACAGCCGTTTTTGAAAATGCAGTTTCGAGAAAATGTCATTTAACCCATCGATGCACAGTTACAGTCAAATACCGTCATGTGTTAGCAGATAATACTTGCTTATTGCGCCAGAATAAGTTCATGCATACCGTCTTCGCCGACACTTCAAATCTTATCTCACACCGACGAAACTCATCAAAATGAAAACAAACTTAGGTGGCTCAAAAACTCTCAAACTTCTCAAAATAAGATAAATAAATTTTGATAAATAATTGGATTTTTGCGATATACCGACTTGAAGTACATATATATTATAAACATCAAGTACTAAAGTAGTAAAAGTTTTATCGCATTCTACTTCCAATATATTTTACTTTGGTCTGTTTTTATGCGGATCTTTTTTACGCGATTTTGATATTATGCCATTTTAAAAAAGAATGGAACTTATCCCTCATTTTTCTATAAAGAACAAAGCTTTTTTATGCTAATACGCATAAAAAAGTCTAAAATTGTCGGAAAAATATATTTGGGAAGAAATGACTATCGGCGAAAACGAAGAATTAAATTTACAAAACATTAATACTTTACAGTCCGTGCGTTTCGCGCTAAGCTTCGCTGAAAGTCCGGGCGATTTCGTAAGAAATTCATGAAACTCTACTTCTTTCGTAAAATTGATATAATTCTTAAACCAGCCAATAGATTGAAACGAAATTTTAGTGGTGCCTACAAAAGAGCTTACTGCACAGATATATTTAAACAAAACAGAGGTTTTCAATGTATGGTGCGTGTATCAGCGCGACAAATGCAAAAAGTAACTTTTTGATTTGAATTATATAAAAAGGCATTTATCAAATGACACCCAAACACATGAACAAAAAATAAAGGCAACATTTAGTTAGTTCATCGTTCTATTTAAAAATTATATTTGAATTGTGTATTTTAACACTGAAAATTGGCAACTAAATTGAAATAAATTAAAATTGTAGCAACAGTACCAGACTTTTAGATAAAAAGATGATGAATAATATCATCAAAGCTTCAGTTTGAAATGGAAAGAAGATGTGTCCCAATTATTCCGACTGATATGCTATTTGTATTGAAGCGCGTGCAGTTTCCGGTGCGAGCATCAACAGAGTACAGGGAAACACAGGGCATGCGTGCATGCTTCTCACATGGACAGCTGTATGTGGGCTGCTCACGCCCAAATCATTTATTACCAGACGCTACGCACCATACGGATTTTTTTTTAAGCATCCAAGAGCACTTCATTAGCACGACATGAACGCGATCTTTAGGACGAGAAAAAAGATAGGTAGCCTCCTATTCGACAAAAAGAAAAAAGTGAAAAACGAAAATCAGGGAGTTTACGAGATCGAATGCGCAGCCTGCATCATGTCGTACATTGAACAAACCAATAGATAGATCGCCCACAGGATGAGAGGATATCAGAAAGCAGTTTTGCAATTGGATTACAAATCAGCAATAACCGAATATGTTACGAAGAACGATCATCACATCAATTTTGCGGCACATAAACTATAGCAACAGTCAAAAACGTCAGCATCAAAATTACAAGAGATCAAAAAACGAAGAAACTCTGCAATCAACAGACGATATGACGGCACTAGCATTCCTAGATTTTGACTACCAATTTTACCGAAAATTAAAGCACCAATGACCAGCTAAAAGATCTGAAAGTGTAAACAATCTCCAATAAAGACCGCAAAGCAACGGCAATGGACGAAGGATGCTCACAAGGAGCATAGAAGTCAGGCATTTATTTTGATAATTAACGAGCACCATTCTTATCGCTGACCATTTTTTTATTCCCCCTTTCTACTTCTTCAAAAGTAAACTGACAGATTTGCACAGCAACTCATTCCTTTTATTTTCGCAACACAATAATAGGCAAAAATAATTAAGCAACAGCAAGCAGATGCTATGCATGTTGGACATAAGAAATTGAACATTTTTTTATTGATTTTTTTTTATTAATTTGGACGTATGTATTATGTTTTAATGCACCTATATCTTGAGTCATATAAAGGCAATTCAAACAGAATACTCGCGCGCTAGTGCAACCATCACGACGAGCGCGTGGGAGCGGGGCGCCGCCCGGGGGCTCTGCCCCGAGAGCGCCCCCGCTCCGACGCTTTACATCAAGAGAAGCCAACTTTGGTGAATAGATGCACCATTATTTTCCAGCACGATAACGCGCGACCTCTGTTATCGAAATTGAAAAAAATTGCATTGAGAAAAAAACCGCAATAAATTGTAAGAACATCTAATATTGACATAATTTACATTTACTTACTTATTAGTGTTTCTCGTGTATTTTTCGTTTGGACGAAAATGAGGCAGGGGCGCACTGGCCGAGGGGCGCACTGGCCGAGGGGCGCACTGGCCGAGGGGCGCACTGGCCGAAGGGCGTAGGTGGTGTTGGTGCTGATGAAGCAATATAAGGAGATGATACAACGAGCGCTGAAACACTTTTTTTCGGGTATCCAAAAATGACTAATCGGGTCGACACTTAAAATTCTTACGAGCTTCATCGGGAACACTGATTATCCATAAAATTGGATCACCGCTAAAGTGGAGATAAAGCATCGCTAATCAATTATTATATCATGTTGCTTTGAATTAATGACATCGATGGTGTTATCTATCTCGAGCCAATTATGAGTAATGAAGCAAGTATGTACATACATATCTCCAAACGAAGAATCGGGAACCCCATGAGAGATATCGAAAATGACTCATTGCGAATCTTATGTCAATTTACGTGTTAATGCATTTAGAGTAAAATGGTCAAGTAAAATAAAAATCACGTACAACTCTCTCAATCGGGTCGGTATCCTGCGTTTTGCGCCCCAATCCCTGTTGCGCCCGTGGCAGGCGCCTGCTTTGCCACGCTCTAGTTACGACCCTGCTCTAGATTATAACCTTTGCAATGATATGCTACATGTCATACAAATCATTCAATAAGTCGTTAAACTTGAAGAATTACCAGTTATTACCAGCAGGGTCAGGGTTAAGAAAATACCTTTTCCTTATTTCATGTGTAGTTATCTGAAGTAGCATTTCTATATGATTTATTTTGTGGGCACCTTTGTTGTGTAAATTAATTCCTTTGCACGTCCCTAGGCAATGAAATCCATTGGTGTCAGATCTGGAGATCGTGCGAGCCACAGAATAGGGCATGTCCCCAGCATCGAAATTTCTCACAAAGATATAACGCTGTTTTGCATTTAGACGGTTAAAACAAATTATGTATTTTTTTACTCCTCGTGTTCAAATAGATCCTTCAAAATATTCAGTCTGTCTTCTAGAAAAGATAAGGAAGATAAGGTTATTGCCCAGATTGCCACTTGGCAGATGGTTATATGCATTGGAAGCAAAGATGATGTTTCTTGTTTAGTGCAGACAAACAATAAAAACAACAAATGTAGCTTTATTTCCTCACCAACAAATCCCATCCTCATATTAGACTCTCATGATGAAGAAATTTAGGTTCTTGTAAAAGCAACAAGCACCTTCAGACCTTATAGCAGCAGTGATGAATCAGATTTACGATCAAATACATTCAACAATTCGAGTAAGAAACCTGAAAAACGCGCGAAAATAACACATTACGTGCGGGAAGCATATTATTATAAATATGAAGATGATGTTTATAGTCCAAATACAGTCAACCCTTTTATAGGGTCTAAATAGGGAGCACGCTATAGATAATTAAGCACCCATACAAAATTTATATGTGTATACATAATTTATAGAGTGCAAGTGACTATCACACGTTTAGAAGCATTGACCTTACGTATTTTACCCGTTGCTTACGCAAAAGTCGCCGCAAACGAAGTGGACACTATAGGAGTTAGATACGTTGGCTAAAAATGAGTAGAACTTCAAATTCCCTAAACATATATCATCACCGAAACGAGTATTTATGCAGCTATAATAATCATTGCGATTATGATCCAAACATACTTCTGCTTTCTCACAGTCACTCACTGCTCCAAATGATTGATGAAGCTTTTTAAGCGAATATCGTTTGACTTGCCGGAGCATATCTTATTATTAATATTTGTAAGTGGAATCTCTTGCTATATTGAAGCCAAATTTCCATTTAAATTAGTAGATCAATAGTTCGATGCGCTTATTCATTGAGTCTATGTTGTTTTTTTTATGTTTCCCACAATTTAATTTTATGTTCAATCGTGGGTGGATTTGACATAAAAGCCTCTACATGTGTACAACCTACAGTTTTAATTTGCTCTTGTGAGTTTCTATATTTCGTCTTTGCTTTCAATGCCTCTGATATCTTGCCCAAGAAAGCAAAAGGTGTGTGTTATGTGTCGTTTGGCAAATTTAGTTATTTATTCAGAAAGTTTTCGCCAACACAAGTTTCTTCATTTATATCCGACAGCCTGGCGAATCTGCCCATGGTGCACATATCATGCAAAACTTCCAGAATTAGCTCAACTCTTTGGGTTTCGCTAGCGTTGGCGAAAAACTTCCCCCGTGGATAACATGCTGCTACTGGGCCAATTTAGCAAGAATGGAGCCAAAACTTTATTTTTGAAAATTTGACAGTGCCACTTAATAATTCAGCGCTGAATTGTTAATGTCGGCGTCGGAAATTTCCAGGATTTGCATATTGTCCGTCTTGATGCTTTGACATCTTGCATTTTGACAGGATCTGTCCGATTTAGCCGATCGAACAGTTCTGAAATAGCATTAGACACGCCTACATTTCTCCGGGATGCGATCTTTCCTTCGCAATCGAGAACACGGCTCGTGGATATAATTGACATTGCCAAATTTATTGCCATCGAATATTAATTTCTAACAGTTGTCTACCCACCGAGAAGACGGGCGTAGGCTCCATCCTAACGGTCATGGGATCATCGTTGGCTTAACCTTAAATGGTGGACGGAAGAGTTTGGCGGATGCTGCAACAGCGATGCAAGTGACTCAGTTGGTTGTTGCAATATTTTGCTGCATTTTTGCAATAGGCGATGTGCAATCAAGATGTCTCAATAATTGATCACATTAAAAAATATTCGTATTTAACCCTTTGGCATCTACAACGTTTTGATAATACTGTCGTGGACTGCTGCCAAATACTTATTTTGTAAAAAAATATAAAAAGATTTATTTTTTGTTTATTTTATGTATATTATATCGGTTCAGTTACGGTTTTTGTTCCGGGAAAAATAACTGTTTTCGGTTTCGTTCCGGTTCGAAGCCCTGATTTTAGCCACAAATAATCGACTTTGGAAATCAGTAAAATCATTTAAATCCATAAGATTGATTAAACAGATCTGGATAAGGCTGATAAGTTTGCAGAAATCTTCTGCCTGTATTACAAGATTTATAAAAATATGAGCGATAATAAAATCATAAAATATGCTTTTCGATCAATTGGGGATTTCAGTACCAAGACTTGGCCAGAAATTTGCATAGGGTTGCATTGATAACGCCTTTAAAAATATAAAAAATATACATAGGGGTTATTTTTCAGCCAGCTGGAAATTAGGGAAGATCGAAACCAGGTAAGGATCAACAGCAATCCGATAAATTATAATGTATACGTTTAAAAAAGGAACTAGTTGAAACTAATTTATACTTGATGTCTTTGTTACAACTAGAATTTACTACCAGTCAAAAATGAATTTAAGTCAAAACTAGTTTTAACCAGACAAAATGCCATTTTATAATATTACACAGTACAGCAGTAGTAAATTCTAGTTATAACTAGGTAATTTTAGACGTAACAAAGGCAATTCTAGATGTTAATTAATTTAAACTAGTGAAAACGCGTTCTAAATAAATACGGCTTTTGATTGTAATATACGAGGGAGATTCAAATATAACTCGGAATTTGTCTATACAAATTTATTAGTTATATATATATATAAATCAATGTGTGTCCGATCCAAATTTGCTAAAGCAAACAAAGCCTCTTGTCAACTATGCCGAGAGGCGATAATGGCATGCCCGGTTTGGTAAGATATAAGCCTTTAGGCAACTATGCCGCGAGTCGACAGTCGCTTTTCAATGTGAGTAGTATTCTATGTTGCGCAACACGTAATTATTCATTTTCTTGTAAACGAAGACAGACTTGAGGCATAGCAGTGATGATACTCTAAATAAGACTCAAGTGTTTGTTTGGGTCCAAAAGTTTCATGACGGTAATACCTAGGAGCGGGGGGAGCTCTTGAAGAAGAGTCCTCAGGCGACTCCCCCTTTCCACGCGCTCGTTGAGATGGCCACGGATCCATTATTCTTTCGGATCATGTGTAGCCGGACGGATGGATGGGGATGGACAGGCGTCGGATAAAAGACTTCTCTATGTAACATTTTATTCAGCACAAGAGAGATTTGGCTGCGAGAAGGACGTCCTCCCGCGGCCAGGGTCAACTGACCGCTCCCCGACTCCTGCCGCCTGCTCGTCACAATCTTCGTCAGACTGCTTACAGTAATAAACGACGAAGAAATAAGCAACTGGTTTTCGAAGCAGCCTTTTTCTTTCTTCAGCGATTGGATCAAGAAGCTTCCTATCCGATGGAATAAATCTAACGAAGGGAGTTTTGTAGTAAAATAAGATAGCACTCGTCGTTCAATTTTAAATCCACGATATAACGCATTCCAGCACTCTACGGGTTAAGATGTTTTGCTCAAAGCTCTCTAATGGCGTTTTTCCATTTAAATGTTCGATTTGCATTTCGTCTGGAAAAACTGAGAGAACTTTCTCTCCATTGTCTGCGCGCTCGTCTTTGTGTTCAATTGTCAGACGATTCGTTTCCTTCGCGTTTCCTTTCATGCCCTTTTTTGCTTTTTACGAATATCGCTTTTTTACTGTGGAACATTGTTTTCTATCTAAAGCATTTCTCTCATCCCAAACACAGTCTTAGCCATTAAAAGATAAATATTAAATTAGAAACATATTTAAATTACTGTTTGTTGTAAGACAGTCGTGTCGTAATTATGACAAAACTGTCTAACGACAAAAAGGCATCAATGTATGCGCGCTTTTAACGCCTTAAATGCGGTAAGACGTTTGATTGGTGGCTTTAATTGGAAAAGGTGTAATTTAATGTACATCCCCGGGCAATGTCTCCGACAGAAATGTGTTAACAATAAATATTGATATTAATCAACCTATATTCTTTGGGTTATAAATCAATTTAAACCATTGATTGTTTTCAATTATAACTTATCATAATCATAGTTTTATTAATAGTCAACAATCGTTATCGGAGCTGAGTCAACGACCTCACTACAATTCGCAATTTGATGACAATTCGTCATTTTATTGCGATAGTTTTATGTCGTGATGAATGTTCTGACATCGTAACGCACCCATCGTTACATAGGTGAATGTTGACACAAATTTATATGGAATGATGACTGTCATCATTACTTTTAATTGCCGGATGCCGAGTGTTACATATGATAACAACCCTCCTACTGTCAGTGCTCATCCTCCACATTCCACAATATTTGCTCCATTGCCGCTTGAGTTCGTAGATATCATTGTTTTGCATTTTGCCACAGTTGATTGGGACATCAGGAAGTACCATGGGAAAATATCAGGCTCTAACGTAATCTCTATGCTTTGATGAACGACATATAAGAAACTCTCATTATCAACTCTGTAGGAGTATGAGAGATTAAATCTTAAAAATCTATCCAAATATTGACTGTGATCAAAATTTTCAATGTGGATCAACCCTTCTATAGCGTCGAGATAAGAGGTGAGTAAAAGGCGCTGCAAACGAAGTGGACGCTATAGAAGGGTTGACCTATACATTATGTTTGTTTTTTTATGCGAATTAATAACCGAAGCGCTTTCATATGTCCTTAATGCTTGTTTAGAATTCGTATAGAAAATCAGAATGGGGGCGTTGGGTTGAATAAAATTGGATAACGCTATATTTGTCTTAAAACAATTTCTTCATCAGATTCGTTATTATTAACATCTATTACTTGTTTTTGTCTTTGCTTTCATGTCCATAAAAAGGTGCTCCATCATCGCCTTGACATTTATTATTATTGCATCTTTTTTGCATAAATTTAAATAAAATCAGATGCTTCATCCGATTGATGTCATTCATGGTCAACATTTTGCTACATTGGCATTGTTGAAACTTTCAGATTTTTAGTTTCTTGATTTTGTATTCAAACCGGAGAGCAGACATGCTATGCTCAAATGTAAATCCATTGAAATAATTTTTCTTGTCAGCTCCGCCGCAGCGTGTAATTATAATGAACCAAGCTCAATAAATGAACCTTAACACTATTGATAGCACACAATATTCCTTCATTTTTTTGGAATATTTCTTAATGTTCAACTTGCATGGCATCTGCTTTCTGTTGTTCAGCTATTTTTGCCTATTAATGTGTTGCGAAAATAAAAGCACTGAGTTACCGTGAAAGCCTGCCAGTTTACTTCTGAAGGCGTAGATTTTGCAAAGGAGTGTTGATATTCAGCTAATGACGTCACTCCAGAACAGTCAAAGAGGAATAACAAAATTGGTCAATGATAATAATGATGCGAGTATCTTAATTATCAAAACAAACGCCTGCTCTCAAGACAACACGAATGAAAGTCGACTTATCTATGTTGAACGAGCTTAATAGCTATTTTAATTAATTATAGCCAAATTTCAATTCTTAAATAAGCAAACCAGATTTAAAAAAATAGTTTCCCCAACTGAGGTCTTTTATATATTTTTGCGTCAAATCAGCGTTGATGTAGTTCGGCTCTCGGGGTTTGGACTGTTTATTTTTTAGGGGGCTTAATCACTGCTTTTTCTTTTTAATATCCGAATAGAGAACCCATTCTTCATCTCCAATTTTTAAATCTCTAAAAATCGGGCGATACTCTTCTTTTTCTCGCAATGATTTGCTTTTCCGTCGTTCACAATACGCCGTTTTCTTTCAAGTCGATGTTTCCAGATTTAATTTTTCCACTAACGTTGATATTCACTAACATCTAATGTCACCATAAATATCAAAAATATTTCACATGACTTCGCTGGCGTTTTTTTTACTCATATGGAACTGCATCAGCACGCAGTTCCGCAATTGTTGTCCCAACGGATAAACCTATCCCATCATCGTTAGACTTGTGAAAAGGGATATTTTTTTAGCTCAAAAAAATCTTCGAATAATGTACTATTTTTAAAAAATATCAACGTACATCTTTCCATGACAATAAGCTGAAAAAGACTGTTTCAAAATTGCATTTGTGAAAATGCGACATAGCTCAAACTGCAAAATAAGCATTTTCGCGTGAACTGACCTACTAAAACGTCTCGCAAAACACGCGTTTTCATGTGAACGGATATAAATGTGTTAATCCAATAATTTTTCTATTGTTTTAAAAGTTAAAAAAAAAAACTTAAATAAGGATACATTTATTATGCATTCACATCGTTTAATTGTCAAGCTTATGCAATTTGAGGTCGCCCCTAATCTAACGTTCAATGACTAATACCACAAAGGTCTGCTTTCGTTATCCATATTTAACAAATATTCTGTGACAAATTTCGTGAATCATGCCATACAAATGTGTCCCGAACGTATATTATCAGTATAGTGATGCATAGGATACATTTAAATCATGCCAATGTGTCTGCCGATAGACGAAAAGATATCGAATGCTAATATTGAAAATTGCGCAATTTTATGATATTATGCACTTTTGCAGTGAAAGGAGTCGACGTAATGTCAACGAAGGACGAACAAATAGTGTTTTTGCAAATGGTACAGTGTTTTGTGCGCCAAATTGTCTGCTGTCGAAATTCCCCATCGTCATTTTGATGCTCATAAGTGTCAAATATTCCGAATTTGGTCATTCGCTTTTGAGGCGAGCGTTCCAACAATATTTACAGCAAAAATACCATCGGAATATTGTCAAAAATGTTGAACACATGGCTCTGTCCGGGTACCATGCGATAGTGAAAGTGTTTCTGGCTAGCGGGCATAAATTGTCCATAGGTGGTTCTGATCACGATGTTAACTTATTCAAATCGTGCCTCGGTATGAGAACAACGCCGGGATTAAGTAGCAGGGTCATCATAATCAAGATGCAGTACTTGCAGAAGACCAATTGTTGGTGCAGCCACATCGGGATTAATCGAAAGGTCTGAAGAATAAATTTGCATCGCGGGTTAGATGCGCCAAATTGCCACACGATTGTGTCGGACACATTTGCTGAACATGGCGGTATTTCTTGGTGGGATCCATTGGAAATGGTGTACCAATGACAATGGAACAAAATGATGCTAAACGGTAAATAATTTCTCGCAGAAATCGCAGAATTGCTTTCGAAGCTTGTTAGTTAAAGCTGTATGTTCGTTCGTGAAAACATCGCCATCTAAACACAAGGAGTATACAAATGATCACCTGATTTAACGGTTTGAATGCAAAACGGCGTTATATCCTTGCGAGAAATTTTCACTTAAAGGGCGGCATGGCGATATATAGACGTTGATATTACAGCTGTATTGTGAGCGATTATAATCACCACGCGCAGGGTAGTGACGCGCAGGAGGCGGGAGTCGGAAGAGTCGTCGGTTAGCCTTGGCTGCGGGATGTCGTCCCTCCTGCAGGCAGACCTCGCTCTCTCTCTGTCTCTCGTGTGGAATAAATAGCTATTTAGAGAAGAGAGTCTTTCCATTCGACGCACATCTATTCCCATCCATTAGTCCAGTAACATCACAACCCGATAGAAGAACGGACCCGCGAACAGCGATCCCGACGACCACGTGGACTCTGCCCCCGAGAGCGCCCCCGCCTCAACCGAGTGTCAGTAGACCCGTCGAAAGAGCTCAGATACGCTGAGTTAGTCGAAAAGTAGAAAAAGTCGTCAAATGCCTAGGATTGGTATGAGATCTGCAAAAAAAAATGAAAAAAAGAGATCCGCGGACTATATAAATTTAAGAACCGCTGGCATAAACCATTGCTGAATTTTTCCTCGAGTAAACATAATGTCACATTGACAACATTTGGTTAGGTTTGACCGGTTGCTTTATTATGTTTAGCTAAAATGAGCTTATCCAGTGTCACGGAATTCAAGAAAGCTGATTCATTAAGGGGTTACATGGGTTTCGCAGTTTGAAAAAATCGATTTTTTTTTTATTATCTTATTAATTTCTACAACATCTTGAGAATATTATCCTAAATTTTTAAGTCGATCCGAATAAAAGTTTCTGAGATACAACCCAGGGAAGGTGCGTGCTCAAAGTCAGTCAAACATACTCTGGTATTCTCAAAGCCCAACCTTACGGTGAAGATCTTCTTATCAACAAAAAAGAATACGTTGGACATGTGTAGAAGATGATGAGTACCCATTTACGTGATTTAGTCAACAAAATAGCTGAGGAAAAAATAGTCAACGGTAAAAAAACTAGAAAAAAAAAACTCTTTCTGGCAAAGGTAAACTTACTGGTAAATTAATTGACAAATTAACTGTTTATCATGGTTTGGCAATAAGAAGAATTTTGTGAGTCAGCGGAAAAATGAAAGACGCTATATGGGCTACATATTATCACTATAGCTCTACAGACAAAAATCCTCAGCACGGAAATTGCCCGAAAGGTCCAGACTCCTGGTGCGCTCGGCAGCGAGCATCGGCTACGAACACTCTTTAATCATTCAAACATGATTATACTCCATTACCAAATTATGTTTTGACTGAAATGAAACCTATCTATGAAGATCTCAGTAAAAATGAGCTTCTGGAGCGGTGTGTTGATGGTTTCACACAAAATAATAATGAAAGCTTGAACCAAAATACTATATCTGGAAGGTTACTCCAAAAATACTTCCTGCTGGTTCAAAGATCGTTTATATTGCTGCATTAGTCGCTGCTTGCACTTTTAATGAAAGTACATTAGCTTCATTATTATTTATGCAAGTTATGGATTAAAAACTTGGTTGAAATTCCAACGAATATGTCCGAAATTCAGATGAAAACCGTATGTGCGCAGCCGAAAAAAAATCAGCGAGCGAGACTCGCGAAGCTAGGATTCATCATAGACAAGAGCAAAAGGATGCCCTGGACATTGCAGTTACTGCAGGTTCTTTACTTTATGGCCCAGGAATCGACGATTCAATGTAAGTTACAAAAAAAAAAAAAAAACCAGTTTTATTGTTACTCAAAACTTTAAACGCGTTTTTCTCGAAACTGTGTTTTCAAAGTTGTTTGTCAAAATTTCTCAAAAACTACTTAACCGATCTTGATGAAATTTTACACCAACCTTCAAGATATATTTCACAAGAACTTGGACGAAGGACTCTTTTTTTTTTCAATCACAACTATTAAAAAAAATATATATACTGAGCAAATTTCACCAAAATTTGCATTTTTTTGTAAAAAGGTCTACCAAAAATCCAATTTTTTTTTTTGTTTTTTTTCCTTCGTCCAGATTTTAGTTTATAGTCTTAACTAAAAATAAGGATATTTTTTTTTAATTTAAAATGATCCTGTCATGAGTTCTACTGTCAAAACGCTTTTTGGAGGGTCACGGGAAATGACGTCACAATGGCGGAGTTTTGAATATTTTCTTTTGAAAATTTCAAAAATTCTTTTTCAAATGTAAATCTTTATGAATATAAAAAGTTTGAATAAAATATTTCAATTTTTACATTAAAAAAAAATTGTTGAAAATAGACCTTTTTTTCGCCGAGTAAACCCATGTAACCCCTTAAGCCATCTTTTTTCAATGAACAACAAGAATCCAGACCCTAAACGTTGATTGATGAATAACCCACTGGATTCCACCGCAAGACAGAGGTCTTTAGCGCTTATTTATCAAGTAATTTTAATTGGCTATTTTATTTAATAACAAATTAATTACACGAATTACAACACTTGGATAATCCCGCTATTCGGATGGAAAATCTGGAATGAATCACCGCTCAAGCAAGCACGGTTTGTTTGGAGCGAGCGAGATGGAATGATGCATCATCAGGGCTGTTACAAAATCCGCCAGTTTTATTTAATTAATTGAATGTTTAATGTACGTATTTGCAGCACGCAATGAAGAGTTGACACCACGGTCTACATTTGTTTGCTTAGAGTCTGAAAGGCGTTATCCTTCAGTCGTATTTTTATTTTCTTTCATCAGTGTAAGAAATGTCCCGTGTATTGAAGAGAAGAATGTCAATGTAAGTTTATCGCCTTCATTATCTAATCCGTAAATCAAGCCAAGCTATAACGTGTCTCTCCATATAGGGCGCCTGACGCTACCTTTGAATACACCACTTTATAATATATGGTTATCGACACAAAACGTCTATATTACATCGACGTTGAGCGTATTTATTTGTGTGGAAATGCTGTTTCGCGACTCGTATCGGTTGTGCCGACTTGTAAATAATATATGAATGGTGCATGGGTGCAGCGAGTACGTCACGACCGCAAGGTACCGAATGTGGGTCTCTGGTTCGATACCTGTCTGCGGAGTAACGGTTAAACCACCTGCGTCTCGTTGCTCGAGATGGTTCACCTTGCTTTTAATGCCGGCGTTTGTTGGAATTACGTAAAGGCAGGTCGAATGTGTCTGATTTTACGATTTTCGCAAACGGTGGTCTCCGTCGTAATGGCCCTTGATTGCATCCGCAGCCTTGCTGGTGTGCGTCCCTGGTCTTTGGATTTGCGTTCAAGTGCTTATCTTTCGCTTTATTGCCGTGTAATGAATGGTACTAAAGACCAATCAGCTAGACGAGGTCGGGCAGCAAATGTCTTGGATGCAGCAAATTGACAATTTGGTCATAGCCGAAGAATATGAGCTTGATCTCTCGATTGAATCTCAGATTAATCGATCCAATTTGTCTAGACAATACTGGCACTGTTACAACTGGTGATGATACCTTTTTTTATTAGCACATACCAGATAACAATAAGAATTTAAATACAGCAGACCCGCTGTAATCCGAGAAACGTTTTGCATGGCTGTGTCGGATTGTCGAATTTGTCGGACTATAGAGTGCTGTCCTCGACCCTTGTAATCCGGAACTTTTTCTGGAAAATAGTACTTGTAATCCAAATAATATATAATGAAAGGTTTCATATTCTAGAATTAACGTCATAAACCCAACGGCCATAGCAGTTATAAATATAAAAACCTGTTACCGTCATCAAACATATTCCATGACGATTTTTGAAGCGTCTTAACTATCCCTTGCTAGCTACACAGTCTTCTTTTTTGTTATTACCTTGTAAAACAACTTTGTTTTCATGGTCAATATGTGCTCAGAAATAGATGTATGTCTGTTTCTTTCCTGAAGAAACCACATATACAAAGCTTCATATCCACATTTGGATGTTTAGCATTGCCTGGCCCATTATCAATGGTCGAGAAGAACTTTTGAATGTTCTTTTTTGTTTGTATCTTAAATTGTGGATCATTCTATGCCGCATTTACTTGCCAACTTACAAAAAGATTTAATACTATTTAGACGGTTCAGAATCAAAATTTTGCATTTTTTACCTTGATGAAGCTTTACCGTACATATGTACTATACTTGTATTTGGATGTCGGACTGCAGGGGGCGCCGGATTAAACCGGGGTCGGATTATTGCAGGTCTGCTGTATTGCTTCTTGTTATAGTTATGTGACCTAGTCTTTTCGTTTTGCCAAAAATGACAGTTTTTCCGGTTTTCGGTTCAATTACGGTTCGAAGTCCTGTATAGAGCCACTTCATTACTACTCTAAATTTTGGATTTTTTCTGAAACACAAGGAATTCCATAGTTCGACTTTTTGACATGTAATTTTATTTTAAAACCTATTTATTATCAGTGTTGCAAAAATCATATTGCATGTGTAATAGATGTAGCAAATTGCTCATTTTTTATTAGATTTTGTTTGTATTTGCATACAATTTCACTTTCTCAACCCTTTGATGAGTATGTACTCACATGCTGTGTGCAGCGCTTTATTTTCAATGGCGCTCTCTAATATAATATTATCTATTCAAATTATCATCTCAAACATTACATTTACCATCTGTTTTATTCTTTTATCACGTTTCAATTGGATATACAACCAATTTTTACTATATAAAATTGTATTCTGTCCTTTTGCGTTTATATCGGTAGTGCCAAAAATACGTGCCGTTTTTTTTACTATTGTTTAGAAAAGTTATTTAAAAAATTAATGGGCGTAAGCTATACGCTTTGAAACAGTGATTGTTAACTCTTTGATTAGTGAGTTAATTTTAAATTGAACTAAACATAGATGCTATATTCGTATGTCCACTACTTATCGCCCAAACAAACCCACTTTTCTCCCAGGACCGCGCAGCGTGAGTGAAGCTTGTATATCAATAAATGAACCTTAACACTATTGATAGCATCTTGCCTAGTTGAGTTTGCACTTTTTTGCTGTCGAATCGTAAAATTACTACACACGCTTGGCGAGGACATTTTTTGCGTTTCTCCATAAAAAAAAGTCACACGTTTTGCGAAATCCAATTTGTCAAGATTTATGGGACTCCAAAGATTTCATTCGTCCGAGTGATTTTTAGAAAAATGAACGGATTTTGCAATCCAATGGAAAATAATACGAATCGTGTGACAGCAATTGCGTCGTCAAACGGACGTTTTTCAACGAGGGATTGCGAAATTTCAATGCGGGATCATCGAATTTTTACGATCGTAAATTTTGCCCATAACATTTCGGACAGAAATTTGGCCAAATCTGCTTAGCGTTATGGATTTGTTATGGATTGTGTGATCAACTGTGTATTTATTTTGGAAAGAATGTGTGCTATGCAGGGCATCTGGGACATTTCTTCGTCTTCCAATGAATAATCTCATACGTATTTGTTATTATTTAACATTCTGAGCATTTTTGTCGATTCGCTGAAAATTGTTTGATATGTTTGATTGTTGCTTTGGCCACAATGCATCGAGATTTCTAATTTTGTTGTGGAATCTGCGCACTTTCTTCTCGAATTTCAAACGCTTGAATAGTCATATTTCATCTCTTTGTTGTGAGGTAATCTCAATGTGATCAACGACCAACTGTTATGACTGTCATCCATTCGTCATGAAGAAGATTACGATGCACAATGCCCTCATTCATAGTTTACTGCTGGATGTCTCACAGGTCATAATCTTGAAGTAGATGGATGCCACATCGGTTCATTTCCACGGGAGTGAAAGTTCATTCTTGGGGAATTGTGGCATTAAAACGTCTGCAGACATGTCGATGAACTTTAAAAGTGCACTAAATTAAGAAGATCGATTTCAAGCAACGCATTCCAGATTCTCCACAATGCGTGTTCCATGATAAGCATTGGTATCAAAATATTTACCATGGTTAAGTTCAAAGAGTATCTTATCAAATTCTTGACCTTATCGATTGCTTGTAATCCTATTATACACTATATATAGCTTCTAAATGGAGGCGTTGCTATAAAAATGTACAACAAAGTGGTCTTCAAGCGCGTTGAAAAGGAGATTTAATGGTATTAACTCTTTCCGGACTGTTGAGATATCGATTTTGTCCGATGGGTCTTATGTTACACATTTTAAGACATATCATAAAACAGACATAATGTTAAACGTGGCACCTCATCAAATATATAATTTTTGACTTAAAACATCTATATATCGCCATGGCGCACTTTTGGCGATAAATTCATGCAACGATCTCACGTTTAGGTAGGAATGTTTATACAATCCTTCATAGTATTCAGTCACTTTCCTAGATAAATGTAGAAGAGTTCATTGATCAGATTGACATTTTACCGATTGAAATTATTAAAAAATATGCAAAAATTGCATTAAAACACTGAAGTTAAGTAGAGTTAAAGTAGAGACGACAATGATTATATGCATGAACCAGTTTGATTGAGATGGCGTGCTGAAAAACTTGAGAGATCCAGTATTCAGAATTCAGCATCCAGAAATCCAGTATGAGATATAATAAACAATATTTTAATACTTTGTATGTTCATTTTGGCATGTCTTCGCTTTTTGATGGTCACTCGCTGCTCAAAATTACTGATTTTGTATATAATTGTTTTGTTTGTTAACAAAAAAAATTTTTGGTTAAGAACCACTGATTTTATTATTATTTCTTCAATCTAAACATAAGCTAATAATTAGTCTACACATGGTTTTTAAAAAAAAAGAAGAAAAAATCGAAAGAAATTAACTCAATCCCGAATTTCAGCTGACTTTTTTTTATGCGCAATCGCATAAAAAAGAACTATGTCCTCTATAGAAAAATGATGGATAGATTCTATTATTTTTTGAAACCGCATAAATACAGATCCAAGTGTATAGCAAAAAACACTTAACGCCCCTTATTGTTTTTATAACTTTTCTAAGCAAAAGTATTAAAACGGCACGTATTTTTGGCACAGCCAATATGATGATTATCACGCATGTGTTCCAATTGCAAATATGTTTTATCATATAAATAATTATTGGAACTTGTAAACAATGCAAAGAACTGAAGTTTATCAACAACAACAACAGTTTGACAGCTACACAAATGCGTAAAATGAGATTTCCTAAGATTCCTTCTTGTTTGTTTCACATTTCTTATCACAGCATGCCACAAGATCTATTTAAGCCCATCTAGAGCTTCCCAAATGTCTGTTTTCGCGATCTTGATTGACGTTCGTTCCGTCAGATCTCATGATCCTTGCAAATTGGCGCAAATAACGGATTGCTCCGACGGATGACGCAATTCGCCATTTGTTTGGTTCTTCGCGAAACATTTCTTTTGGCATTTCGCTCAAAATATTTGGTCATGACTTCTGTGACGTCTCTATAAGACCCTAATGAATATAAAACACTTAGTCGGCTCGTTTGCGAGCGCTACGTCTACTATTCATGTGTCTTTTTTGTTTTCTTTGGTAATGCAAGCGAATGAATATGCGAATGCAGCGTTGCTAATCATATTTGGTCAAAAGGCTTGTGCAAATACGTGAATCATCGCTCTTTTGCGCCTTCTGTTTTTCTAGACTTGCTGTTGTTAATTAATGAAAGCAATGAATCTTTTGAATTCGGTTTGAATTGATGGTGGGAAATGTTGAAAAATAGAGCCAACTTATTTTAGAGGCAGTGGCATTGACCATTGCTGATGTTGCAACAGCAAATTGGATACTTGGAAGGTTGTTTCGTAATTCAGCTGACTTGATTCTTGGGTGCTCGAGTACAGTCAGCCTCTCTATAGCGTCGAAATAGGGACCACGCTATATAAAGTAAGGAACCTAAACAAAATTTGTACCAAAAATGTTGTTTTTATTAACTTTTTTTATGCGTTTTTGGATATATTTTATATAGCTGTTTCAAAGTTATGCGGTTTTTAAAAAACCATTGAACGCATCTTCATTTTTTCTATGTAAATCAGTGTAGCTTTTTTTTATGCGATTTTCCGTAGAATGCATCTACCGCACAAAAAAGGTTTAGGTGTACTTCGACGACGTCGATTCATTAAAATACTTCCCCAATTACTCGACTTTATGGGCTCTCAAACATTTCATTGATGCCTAATTGCATTTCATAGTTCACTATCTATGTCCAATAGATTAGGTTTATCTATGTGCTATCAAGCCCTGCCCAAATGTGCAGCGTTAGTCACTTTTAGAAAAGCGGAAAACAGAACACTAAAACATGTTTTTATCGTAATCTTACCTTATTCTAAGTATTCAGGGTTGACATTGATTAAATGGCGCCTCAATCCGGTTATGATCGGTTTATAATTTTGCAATATCATTTTTATGGAAAAATTGTTTATTGTGCGTTAATTTACTAAAGATTGCGTCGGCATAAAAGTAGGGCTTCGAACCGGAACGTTAAAACCGGTATTTTACGCGGAACGAAAACCGTATTAATGTTAGTAACGAAACCAAAAACTTTCTAGGCTAGAAACCAAAGGCTTTCTATTTAAATAAAAAAACTAATTATTTTATAAGTTTTGCTTCAATTTAAGCGTAAAAAATTACATAATTAATAACACAAGTTCTCCATCCGTTGCGCCATACGGCGACATTAATATTAATTGCATCTCAAAAAAGTCGACAAAAACTCAAACAGTAAAAGTTGTCGTTGAAATAGTTTTAGATAACGATAAACTTGTTTGTATTTTTTTATTATACATGCATTAAACACGATTGAATGATAAACGTTTATCGGTTTTTCAAAAGAAATTTTAATATCTTAATACAGCCTATATTGTCTAACATCTAATTTATAAGCTTATCGTTTTGTTTCGAACTGTTTTATATCACTGTTCTTTGAATTACTGATCCTATTTTTCCTCATTGCATGCCATAACGCTGTTTCTCGGAAGTGCTTCATATAATTTAAAAAGGTTCTTCAACGCATGCGAATAATAAATATTAACAAATTTCTTTGCGAAAATCAGAAGAAAAACAAAAATTTCGTACGAACAATGCTAGAAAATGATTAGAAACGGATTTATAATCATGTCGTTGCTTAAGTGGACTGTCTCTGTCTGTCTCCGAGCTTCGATGTACAAGAAAACTCTTTCTTAAAAGTGGAGGGGGAAACACAGGGTCTGTGCTAGTACTCCCGTAGGGATTAAAAGAAATATTTTGCATCCGCTTTCGAGGTATTAAATATAGGAATAGTACGATGAATATTTACAAATATGGAAGCATAAGAATAAAAGCTAGTTGTATCTCCCAAAATTATAATGAATTCAGAAAGAATTTAAAAGGGACAAAGACTTTTTTATTTAGATGTATTTAAGCGAAGTATTTTCAATAGATTGTTAGTCTTTCCTTCTTCTTGTATAATAATTATTTTTGTTTTTGTTGCAGGACTTTCAACGGCGCAACGATCTCTTTCAGAATCGTTGGAGCAGTTCGACTTTGGATACATAGGACAGTCTCTCACGGAAGATGAGCGAGTCATCACGGATTCGCTCAAAAATTTCGCCCAGCTCATCAGAGTCGTTGAAGACGAAAGAGACCGTATGGTAATTGGTTTTTTTTTTGTCTTCCTCCGTGAACTTGACTTCTCGGCTAGTTCCGCCTCGGTCGAAGAAGCTCTCCACAGATCGATGGTTGAGTGCATTCACTTTCTGGACGAAGTGTGTCAGTGAGTCATCGTCGTCTCCAGTAGTGCCTTACCTGTCCACTGAAAGTGAATCAGTGCTGTGATACGATACTATTGTCTACTGCTCTCTTGTGTGAGACGATTTTGTTGATGCCGCCTCAAGGACGGACGGACAATTGCATAAATTTACCGGTTACCGCTCCGTAATTGTTCCACTTTGCTGGCACCGTTATGCTTATTTTATGGGACAGTCTAATTCCTAGAAAAAATAATCCTTTGCGTTCATTTACATTCAGGCTAAATTTCTCTAAACACTGGGTCGTAATGCCAGCGGAAGTTCGAACCTTATGATGAAAATGCAATGTCTATTTTTTTATATTGTTAATGCTAAAATTCATCAAGTTCTAATAACAGTTTTAGTAGATTTGTACTATTGCTGAAGAAATTTTGGTCAGGATAGCAGCAACCGGGGTCTTGATTTCAACATACTCTGACTTTTGTTTCGTTACTTTTTCTTCTTTTTTCTTCATTTTTACCCGTTGCTTACGTAAAAGCCGCCGCAAACGAAGTGGACGCTATAGAAGAGTTGAATATAGATGAATAAGAAGAATTGAGAGAACGCAATCTTCTTGCACTATTTCTAGCATTTAATCCTAATGTTATCATAACATTAATTAGTGTCTATTCTGCGATCAATACAAGAAATAGGTATTCGATTTTTTAGGCAAGGAGATAAATGCAAATGAATTGGAATAAATATACGTGATTAATGCAAATAAGGATTTGAAATGCCATCGAACTGGTAAAACAAGTTGGAATATGGAAGTTGTTCAAGATATAGTAAAAAACATGCAGAGGATAATTGATGAAATTGGATAAGGATCTAAAAGGGCATTTGAGTATCCATGCTGTATAATTAACACATTTTATGCGGAGCCGCTTTAATCACCGCTTACACTTATAGCGGACATCTCCGCATCCTTTCCGCGTACTACAGTACTACCGAATGAGATATTTTATACAGAAGCTTATCACAATTTTTTTTCTAATTCTAGCTTGCGATTTTTTTTATTGTCAATGGATGGTTGTTTGATTTTCTTTAATATTCGAAATTTAAGCCATGACCGATTGTGTTGTTCCAAATGTATCAGATGTGTCTTCTAATTTCCAATATATACCAAGAAGTAACACATTGCTCGTTGATTTTTTAAAACAATGGAAAAAAATAATTTCGTATGTTGATAAAGCATTGTTTTATAGTGGGAAAAAATACTGTTGAAGCAAAGAAATATCTTTACAGTTGTTATTCGAACTCTGCTTTATCACGACTAGGGAATTCTACAGGGGACTATGAAAAAATTCCTATCTGCTGAGACACGGAGTAAAACTCGCAAAATTCCCGATTTCCCGACAAATTATTTATTTCCGTCGCTGCAGATAAATACTTATATACTATAATACTTTGATGTGATTCGTAATTATATTACGGAGGAATACAAAAATTCTGAACCCCGTATCTATTATATTTCATATCGATATTCCCATTATTAGAGTCGAAGTGTAGTAAATACATCACCGGTAGGGAAAGGTTAATATAACAATTTGATATGTACTGTATATATGTATAGATAGAATAGACAGTTACTGCCCCTAGGCGTCACCTAAGCTAGCCAATTAGTAGTTACGCTACTGTTTCCAAGCATCCAGATTTCGGCGGGAATATCTCGAATTAGGAGCCTGGGTAGTAATCCTGGGATTCATGAGCACCTAAAACTGTCCGGGATCCCGGGATTGGATTGCCTAATCGCGACAAATGATAGAGAAGTGGTTTGTTGATTTTAAATAATGTACAAACACCAATGATGCCGAACGCTTTGTTCAGCATTTGTCTAGAAAACATAAAATAAATCCACAAAATAATTTTGTCCGATCGTCAATTAAAATGCGTGAGATAGCTGATACCTTAAAGATATCAGAAAACGGCGTATTCATCATTTTGCATCAAAATTTGTCTATGAGAAAGCGTTGTTCGAAGTGGGTACCGCGTTTGCTCACACTCGATCAGAAACAACAACGTTTAAAATTACCAAATAAGGTATTTATTTTTTTCATTATTTTATACTATTACTAATCAATTCCCTCTATGCTTAACAATGACAGGCAAGCGGATGTTTTACGAATCTATTGTGGTTTTTTTTAAATTTTATATAACAAATAATCTTTGTGTAATTAATCATTCGCGGTATTTTGTGTCATTTCAAGATGTATTTATTAAAGATAAGAACGTATTTTCGGTCAGTTAGATCATTATCAAATGGAAATTAATTATGGATATGAAAACAATGATAATAGTTATTTTTAATGGAACTCTATATTGTAATGATTTTTACTATTTAAATAAAATGCACTCAAACATTTTGTTGTCATTTGAATGGGTGCAACGAATACAACAACTGAATTTGAAGGGATTTCGACTGTATTTTTGAGCAGCGAGTGTCCATGAGATGGCTAGGATGTGCATAGGTCATAATACCAGCTTGTTTATGTTGAATGGCAATATCGAACATCCAACGGGTATATTTGATTGAGGAGATGACAAACTACAGTCAACTATGTTATAAGATCTTGTTTATATTATAATAGTAGTTTGTAATATTGTTTGGATATTGAATGTTGACAACCCCATGGCAGATAAAATTTGTATCGCTTGTTCATTATAGCGTTATGATGCATTAAACCTAGCTTCGGCTGTATGCAAAATGCATAACGACCTCTCATCTCATCCGATATGTCGTTATCGGTGGAAATTCTTGTTTCTGAATTTATCTATGTAAGATAGCATCTATTTCATCGAAAGCAATAATATATCAGCAATTTGCGTCATAGTGTTTGACCTTGCCTTTGATTAGATAGCTTTGATTTAATCCTAGGCGCCATGCATTGTCTGATCATAGGAATAGCACATTAGAGGCATGGTTCAATTTGTTTTGACGTTGCCTCCGTAATCCATTAGCTTATTAACACATTATGTACTGGAAGCATAGTAAGACAATGCGCGGCAAGGAAACTACCTTTTTTTATTTATTTCATGTTGGCATCTGTTCTTGTCTATGCATTATTGAGATAGTCGCAAGTTTTGAGTGGCAAATGCAAATATAAATCAAAAACGACTAACAAGATGCTAATAAAACAAAAAGCGTGCTTTTCTGATGACAGTAATGCGAGTGACTTGTAAATCGATATGCATTTCGATTTTTCAATGTCATTGTTTAAAATATTTTTAAACATTATAAATAAAATTGAATAACATGTAAGACAATATTTTTATTGTTAAATGCATATTTGTGAGTGTAATTTAACACGTTGATGTACACAGCCGTCAAATCCCGTCATGCGCAAGCAGATAATACTTGTTTTTTGCGCCAGATAGGTCTTCGTGGACACTTCTCAACTCTCAACTGAAAAGCTCTCAAACTTATCGATGTATTCGAATATTTAGTGAAAAAAAATTATTCAAATTTATTAATAATAAAATTGATTGATACTAGGTATTTGCACAAGGACCGATATTTTTTTTGGGGGGTTTAGGGAGATTTTTTGCTATGTTTTACACATAGGCCATGGGTCTAAGTATTGTTTTTACAATGTATTTTTAATAAATAATTATTTTATGCAATTGATTTAAAGAAAATGACTTCTGAGCTTCCAAAGTCCCGTAAATTGTGTAAACTAATGAGGAATGTCAACTTCTAAATTCGTCTCCTATTACGTGGTTCGCATGATCTCCACACCTGACACCACTGGATTTCTTTGCCTGGGGACGTGCCCTATTCCGTGACTCATACAGTCTCCAGATCTGACACCAATGGATTTTTTTGCCTGGAGACAAAGCCTTATATAATTCTCTTTATTATTCAACACTTCCTTCCATTTACTTGGCAGTCTTCCGATCCTTTTTTGTAAGAACTTTCCATGGACCTGAAAAAGCTGAAGCTGAGATCCGGTGTATAAAGAAGATGCGGTTCTTCTAGTTGTATCAATATATAATAAGTTATTCCTCCCATATCCGAGGCGAAGCATGTCTTTCGTCGCTTGTTGCTTGCGTTCGATCAAGGCGTGTGGATACCCATCCTACCCCATAACACCCATCCTATTCATTTTGCTAATGAGTTTTAAATGGCTCCAATTGGATTCCAGTATTTGCTATAACTCCTCGATTGTTTGATTTCGCATTCAATGTCGGATGCGGACTTTGTTAGTTTCAGGCACGCTCAAATAATCCCCGTACGAAATGTGTTGACCACATGCAAAATTGTCACTAGCCATCATATCGAATCTAATAACAGAGTATACGCTTTTTGTCTATTAACATCGGCACATTTGAGGATTCTCTAATGTCTTTATGATTACGACAAAAAAGATCTTAGCATTGACAATGACATAGAGCGTATGAGAAAGTTTTGTTGGATAAAAACGATATTACAATACCGGTATATAAACAAGATGAATTGCCAATTCCTTTCTTTCTTGGGTCAGACCCCATTCACTTTAGCTAAATTGCTATTTTCTGCATGGATGATGTATTTCCATATCGTCGTTTTTCGTGCTCGATCGACGCAATGGCGTGAGTCACTGAATTGTCGTTCCATGCGACCGACTCCCTTAAATGGACCCTGAAGATATTATCGTAAATATTGCCAATTGTGGGTCCGCAGAAGTATGTCTATTGACCCAACATGGTATGACATTGAATTGGAGAAGAACTCCTTGAAAGATCACCAGAGCTTACTACGAACGTCGTAATAATTTACGCTCTTGTTGACGCCATATTACGCGTTTCAGTATCTTAGAAACTGGAACGAGATCTCAAACACGTTCCATAGCGAGATTTCCGAAAATCCAATCTTCCAGCGTCATCTGCCATGGCAGATGACGCTGTCTTCCTTTTGCGGAGGGCACCATAAACAACCTAGATCGTCGGTTTAGTATGTCGATTCGTTTTTTACTGGAGCTCATTTCATCTTTCACACCCATGGGAGCAAAGTTTGGGTATCGCGGCACGTCTTGAAATGGTCAACCACAGCTCAATCGATTCCCACAAAAGATTTACAGCAGACGTGGAGGCCATTTGTCTGCGGTTGAAAGACTTAATTGATGTACTTTTTTGGTTATGTAGTCTAAATTTAGTTTTCTTAAAGTGCAATTAAAATCTAAACATACTAAATAGGAGACTTTCTCGTTGTATAGCTCGTTCGCAATGGCAATGATCCTGAACAAAAATAATATTCAATCACTTCTTGCATAAAATACTACCATAACAAAAATGATGATTTACAAATGCTCGGGATTCTCTGGACCATTTAACATGTATTAGCAATCTGTAAGACCATTGGGGAGTCGACTGGAGAAACACAAGTCTTCCGCGCCCAAGACTGTCGGTCGACTGTCGCGAATGATAACTGCAAATATCAACAGTAGCTGTCCATCCTAACATTTTTCATGTATTTCTTCTGATTTATATAGTAACTATTTTATCGGTCAAGTGAATCATAATATTTATAGATTTGTCCACTGATTTCCACATATAATGTATAATATGACGAACACACTACTAAAAAAGTGCTTTTATTGCGTATTCCTCGGATAATGACGCCACTCCAGAACAATAAACAAGGTTTATACAAACTAATCAATATTAAAGAAACAATACTCTTCAGTTTGACAAGGATGAACACATACACACACAGATTCGAATTTGAAATGATTTCCAAGCTAGATCCAGCATAAACGATGCTCACCTTGGGTCAGCTTTGAAAGTGCTAATGCACTGCTAAGAGTATTGACCCTGAAGTAGAAAATATAGTAGCATAGAAGAGATGCCAAGTGTCGGGAAGAAAACATTAAATTGTCCTTTTTTTATTTCTGTACCAGTAGCAGATTTATCTCTAGTCGCAGAAGGTGCCCGACTTGGTACTGCGTAATTTAAGGGATCCAAGAAATTCCTCAAAGAATATGTTCATCTAAATTCTTCATTCGTTCAGTAAATTCTTCCGATGGAAAAGTCTTAGAAAGCTGCTAAATTATGCCACAAGAAGAAAGATATAATGCTTTATGCATCTTATAAATCAGGAGAAATACATTTAAAAAAATATTTGCAGTTATCATTCGCGACAGTCGACCGACAGTCTTGGGCGCGGAAGACTTGTGTTTTTCTAGTCGACTCCCCAACGGTCTTGCATTGCTAATATATGTTTATCGTTCCAGGGAATTCCGAACAAATATCGACTAATCTTTAATCTCTCCATCGGAAGAATTTACTCAGACTAAACAAAATGGACAAATATGAAACAAAAAAATCCCCCGGATTCAGAAGCCCTTATTACTTTGATTTCTAAATTATCCTAGTATTTAATCAAAGGTATCAATGTCTTATTAATTTATATCTCCGGTGAAAGGCATTTTTAGATAATAGCTTTTGAAAGTTGTTATTACATTATTGTCCATTGGCTGCAATAATGAAGCTTTTTTGCAGTCAGAAGAACAAAACGGTCTGATTTTTATAGAAATAATATAAGATCCTCAATTTACGCGGTGGATACGTTCCGTGTAAAATAAATCTACAAATGCATTTTTTTTAAATTTCATGTTTAAATTTGCATATTTTTCTTCAGCAAATTCTCATACATCATTATCATTTGGAATCATCTTCAAAAGCATTGCTTCTTAATGAATTCATTAAATTTATAATGTGAGAAAATTCTTTATCTTTTGGTGGAACAATACCATAGCTTGAATCCATGTTATTGTATACAAGCAATATGTTTTGCACGACCTAAATTTTAATTTTTATCGAAACGCGTATATTTTGTGTTACCGCGTAAATAGAGTCCATATTTTTAAAACATAAATCGGCTATAGTATAAATGTCTTCCAAAGCTACGTTATTTGAATTGATTTACTATTTTATTGAATTTGATATGTGGCTTAAGCGATAAAGACTCTCTTATCATAACATGTATTGTGTTAAGTTTTCTTATCACCTGCATGTTTTTGGTCAAAATTTTTTTATATATAGTTTGGTGTCGTTATTGCAAATTGGGTTCAGCAAATCCTTGAATGTCTAAACAGTTCCCAATATATTAGCTATCGTAACTTGATAATACGCATCCTATGTCCTTGTCCTAATATATAGGCTGATTTGTAAAGTGCACCGAGTACCTTCGATACAAGTTCAACCTAGATGTTCAAATGTTTTGGGTCAATTGTGTGGCTAAGCAGTTCTTCGTTCGGGTCTTCGTCAATTTGCCAGCAGCCTAATGTCCAATTATCAACTTGGCATGAATAATAATTGTACAAATGAAGGTTCACGATCCGAGATGTAGGCGTACATTACTCGATGGATGTGTAATATAGAGCATATCAAACTATTGACATAGATGTTCACGAACGTATGTTACGTGTTCAATAACGTGTGTATTGGCCATGGCATTTACGCTCCAACCAACGTATACGAGTTTTTTCTCTCAAAACAAAACCAGAAAATCGGTTTCAAGCACGACTCTTCGATCGCAGACTTTCCATTTCTATCGTCTTCTTAAATCGCGATTTGTATTTCGAAGGCCGTTCGAGAAGAAGCTTTCTTGCTCGTCCTTTCATGCGTCATCCTGACGGCGGCCAGCTCAACGCTGCTTCATAAAATCACTCCTACGATTTGTACACAAACACGCCCCGGTCGTGAAGACGGGCAAAGGTCACGGCAAATGAAGCGTCAAAGTGGAAGTGAATATGAAACCGCACAAAACGGCGTTAAATTGGATTTTTATCAATCAATCGATATTTTTTCCAGCGTTTATTGCTTGTGAAATTAGGAACTTGCGGCAAAAGTATATTTGTGTGACTCACTATTCCAATTGCCTACAAAAATATTATACTATCCCTTTAACGAGTAAGCACGCATATGTTGCGAGCACCGCTCTATAGCACTTTATTTTCAATTCAATGCTTCTATTTCTAATATAATATTATTATTTATTCAAATTATCATCTCAGATATTACATTTACCATCTTTTTTTGTATTGTTTTGTCACGTTTTAATAAAATTTCCTGTGAGGTGATATTTTTTTTAAATAACGGACCTGCTTTAAGAAAATGGTACAAGTCATGTTTAGGATTGTTATCTTGCTGAAATGTGAAATTTCACGATAACGTTCGAAGACCAAAAAGTACTGGATTTTTCAAGTATGTATTTATTTTCTAGAAACCGTCTCTATTTAGATTTTTATTAAATTTCCAGTCTCTTCTCATTCAAAGTACATTCACAATTTCGCCCTTGATGGATTCTTAACACATTGAAGACCGTACGCACAAATCTGTGCGCCTCGAAAATTTGGATCAAAAGCCCGTACGCACAGATTTGTGCGCGACGAACTACACACATAAAAAAAATCACAGCACTGCTGCTAGACATTTTTAACCTGTTTCAGAGATGTAGCTAGTTTTATATATATATAAAGATTTTAAAATATAATTTAAAAAAAAATACGCGTAATATATTCCACACTATGGACAATCGTAATTGAAACTAAAACAATATTTTATTTGAGGTTTTAACCAAAATTAAAATTTACCGAGCCGATTCTAAACATTTTTAAACTACATAACATATATCATAAGTATAATATATGCATGTATGAAGGTTTAAAAAGCGAATATAAAAAATATGCGTAATATATTACACGACTTGTAAATACCAGGGATCGGAACCGAACCAACATTTTTTAGGGTTTTTTTTTGGTTCTTTTCTAAATACAATCATAATTCCACCTATTACCTTTTATTAGAGGATGAAAACCAACATTATTATTATATCTTATATAAAAAAAAATAAAGACATTTTGACACTTGCGCTTGCAGTGCAATTGAATTCTGACATTTGGGCGATCTCAGGTTTTTTTTCTGCTTTTTGTAACGATTTTGCTAGATCCGCCCTTCAGTTGGGGTGGGCGAGTATTGTGTAAGCTTTCTAAACCATTGAAACTTCACGTCTTTGTTTGCATCTTGTCCAATAATGCAAGCCAATGGTCAAAAAAATATTTGGACAAATCGTATAACATAGTTGGAGGAAAGGAGACAGTACTGCACAACAAATTTTCGATAATACATATTATGTACTTAGTGTCCGGGTTATAGTCGCGGAATTATGTTCTAGGTATAGGACACTTCGCGTCGTGATTCTCGATTTTGAAAAATTCGGTTTAAGAAACTTGTGGAAGCTGAATAACTTTATTGTGAAAATTTGAATACCTTCATAATGAATAACGATCAATAACATTTGGAAGAAAATTTCGAAGATTGTCTTTCAGACATACCTGATGATTATTATGAAGATAGTGAGAGTGATGATGAGCTTTCGAACTCAGAAGTTCGCTTACCGCGATCACGAGTAATGAATATTCAAGAATCTTCTGATTCAGAACCCGATATTCCAGATGTACCTTTAGATCAGAAATTGGTCAGAAATTGATACAGCAAGAAATGTATTTACAAATATACCATTTTTGGCGTGTATTGTTGTTTCTAGAAATATGTTCATAAGCATCATCATAAATGAAACACTAAGAATAAAAGGAAACATTTTAACAATATATCCCTTCAAAAATGTGAAAGGGGCAGATCTTTTGAAATGCAATTACAAAGGACAACATTGTTTATTGTTTCCTGTCTTCGAAAGAATTTAACAAATATCGGTAATTATTATTGAATAGAAAAATATCACAATCAGTATTTATTTTACGATATATTTTAGATGGCGATTAATTCGCCAATTGAGAACCACTGAATGACCTTGATATTGACAAACTCAACTAAGTTTATGAATAAATTTGATTATAACTTGTTAATTGTTTTTTAATTCAAAAAAAATGTGAAAATAATAGTTTTTTTTTTTTTTTTTTTAAATACTTCTCTCTTACACAAACCCAAGGTTCAGTACCAATGATTTAGTAACGTTTCCTTATACTTATAAGTATCCCGGAGACGAAGCTAAAAATTTTATTAATTTACACCAACTAGTTTCGAAGTTATATCAATTTAAAAAAAACATAATATTTCTCGGAATAATCCTGAAATTCACCCGGTCCCAGGTATAAGTTTTAGGAAATCATTAGCGGACAGCAAAGTGTTAATTTGTTTAGCATTTTCCCTGATATAAATTTTCTACAAAATATTACACAAAACTCAATGAAGTCCTAGGCGTTTCCAAAATTACTTTCGGTAATGTATAAGATCGTTCAATTTATAAAGCTTGTTTCTTTTTGTGATAAACAACGAATGTCATCTACCCTCTTCGGCCAAACGCTTAAATAGAAGGGGTAGGATCTTAACGACTAAAAAAGGGGATACTCGGATACATTCAAGATACACATATGTGATTGCTCCAGATGTATCCAAAAGAAAGTATGGCTTTGGGTTAATAAAAAAGTAACCACTCAGACGCTAAAGACGCACTTGACCTTTTGTTTTACTCCTCCTTTAAGTCCTACTGCGTAAGTGGATAAATTGACCCAGTGATATTTAGCAGCGATGTTAAATTTTATTACATTCGCATTTAAATTGTTTGGTCGTAAGCAGAATCGAAATGGCATTTCTAAACACGTTTTGGTCCGCTATTAATGCTTATGTATCAAATTGGATCAAAAGATTTCCTTCGTCGGGTCGAAAATACTTTCTTCTCTTGCTTTTATGAAACGAAAACAAGAGCTGTAAAACTCCTTATTCAATTGCATGAAACAAAACCAAATGTGTCAATTTCTTTTTTCTTTCTTTAGCAATTTTTATTAATTAAGACAAAATTTAGGAATCGCCAAGCGCAAGAATGTTTTAAGTCTTGATGAATAATGAATAGGAAAAAATGGTTGTTTAACTTCAGAAAAAAATGAAGAAAGATTTTTTTTTATATTCTATACCTCTAACGATATAAATTAAGTATTTGATTCGAATCGTTTTTAATTCTTCATAAATATCTATCTTTTTGTAATTAAATGCGTATAAAAATCTGTACCATATTTAGTTAAATCATAATATTTTTAGTGAAGGATGAAAATTGTGATAGAGAAGAAATTTTGATTATTAAAAATGGATCATATTATGTTTCCCGGACTTGTATCAGCAGTAAAATCTCATATTTTCAGACATTTTTTTTTAAAACTTGAAGACCAATGTTCTGAATATTCTGATGTTTATAATTCTTAGGCTTCACTTTTCGGTCGATTATATTATTGTACATGTTAGTATTCACCTGTTTAGGATTTATCTTTACGAGTTTACACGTCTGCTATCTATACTGTTGTAAATTGTAAAATAAACATTGGTGTTTGTTTAAATTACGGTACTAACCCGGATTTATTCGAATGGAAAATTATTATTTCTCGTCTATTTTTAAACAAAATGCTTGTTTGTTTCAGCTTGGTCGAGCTTACGACACTATAATTAAGCCGTTGGAGAAATTCAGGAAGGAGAACATTGGTGCAGTCAAGGTAATTAATGATTCATTCATAATGCCAGCTTGAACCCCATTAGAATATCAACATTGGGACCACAAAAAATGGTTTAATGCAGTCAACCCTCTTATAGCATCTACTTCGTTTGCAGCGTCTAAGTAACGAGTTAAATGCGTAAAATCAATGGCCCCAGGATAGTGTCAGATTAACTCCCTTGTCCTTCTCTTTCTTCCTGGTATTGTTTATCACATTGCTTCAGAAGGACAGGTAGTCTGGCCTTCGATATAGCCCTATTCTAGTATTGGAAGCCGCTCTGCGTCTCTCTCTCTCTCTCTCTCTCTCTGCCCTCTTTGGTGATCATCACTTTCTTTACAAATTCCCGCCAAAGGTCCCAGTTCTCCTTGCTCATCATCATGCCGTGAACCATGTCTTCGACTTGTTTACTCAACTACCCTTAGTGCTTGTTTCAGCGTGTTTCTCTGGGGCATCCAAACCTCACAGTCATCAATGGTGTGTTGAGCGTCTTCGATTTCTTTTTAACAATGGTGGCATTCCGTGTATGTCTTCTTGCCATTCAAGTACGCCCCGCGTGGTCCCTATCTCTACGCTATAGAAGGGTTGACTGTACATATATACTGGAAATACAGCATATGGACTTGATCGCGTTTAAATTTTATATAATTGCAATTGATGATGTATTTATTGCTTTTCTTGCAGGAAGGAAAGAAGAAATTCGACAAGAAGACTGCCAAATTTTGTCAAAGTCAAGAACGCTACCTAAATCTTTCCACTAAAAAACAAGATAGCGTTTTACAAGAGGTTTGTATTTATTAAAAATAACATGTATTCAATGTAATTTACCAATTTTTAAAGGGGTAGTTTCGTATAATTTATATTGGTTTTCTCCCATATGGTCTAAGTATACACCTTTAGCCTTTACAATGTGTTCCAGAAATATCAAAGGCCGCTAATGAAATTAATCTTTCAGCCATGCCAGGGAAGGGCACTATAGGGCTCGACTATGCCAAACTTTCGGGCAAAGCTTTTTAAATAGTTTATAGACTCAAAATGATTTCTCTGCTATATTCCACACGGGGTAAAATGGCCCATACTCAATATTACTTCATCTCCGAATCTATTTTTACCCCACACTTGAGGATAGCTATCTCATCAAATCGGTAATAAAAGGCGCATCATATTGCGAATATAATAAAGCCTCGCGTTACAACGTCCCATAAAAACTCCGCCAGATACAGCCCCATTTATCCAGAGATGGATCATAAGACTGATTATTTTCGGATGTGTAAAGTTCTCATACCCAGATAAAAAATTCAATGTGATTCTCAAGGTAATTAACTTATTTTTATTGATAATTAGATAGAATGCTTGCGGCCATTGTCGGATGTAATCAAACAACAATGGTGGACCGTGAAACAATCTAGAAACGTTTTTCCAATTCCTACCAGGGAAATTTGAGAATCACAATAGAAACAACTATGGGCGGTCGAATAAATATGTATAATATATATTAGAAATACATGCACGGCGTTGTAAATAAAGTACTATGGAGTACTACCCGCAACATGTGCGTGCGTACTCCTTCTGGATCACTCGAGTATGCACTCAACATGTGAGTGATTTGCACAGGAAGATTATGTAATTATCTTTTAAAGTTAACTGCAAAATATATAACGATTTATACTTTTTTATGCAATATTGGCCTGAGACAACGAGTTACCCAGTTTACTGAGAAGTGTCCATATGATAAAAGTTATAGTGTAAAAAAAGAAGAACTGTATATATTTCTATTTCTAAATAATACGACGCAATACAACGACGACTTTTGTAAACAGGAAGACTACTAAGGCTACATATAAGGAGCGTTCAATAGCAACTCTCCCATTTTTTCTTTCATGGACTTAAAACCCATGGAGAAATATTCCTCGGATTGTTTATAGAAATTAGATCATCACGTTTGTTATATTTCCTTATCATTTTATATAACATAAATGCTTAGAATTTTTAAAAATATTAAATAGAAAATAGTTCAAGATGGATCATAAAATGTGTATTTTAGTGTTGTATATCATTTTAGTTTAAGACTACTTGAATTTCGACAGACAGAACGCAGAAGTGATTGTATAGGCATGCGTCCATCTTATTGTGGTGATATTTTACGACCCCAGAAAGCGGTAGAGTCCCCCAATCTTTACAACCTCGCGCGGGTCCGTCTGTTATCGGATCGCGGAAGATTAAAAAAAACGAGTTCGTACATGAAAGGCGGAAAGAAAAAAGGCTTTTGTTGAAGCGGGTGTTTCATACCCCACGCGCTACATTTTTGACTTGGAATCTTTGTAAAAAATCCAAGATTTATCTCCGTTATCCAAATATTAAAAATTATCCGTATACTCACGTAAACAGGATCACGTTTTATTGGCTACCTTAACACTGTTGATATCACACAATATTCGTCAGCGATAAAGATGATTCTCGCAGCATTTATACGTGTATGGGTTTCTTTACAGCACGATCTTACTACCGATGTATGAGTATGATGAGACGGAAGACAATCCCCTGACATAGTTAACAACCCCCCCTTTTTTTTTCGGAAAATGCTTATTGTTTCCTCAAGCAATGGGTATATTTTTGTTTTTTTTGTGGTTTTTATATTAAGCAAATAGATATCTATTCCTTTAATAAGATTTGATCGATATATATAAGCAAAAAAGTGGCTTGAACAGCTTTCTTAGGACGACTTGTGCCCAGTTTACCAATATTTTATTTTTGTAGGTTAATGTGTTTTTTGTGATTCTTTACGAATTTAAATACGAGGACAGGATGCAGACTCAATTTCCCTCTTAAATTGGAGTCTAAATCTCAATAAGTATCGTTCGTATCGATGAACTCATCGTGATTCTCTCCAGTTGAAAATTTAATGAATGATTCAAACGCCTGTTGTGTCACTGGATTTTAAATTCCATTTCTGGGAATTGATTGATTGCTATGAATATTTTTAAGGGGAAATGCTATGCTGTGTCGTCTGATACGATGAATTTATGGAGATCTTGGCTCTCCAAATTTGCATGTTTAATTATTCCCCTTTTTCCTATCGTTGAAATTCTAAACGCGCAATCACCTGCAAATTATCGCAGCAAACAGTTATGATTAATGTTGCGGAAACGCCACGTTCCGGTTTCAATGCGACATATTAAATATTCAAATGATTAAAATGCTTCTGTTTGAAAATCGCGCGCTGCTAAGAATATCTGCACGCATATAGGCGTCGACCCTCCCCATTCATATTCATAATTGTAATTTCCCTCCATATTACGTTCGATCCGTTTGCCATGCGCGGAAATCATTTCCCTTGCGAGATGTGAAAGGATATTAAAGAGTCGTCCGTCTCGCTCACTTGTTCGCCAGTTCACCTGTTCGCCATGCGTCCGTCCTTGTCTAGCGTCCCCATTCAATCGAATGTAGGTCGTCTATGATGTCAGTTAATTTTGGCACCATTTTCGGCCACCAAAACGCTCGAACATATGGCAGACAAAACTCACAATAAATTACGTTTTCCTATTCAAACGAATAGTATGCATCTATTTGCATTCGATTACGCATTGTTTTCAATTGCTAATGCGATTATAGCTTTTCTCTTATGGCGGTTCGAACTCATATCGACCTATAGATATTGTGCATAATTTACATAATTAATGCACGGAGTCATACTAAATCGACGTTCATGTTCAAGTGGCTCGACTATAATATGTTGCATTTTGACCCTTTAATCTATTTGATCCAATTAATTCATATATTTATACCACATTGACGGCATGATTCATAGCGTGCGTTCTGCAATTGCAATTAGTTTTATCGCACTGTTATCGTCCCATTTAAGAAAAACTAGCCAAACATCTATGCTCACAGATGTGCTCCAAACACATCAATCAATTGATGTTAAATAAATGCACCAATGAAACCCCCAATAAACATCATACAGCAATATTATAAACATTTCATAATTGTTAGAGATACGTGATTATCGCGTTTTGCGATAAATGCGAAATAGAAGCGATAGATGCGATAAATGCGAAATTGTTGCGAAATTGTTAAAATATGCGAATAGATGCGAAATTTTATTAAAACTGACAAATATTTTTTCCAAATATCGTTTATCTTGAAAAATAACTAAGATAATCTTCCCAGACTCTATGCTCAACTCTTGTCCATAGTCTATGATGTCACACACTTAGGTTGGTACTTGTTTTGTGTCATTTGCGTGGTTGTGAGGTTAACGCACGTATCGTAATCATTCATAACATTGTTTAAATATACTACTTGGTGAGTTTTTTTTTCACAATTTAAATAATGTCACGTTTTAAAAATCATCCAACGTTTGTTAATCAATAAAATATATGTTTTAGTCTCAAGAATATGGGTCGAGTAAATGTCGGTATTAAGACTTTGACGTACACAGCCGTCAAATCCCATCATGTGTCAGCAGATAATACTTGCTTTTTGCGCCAGATAAGTCAATGCATACCGTCTTCGTGGACACTTCAAACCGAAAACAAACGTAAGCGGCTCAAAAACTCTCAAACTTCTCAAAGAATTGAAATGAGGCAGATAACGCTACTGTCAACAATAAATGTCATTGATTCAAAACAATAATAATTGTGTGTTTTAGCGATGGTTTAACTCCAATTTTACGTTCATAAATTACGAAAATCGTTATTCCAGACGTGTGCGTCAACCAGTTAAAGAGAGAGCTACAGCTTACAAGGCAGATGGATTTTATATGAATGATAAAAATATTTTAATGTGCAGGCATTGCAATTGTCAGTTAGATTGGAAAAAGAAAGAAAATTTAACAAAACATATCCAATCAAATGGACACAAGAAGAAAGCTTCGACACCTACCACAAGTAAGACTCATCAATCGACAATAGCAAATATAATAGATAGACGACAAGAAAAACCGATATTCATTAAAAATACGATTAGCACGTGTCTCAAAGCCAACATACCCCTGGAAAAGTTGAACCATCCTGCGGTGAAAGAATATTTTTGGAAATATGTGCAGCGATCGAGTGATTTGCCATGTGCAGATCAATTAAGAAGAACGTATGTTCCATTATGTGGAGCAGATATGAAAAAAGAAGTCATGGAGAAAATTAAAAACATATCTATCATAATAGTGGTCGATGAAACTTCAGACAAGTTGGGGCGCTGTGTTTTTGCCGTTTTATTTAAAACAGTGCTACCTGCCAGTGAACAAAATGTCTACTTGGCACCATGTAATTTTTTGGATGTGGCAAATGCTACTACATGTTCGCAAACAATAGTAGATACTCTCAAAGAATATGAAATTTCATATTCGGACATATTAGGATTTGTGTTGGACTTGGCGCCCTATATGATTGCGTGCCATAAAAGTCTCAGTGTTTTAATTGGAAATAAAATGCTACATTTTAAATGCTGGGCTCACAAAATTAGTTTAGTGGGAAAACCACGAAAAATTCGGCAATGCAGCCATTCAATCAATTTGGTGTCCTGCAAATAGTGTTGATGTAGAAAGGTTTTTCAGTTCATATAATTTAATTGTGAACGATCGACGTACTAGATTGAAAGAATCATCAATAGAAACATGCTCGATGATAAATTTTAATAATTAAGTAAATTTAATTGATGTTTTTCTATTTTTAAATAATTTCAAATGTTTTTTACAATATATGTATGTATATTTTTTGCAAATTATGTTTAAATTAGACTATTTAACTTCAAATTTGTGTTTAAGAAATAGATGCTAAATAGATGCTAAATTTTATTATTTTATTTGCTCCAAAACGCTAAATTCAAGAATATAAACGCTAATTTTTTTTAAAAATAGATGCTAAAAACACGTATCTCTAATAATTGTCATTTATTAATCATAAGCAAACGTAAGATAGGATCTCTTCAATGATCATTCAAAAGTAAGGATCACGACCATGACATTCAAATCATACATTCACCTTGCACATTTACATTCACTGCTACAGACCACCAAAGCGATAAAATCAAAAATAATGTTCCTTGACCACCATTATATATTTTTTTTCATTAAGAACCTCTTTGATTATGTATTTAAGTGCATTTAAGACGTGAAATTTAAATGCATCTATAACATTTCATCAATATTTGATACCGGCATTCAACATTCAGGCATGCTTTCATTTAGAATTTAATTTATAGCAGAAGAAAGAGGTGTTAACACTTTCGTATCAGGTGATGCATATGTTGCATCATCAAGGGTTTGACCATTGGCAGCCGCATGATCCCACATATGCATCATGATCGCGACATCTATTTGAAACAATATGTTCAATGGTCTGATCCTTTGATGCGGTCACGATAGTGTTAAGAATGCAATACTTACCAGACACTGGGAGCCATGTTTCAAATAGGCCAAAGGGCATCTCAAATGCTTCACTGCTTTATGTCATCTTGATTAATATATTCCGAATGCCTTTGATACGAAAACCAACAAGCATACCTATAATACCAATAATTTGCTAAAAATTAAACAACACATTTAGCTATTTCAGTAGCCACATCAAGGTTTTAATCGAGGTCGAAGTTGGTTTTATTGTTATGTGCTTGCAAGAATTTACATATCGAATTCTATAGAAACGTGTTATTTTTCGCATGATCGTCTTATTTCTGATTATGGTATTAGTACGGCAGGCAGTGAACGAAATTTTACACCCATTTCTACAAAGCTTATATTTGTTTCAGTCAGTGTTTACACAATGTAAATCAGGAAAGTTGCACTCTATCAATCAGCGTTGTGATTTATTATAACAATTTTAAAAACCTAAATAATTGTATATAATGCTGCTTTTTTGTCTACAAGTGGTTTACCTTGATTATTGTTAAATTAACGTCGTGTATTTTCAATAAAAGATAATTAGGGCTTCGGTAGACGTGGCTAAAGTTGTAGTACAGGTACTTGATTGAAGTATAACAGACTGAACCTTATCTCGAATTGAATTATGCGATTCTTCCAAGTTTCGGCTCGAAATTCCCATTCCTATTCCAATTCCCGACCGAATTCTAAATCGAATTCACATCAAACCCGATCTATTCGCGTTACAGGAATATTAAATACATACAGTATTTATTATAAGCAGCTTCGACATACTATATTTTAATCGCGAAAGAGAAGCTGTGATCAAAAATGATTTTAAATGGATTTCGTTTATGATCTTAGAATGCATTATTTTGTTTGATGCATGAAAGACAACGTCGATTCGACAATGCGTTCAAGGCAGAATGACTCTCGACGGTGCATATTGACAATATAATTTGTCATTGTTTTTTTTAAAATGTAATTGGACACTAGTTATGGGCGGTTAAAACAATTGTGTGCGCATTTCAAAATAGGATGCAATCGACTCATCATATGTTGTTTTTATCGACAGACAATGTGTTATTCGTGTCGTATTGCAATTAGTGTATTTAAACAATGTATCAAATTTGCATTGCAACATTGCATGATTATTTGTGTTTGAATTTTACTACTGTATGCGACCTCGTATCCGATAATACGAGAGGGATTCAATTATAACCCGGAATTTTGCTGTATTGCTGGTCATATATATAATAATATGAATGAAGTATCTAATTTTTCTGCATAGTTCTATTCATTGGAAAAACATCCATTGAATAACCATTCTACAAATGGAGTATCTTATTTTTTTTATGTGGAAAAATAATATAATCCATTTGTGTTTTTATATATCACTAATAAATTTGTATCGTAAAATTCCGAGTTATATTTGAATCTCTCTCGCAATAATGCATTTTTTTTATATCATACATATTTGTTTTAATAAAATTTTGACAGTGAGCAAGTGTGCCAATTTTAAGTGACATGGTCACCCTTAGGAACGTATCGCGCTGTTTTTCAGGCTATGTTCACAGCGCCTTTGGCCACCGTCGGGGAATCTGCGCCTCATTCACCCCGCTCATATATATTGTATTTAAAACCGTGTGGGACCCCAAATATATACACAATCGAACCCGAATCGACATATCCAAATATAAAAATATATTTTTTCGCGAGTGTTCCCAGTCGCAAATATTTTGTATTGTCTTTATAAAATATCGCCGTTCAACACGTACGTGCCATAAAAATATCTATGTAATAATCGATTCCTGTGAATCCGCGTGTATTTTACAATAATTCCGTATGTGTTCCCTGTGAAAAAATTTAGTGCCGCATATCGGGATAATTTGAGGTTATGTGACGACGCCGTATTTAATAATATTTTTTCGGGCGCAAAATTTTTTCGCTATTATGGTCGTTTTTTGATCGATTTTTGGATCAATAACCATATTTTAGATAGAAGCTACGCACAAAACGACGAACACGTCGAGGATCCGAATTCAGTGGTGCTCGGTGAGGTGATGAATTTCATGGGGATGTGTTAATTTTTCAAAAATTCGGCTTCCATGTTGGAAAAATGTCTAAATTTAATGCGCGACCTTGATTGATTGCGTGGGTGTCATACATTATATGAATGAAAAGGGAATCGATATTCCTATAATGACACGAAAGACAGTGTAGATATTCTGGAAGAATTCGTTTCGGTGCGATTCCTGATCGATCGCTCCTGGATTGCGTACGGATTTATCCAATCGTTTGATTATGGAGGGTAAGTAATGCATTATACGCTTAGTACTTCATGAATAAAGTAGTATGATGAGTATGCACTCACATGTTGAGTGCGCACTCGAGCGATTCAGAGAGAGTATGCACGTACGTGTGGCGTGCAGCGCTCTACAGATACTAGTATGAGTCCCAAATGTTCCCAAATTAAAGACATACATATAAAGTTCTGTTTTGGCTTTCCCAAAACATTTGCGTTTATATCGACAATGCCAAAAACACATGCTGTTTTTACACATCTGACCTAACACATTTTATGAGATTTGATGGAAACAAATCCATAAGGTTTTCAGGCAACAAGCATAAAATCAGGCTCGAAGTGGATTGCAACTATAAAATGTTATGCGTTTTGATGGATTTTAAAGGGATCGTTCATTTTGAATTGCGCCCAATTGATTACTTCAGACGTGTATTATCAACCATTAGAAAGATGAAGATGAAACTCATCCATAACTCATCAATAGACACAACGTCATCTTGCACTACGACACAGCGAAAAATACCATTAAAAAATTAGGAACTTTGAAGGGGAGCTATAATTGCGCCCACGTTATTCCCCTGATGCTTCGTTTTTTGCTTGTAAATCAAAGATTTTCTACAACGGGAGTTTTTTTCTTTACACAAATAAAACGAATATAAAAAGCGGCACGTATTTTTAATACTACCGATATGTAAGTAATTAAACAATTTAATTTTGTGATTGAAAGAAACTGGTTTTTTAGTAGTTTAAAGTAGTTCAAACAATTTTTCGCCTTTTCCATACGAATTCAAGCTATTCGTATTCGAATTCGGCATCCATAAAAAAATGGTTGGTCCGGTTTTTTTCTGTCCTCCAAAGTCCCAGCTTCCTGGTGTCTTCTAACAGTATAATGCAACCTTTTGATGGAAATATTCATTTTTTTGCAATCCCTCTGTTTGAAAAGCCTTCATTTAGTAATATTATGATGGAGATAATAATTAGATACAGAGAAGATCAAATTCCAAAATGAACCAAAACATCCAATAAGCAAAAAATATGCAATTTGGAATTATGAGACAAGAATATTAATGAAAAAAAAAACCATTATATACCACTTTATTTTTTTTCTTCTTACATTTGTATTAACATTCGAGTGCACGTTATGATGTATTGTTAAATAGATGGGTTTTGTCATGGAAAATAATAAATAAAGAAACTGCACAATAGGTGTTTTCAAACTTTTTGTGAAACCGCATGAAAAAACCTATTTTATTGCGCTGAGGAAGCTCCAAACAGCGGTCCGAATTGTGGACGCGTTGTTATTTTTGATCGAGTGTCAGCAAACGCGGTATCCGCTTCGAACAGAGCTTTTTCACGGACAAACGTTAATGCAAATGATGAATACGCCGCATTTTGATATCTTCAAAGTATCAGCTATCTCATGCTACTTCAATTTACGATCGGCCAAAACTATTTTGTCATCCTTATTGAGTGATGTGTTGTACGCTAATGTGGTATCAGCGAGCGTATGTGCTTTGCATAATACTCACAATGATTTATCCCTACTTAGTAAATCAATGATTAATCTAAACTAAACAAATGTATTATTTAATATTATTCTGCATAATTTCATAATTTGTGCTGTTATTTTCCTGTTTTATTATCTTCATAATTTACCACATAAGGCATAAAAAATAACACTGTGTTAACTGAAAATTTACATTAGATGTGTAACTTTCGATAATTGTTGTTGGTTCTGCGAAACTCCGCTGCGCTCTTTGCTCCACATTACACTGGTGTCAGAAGTGAATCTGCACAGATTAACGGCGCTATTGTGTGGGGATGCCATTTCGCCCATGTTATCTTGTTATAAAGATTTGGGTCCAAATCCAGATTGGATAACAAATTTCACTACACCAAAAAGTACAGGAAATCCAGCAAACAACGGATGTAGTTTGATGGACGTCTTTGTTTTTATTCAATATGGATATTGATTAATTTTGGAAGACAACTCTTATCAACGCTAAAATGTTTTTAACAACCGGCTCCACCGAGCCGGTTCATTTGATCTGTCATATTTGAAAACTAGTATTTAAATAAATAAATAAATACATCAACAGCGCTCAATTCAAATATAGACTTAGATTTCAGCAGGCTGAAGGCCGATAGTATCATTAGCATATCATATTTTATAAGTAGGCGTCTTGCTGTTGTTTATGATTGCACACATGAACTGATTTTGTATTAAATTAATTCAGAAATATCCTCGACCAACACCATTTTCGAAACATGTAATCTGATTTATTCCATGCTTTGATATTTAAATAATCAGTGGGATATTTACATATTGCCAAATGGTGTGTGTTCTTCGATTGCCGACGAAAGAGTATACCTTTGCTGTTGTGGCAACGCTGCTCGGAATCTTAGTCCAATTGTGGAATAAATCGATAGTTTTTAATTTGGGACCCGGTCGTGAGCATCATGACCGTTCTCGGACCTCTTATGTAACAGGGACCAAATTCAGATTTCATAATATCGTTTGGAATTGTATCAAAGCCTTCCCGTTGATCTCACACAAGTCTTCTTCTGATATATAAATAGCATCATGCTTGTGCGGCTCAATACAAAGCTCATGTTTTCGCAGTTCCATCTTCCATATTTGGAGGAGTCTCTGATCAATTTTAAATAAAGATGTCAACCCGTCAGGATATATTTTAAATCATAAAATGCGAATAACAAGGTGTCGGTCCTCATTGCAGATAATGTTACAAATGCTTCCAACCGTGACAGTTACCCAACGTCAATCGTCATATTTGAAGAATATAACTCAGCGTTCTGATCTGATCTTTGAAATCTCGCCCTGAGGATACCGTCGCCTGCTGGAGGGACTGTGGGAGTGCAGCCTGTGACGAGGATAACTGAATCTCAAGAATTCGAGTACACACACTGGTTACACTGGTGTCAGAAGTAGGATCTACGGCTGAACGCCGGCAATGTCAAAGACAAGGACATGTAGGGTGCCAATACGTTGCAGTGGTTATCAGATGTGGAGGATCGCAAAGAAGAGGACCACTAACACGAAGGAAGCGCCGTCTACGCCTTGTAACTGCCGCCAATCCGAAATGGAAAATAAACGTATTCATGAAGATTTAATCTTTGAAATACACCACCAAGTCCTTCTCGGCAACGTTACGGATGACGCGGCATTCATGGGTCTAATAAATCTTGTCCTGAGGATACCGTCGTCTGAAAGTTGCAATACTTCAATCAAGATCGCGCGCTAAAACTTTAGCCACGTCTACTGAAGCCCTAACCACCTTGTATCGAAAGCAAATGACTTTTATTTAACAATAATTGACGTCGACTTTTTTTTTTTTAATCCTTATGACGTCCATCAAAGCATGAATCTTTGATGTGTCATATCCGATAACGGATATAGGGTGATCTCCATAGGAGATCTTACTTGGGAGATGATTTAATGTGGTGGTTTCCCGTTGCCTTCCACACGTGGTAAAGTAAGGATAGGATTATTTGGAAAGGTAGGAGAGGAGAGAATCTATGAGTGAGTAGCGAAATTATCATTATATATATAAATGATAATTTAATTATTGTTGCAAATTCAATTACTCACTCATGGGCGTCCCTGCACGACTTTATTAATCGCCTCAGAATTTACTTTTTCTAATCCAGGAAATCAGGGTAAACCTGGATCGAGACGATCGATCAGAAATATTAATATTTCCGATCTCCCAAATTTGTTGGTACGGTGAAAATTTTTTCCACAATCTGGATTTGAACCCGAACCTTTGCAACAAGAGTCCAGGATCTAAGCCACTATACCAACACTTGGTCCAAGTGTTTCAAGTGTTGACGTCGACTACTTGTAGACAAAAAAGCAGCTTTGTAGATTTTAATTTAATGTCGATATGTACAATAATTCAGGCCGCAGCATGTGCGGGCATACTCATCAAAGGGCTAATGTACGTACTTTCCTGATTTCCTGGTACTATAAATTTACGATCAATAATCTACCATCGTACCATAATTGCTTCGACAGAACATGTCGAGGAATCAATTGGTTCTTCGATTGACGTACTATTTTTACTACTCTTGCAGGCCCTTCTGACCTTTCAGGAGACACTCGTGTCTATTTTCGACCGAAACCCACATCAAATGAGGTACGATCATTGTTTTCTTTCATCAAAGCTTACACGTCATATTTGACGCGAAACAGGGGAGGAAATCCCCGGGGAGCGATTATAACACTGCCGGAAAAATGACAGGATAAAGATGACATCTCGCTGTGAAGCATGTGGAGCCTGGATGCTGCCCAAAGCGTGGGATGAATGACACGTTTTGTGTTTTTACTGTCACTGCGTAATCCAATACCGGAATTCGTGACATCTGATATGATAAAGCCTAAAAGCAGAGACCGTTTTGATGCCTTCGATTTCAATGACCATCAGGCAGGGAAGACAGGGTCAACGAGCAAAAAAAATTGCTATAAATAAGGCCTATCTGCGACGAGAAAAAAGTTTGGCAGCCAGGCTTAATTAGAACAAGTGTCTTATCTGAATGATTGCACAGGGGGTGAACTTATATTTTAAAATGTCGCCCTAGGGATTCACAAACACTTCAGTAAAGTATTCATCTAGCTGAAAGTGCAGAGGTAGATTTATACAAGCAGTTGACGATGAATGTCTGCAATTTAAAACAAAATATGTTTAGCAAGTTTCCACACCAAATATAAATGCATCGCTCAATGAGTCTAAATTTGCATAGAGAACAGACAGACACACATTCAGTTTTGTGCACATCATAAATTTGCTTCTTAATAAATTCTACTTGATATTTGCTTCAATTTTGGAGAATTTAGCTGGTAAAAGTAAGAAAGTGAAAGTGAAATAATAACAAAATAGACAAGTAAAAATGACATAGTTGTTAAGAATATGTGCAAGAATTGTCTCTTTTTTTGTGTCAACATAATTACAAGCAGAGAGTGCTAAAAAGATGTATTGCTATTGCGAAAAGCGTCATAGACCAATTGCCAAAGGCTTTAAAAGACCGATGCATAGTCTTAATGCAAGATGCACAATCGTTTCAGTCCTTTGAAAGATGAACATACAAGACAGGCTGTTGAATTTGTGACCAGAAGATGAAATATTGGCGAAACATAAAGCCTACAAAGAACATTTATAACATGTTTCTAAAATCACGGAAGCTTGTGACAAAAATATATGTAAAGGCACCCATACACGTTTAAATGCTCGTTATACAATCAACCCTCCTATAGCATCAACTTCATTTACGACGTCTTTTACATAAGCAACGGGTAAAATATGCACTTGTTAACAAACTAAACACATACAAATTTGGTATGGATGCCTAACTTTCTATAGCGTTTTGCTTCAATAGCGTGGTCCCTGTCTCGACGCCATAGAAGGGATGACTATATGTTACAGTCTTCAATTAAATTAATTAAAATCAATTCATCTTCTGTAACTTCGTCACTAGCTGGTATTCTTTGAGGTTCTGCATTCGTACTGGCTGCAGCTTCTGGGTCTTCTTGACTAACTGCTGTTGTAATTCCTTCTCTGAAAAATCTGATATTTCCCCCTTTCTTTTCTTCATCTATCACATTAATTTTATGTACCTTTGAGATCATCTACGTCTTTACCTCGTGGTTCTGTACTAAATTTTCCGATAACCGATTTTTCATAAATTGTATACAGCGAAGACCGTTTGATCAATTTGTAGTATTGTCCTGCATCCGCGTTTGATCTCAAGATGATCGATGCTCAGAAATGCATGCAACAACTTTTAGCTCACCTTTACATATTCTTGTGCTTATGTGTGCAGCATGTTGGCGCAGGATCAAATTCGAGATGCACTTAGGCGTCACGCAGGACTTGCACACTCTAGCCTGGCAACACCCTTGCAATGTAAGGGGAGATTGGACTCTTTGTACTCCAGAAAGCCTTTCACAGCAAAATCAAAAAGGTCGCCTAAAGTAGTTTTTTACTATCTCCTAAGTAAAACTACTCAATCTATACAAATTCCCCATACTCCCTGTCAAAACTGTCGCGAAAGCGTCTTTGATACGTTCATCCAAACCCGCTGGGTGCACGAACGACAGACGGGATGGATGTAACCCCTTCCTATGAATGGATATTGGAACACCCGTGGCAAGTATCTAACTTCAGATTGTCTAGTCTAGACCTATGTAAATTAGCCTCTGGAAACCCCCCGGCTTCCGTAATCGTACAGATCATAGAAGCCACGAGGTCTGTGTGTCCAACCGGTCCACTTTTAAGACCGGTTGGACACACAGACAACACAGCCCTGCTGCACTATGATTTTTACAGCCCTGCTGCACTATGATGATGATGATATATGTGCAGCATATGCTTGCATATGCAACTGCTTGAACTTGGAAGCAAATACTGATATTCAATATATAAGTTTTGATTAGGAGTGTCCCGAGGTCCATGAGGTCAAATGTGGATGGACAGTGGCTGTGCTTGCTCGTCAAGAACATACATTTCATTAAACATAATTGAAGTGCGCAGGAAATTTGTATTTGTCCAATCTTGTCTGATCGTCGCGGCCATAAATCGGCGAACCAATTTGATCGTCCCTCGGATTTGGGCAAAAATGAAAATCCCCTAGGGCTGAATGTAGCGAAACCAATTCGCGTTTAGTAGCAAAATAACGGAAGGTCAATCGACGATCATCCATCACCATTGACCTGACCTTTTCCCGGGTTTCCAGAGTGATCGACGGCGAAGGATGACCGCCGAGCCATTTCGTTAATGGATAGAAGCGGAATTTATGTCCACTGCAGACATTTTGCATTTTGTCGATTCCATTTCGCTTTTCTACGGGTGATTGAATTATCTTCGGCGATCGGAATTCGACTCGATATTGCTCCGTTTTCGTGGCGGTGTCGTATTCTTCGTCTGGAGAGGCAATAAAATTTTACTGCCCGGCAATATAAACCGACACGTCAATGCTTGCATACCTATTATCCTTCGTGATAATCCGGCTGGTTTAATCTTTCACCATTTGGGTCGCGTGTTTTTTTTTTGCGCCCGCATTTATATTTCAGTAAAAATGTGATCCTTGTCATTTTTGTTGTAACTGGGGAGGGTGTGCCAGTTTCATGTGATTGGACCTGGTGGGCGCCAATATATGATTGGTAAACTGGTGTGACACTTGTTGATGTTTTTTTTTTCTTACGTCGTGTAATGGTATTACCGTATGATTGCATTCATAAGTGGTTTGTGCTGGTTTTTTCTACGATTTCTGTTTCCTTATTTATCCTTTGTTGCATCAGAAAGGTTGGACAATTAAGTTTTTTGTGGTGATTTCTTAAAATGTATTTTTCTTTCGTGGATGACGAATTCGTTTTAAGCAACGACTAGGATAACACGTGCTCAATTTCCTTATCATTAGACGTTCTCTTTTTATAATTCTTTGTTTGTGAGATATTCCTGATATTCGTGTTATTTCCTGATGGGAATTATTTAATTTTTAATCACCTCATACTACTTCCTTGTTACCAAATGACTAGAAGAGGATACATCAACAGCTATTAAGTATAACCTAGCCAAGAAGTCCAACCGGGAAGTCATGGATATGCACGGTGAAGCATCAATCGTCAGTCTCGTCCTTCACCACTGTCTCCGTTGAGTAGATAGTCATCTTAAATTCTAAATTGGTAGCAAACCCATCGGAAGAGCTTGTCTACCTTTGGTTGATCAAATAGACAATTAAAGAGAGTAAACTCAGGACAGCGTTGTCCCTAGACGGGATGATCGTATAGAATTGTGCAAATCATGAATATTTGTGATTAAGTCAAGCGTTTATGATGGCAGTAGACAGATCATGCAGAAAGGTAGATGGATGAACAATGGCTGCGATTTTTAATGCTTTTGTAATATTCATATTTTGTTCCCCCTTTATTTGATACTTACTATTATAATTCGACACCCGACTTTATCATGCAAAGTTAAATACATTCATGCGGTGATAATATTGGAATGAAAGGACCAAAATGCATGTTTTCAGTTGACGTATCGTTTGAAGGATATGTTTTTTTATATCCTGGATTCCTGTATATCAATGCTCTTTCAATTCGATTGCAATTATTGCTTTCAGCGAAGAAGGGCTGGAAAGAGATGGGAAAGAAAGGAGCTTCTGTCCAACAAGGCATTCTTGCTATTTATATTGTTGCTAAGGGGATTGCTAAACAGAAGATTTAGTAAAACTGGCCTTGTCGAAATAGAAGAACATGTTTTTGTTTTGCCAGGCAATCAAAATTTGTTGAACTTTTTTTTAAAAAGAAAAAGTTTGGTCTTTGAATGTCAAAACAGCATCTATACTAATGGTGTGTCATAATTATAATACATCAGATATTCTGCGCAAAAGCCAAAAAAAAATTATCCGCAGTATAAAATCTTGCTACAGCAATTAATTGAAAGGAAAGTTGAAAATGTTAAAAAATAAATTAGAAGAAAATAAGTTGGCTTTCTTTCCTATATTGAGTTTGCTTCTGGAAGATGAAAATATCAAAAATACCAAGATAAGATGAGTTTTTAATGACACTATGTTCATTTCTGAACAAAACTGAAGAAAGAAAATCTATTCAAATAGAAGCCTATCACAAGCAGGGAGTTGCTGTTTTTTAAAGAAGGTTTGAAGAACTTTCAGCAAGATCAAGGATCACACAGAACTAATGATTAATGTCATTCCACGATTAGAATTATGATTTGTGTAGCATGGGTGATTTATCATCCCCATGCATTGCACCTGGAATTACCGACCGATCACTTCTTACGCGTGCACCGTTGCTGGTTGGGTAATGACGCGTAGGAGGCGGGAGTCTAGGAAAGTTGTCGGTTGGCCTTGGCTGCGGGAGGACGTCCTTCTTGCAGCCAGATCTCTCTCTCTCTCGTGCTGGATAGAGTATTTATGTCTGATGCCTGCCCACCTCCATCCATCCGTTCGGCTACACATCCACGTTTCGACCAACTACCGCTTGGAGTTTCACTTTTCGTCTCGTTCGGCTCATTATGCCCTACCGCGCCTAAAAAATGTTTCGCTTGTTTCTGCGTTTGTTTCGTTGGTTTGAATGATTGTTTTGAGTTCGTGACATCTAGCTTGATATTTATAAATGTTTTGTTGTGTGACCTCAGAATAAGATAAAATTGCAGCGACGATACTACAAAGGATGCAGACATTTCCTCCGGATAGAGAGATTTCAAATGTCAAAGTGAGATTTGAAAAAATAATCTCTCCGTTTTTGTGGCTAAAATGCGCAAAAAATTTGTTCTTTCTTTGATTGTGTAATTTTTTGTGACGGAATGTATTTTTAATGATATTTATTACATCGCAAATTATCGCCGATTTGAGCAACTTTCTGTTGGCGCACGCAAGTCGCGTTAACGCGCCGTCTCAGATAAAATCTCGAGCCACGATTTGATAAACACTGCTTTTTGTTTCGTTTTCGAATCGTAAAAATATGGAGCGTTTCATCGCCCACCGCGTAATTGTGATGAGGGGGCGCTAAAATATGAGGTCTCAATCGCGAATTCGGATCGGCCCTTTGTTCGGTCGTGGAGTGTCGCGCGGAGGGTAGAAACCCCACACACACACGGGGGGTGGCTGTAAACATAAAAAAATAATTTATCCCGTCGTTTCTGCACGTCCTGATCCGTTTCACCGGCGGGGGGCGCTTTTTTCTTCTCTTTTTGTGTGATATCTGCTGCGAGGAATCTGCACGGCTTGCCACTCCCCGAAGGCGCTTTTAAAAGCTCAAAGCGCTTCCCGCATTCAACAACCCCCAGGGCGGGAGATGTGCCCTCCCCCCACATCATTTCGCGCCCTTTCATATAATCATTCTGCACTATGCATTGTGCGGGCATAAATCAAATTTATTTACTCCACATGTCGTCGTTTTGTACACGGCGTGCCGAATTTGGTCGTTAGCTTTCGTGCTTGTCCGCATGTGTATCAACAAGTATAATATCCGGTCCAATTTTTCACGCCATGGTGTTGTTAGATGAGAATATTGTGCAAAAATGTCAGCAAGGTGTGCTATGATTGACCGTGACCCTTTGATTTATAGTCTTCGACTACAAAGTCCGCCAGGCCAATAACAGCACACTGTTGTTCACAGGTCATGGGAAGTATTCTGGTTTTTCTGTCGTCGTACTATTATAAATGCAATATATTGAATACTATTATAATGTATGTTTTAAAATAATATACAAAAATAGTTCCAAAAGTACCCGACCTAATGTATAGATCATAGAAAATGCCGCAACAAGCCCTAAAAGAGGATTGAGTGACCACAAGGTTTAAATGTAAAATCGGTCCGCTTTTCGGATCGCTGATATGACGAATAAACACCTCGCTATCGGATGCCATATCTAAACATATCTACTGAACGATTACAAACTCTCATTATGAAACGAAGTTGTCCGAAGAAGACTGGCCAATTGCGCTCAGAGCGCGGGGGAGAAACTAACTAGATTTTTTAACTTAAAACTAAAAAACTAGCTAAGATATATGCATATGTATTGTAAATTAAAAATAGATAAAATAAATTTGCAAGATAAATATATAGATTTTATAGGTACTGAGAATCTATATTTTCTAGCTTAAACCTATGTAAATTAGTCTCTTTGGCTTCTGTGATCGTACCGCGAAGACCCCGGGTACGCATTTATCACAAAAAATGTCGCAAAAATCCCTACGGAATGGCCACAAGGTCTGCGTGTCCAACCGGTCCGCTTTTTGGACTGCTAACAAAATGAATGCGATCGGACGCCATAGTCACGGTTGTTGTTTTAATTTTACAATGGATCTGGTAACACTATTTATACTATATTGTAAAATAGAGAATGCCAATTTTTCCATCGATCTAAAGAAAAATATGATAATGTTTTAGAAGAAATACATGAACAGCCTGAAAAATCAGTCACAGCATGAAGAACCAGTTGCATCGTCTATTATCGTTGTTGCTATTCTAAATCGTAAAAGGGCCAGATGCTCATTTTTTGTTATTTAGAGGATACGAGAAGTATTTTTGTTCATTCAATAAAAACATATTTTTTACTTTTAAAAATACACTAACACACAAGAATGTCAAAAATCTGAGATAGTTACTAATTCATGTAAAACTTGTTAATTTTTGAAGTATTATTCGTCCAAGAGTTGGATGAGCTTGATGAAGTAGTTGCTCTTCCAGGTTGCCTTGTCCTCCCTATCGAAAGCTCTTGGAAGTTTATTGTAGTGATGTGATGAGTCGATAACGTGTCACGAAGTGGGTTAGATTGTTCAGAGAAGGTCATACTTTAATCGAATCCTCCACTGACCTAAGCTACATTGGTGTCAGAAGTGGAAAATCTATACTGATACTTACGACGAGGCAGGGTGTGGGAGATCATCAGTGAACTTAATCTGGATCTGGAATGGATCTTTTTGCACAGGAGGGAGAAACTTTTCTGGGCTCTATCGTGACGGGGGATTAGACGTGGATGTGTTACTTCATCCCAGAATCCAATCCAAAAAGAGCTATCATCGGAGGTCTTGAATACTGGCATACGAAAACTGGTGCCCCGACCATAGAAATGTCTCGATCAATCATTTTTCGATCCTATAAATGTTGTAACCCTACTTTCTGGATGACTGAAGATGAAACAATCAATCAGTTCCATTTACTATACATAATAAAAAATTAGCTCCACCAAAAGTCCACCTAAGCTCCACCGAAACAATGAGGTCTTGTTTGGGACTATCCATAATTTGAAACAGTGAGTTGCCATAAAAGCGAGGTTCTGTTCAGATCATATTTATAAAATATTTCATATTGCAAAACATATTTTTTGCTGTGTATTAATTATAATATGCAGAATATTACATAAGTTCATCGACAAAAAAAATGCATTAATCGTTCACTTGGCGAATGCATTTGAATCGATCAGCTCAGGTCAAATCGCTTAAGCTTTAGTGAATAATCAAAACGGGTTTATTTACCGTTATTAAATCATTGTCACAGCATAATTTAAACGACATTATATTACAAATGTACAAATAGATTATAGTAGAGTGGAACTCGTACAAGTCGTTTAATTATAGCTGGTTTTGTATAATTTTTCTATAATGCATTTAATCGCATCGGTATATTGCCAATCTTAATCCGATGCGACCATTAATGCTATTTTTATCATCGACAACTCGTTTGTCTTCTTCCATTCATATAAATAAGTGGTACCGGTTTGCATATTTTCTATTCAAGATTTTACACTTTCCAAGTTCAAATTTCTCCACTCCGAGGAGTGATAATGACACCTCTCGAAGCTCACGGCTCAATCATGAACCCGTTTATAAGCATATTAAACTAGTTAATCGTTTGATCTGGGTTTTATTGGAACAGTTTTCTATTAGACGCGATAAAAAGTTGAAGTAATTAAATATGTAATGACGTAGAATGAACGCTCATTTATTGCTTGTTATAACATAGTAACTTTCATTAATTATGTAATATGCTATTGTATGTGTTGTTAAATTTGCTTTTTTCTTGTTTCAGGCGGATGCATCGTTGGGTATGGCAGAACGAGACTTCTGCCGAGCTTCTTTAGAGTATGTTTTTCAATTGCAAGCCGTGCAAGAACAGAAGAAATTCGAATTTGTAGAAACTCTATTAGGTTGTTAATCAGTTTATGTTTTTAAATAATGCAATTAACTTGTACGTCTTGCGTTTTGCACATTTTCCTATTATGCAAAATTTTCTTGAATATCTTTTATGTGTCAAGTGCTAATCAAAGTGGTGTTTCTAATAAACTAACAATGGATATGCTCACGCTTGTTGAAGTCTGTCCAACGTGAACGAGCCCATAATTAGATGGCAAAGTGTGCGACTATTTCAATAGACTGGCTAAACAATAGGCCTATTCACGTTCAACATAACTAGCTATAGTCTCGTCTATGATCTCACTTCAATTAAAATACGTCGTTAATTTTTTGAACCTTTAATACTTAACGATATTAACTCTTCCCCAATGTAAGACTTATATATCAGTTGCCCATCACTAAAGAGTTAACGTTATTTGCATTATTTCATCAATGAAATGAATACTATTTATTATTAACGTAACATTATAATAATATTAGCGAACCTCAATGCTTATTTTATTACGTGTTTCAGGTTTTGTGTTCGGTTGGTTGACGTTTTATCACCAAGGCTATGAAGTGTATAATGATTTCAAACCTCTCATGTCGGAAATGCAACTTAGAATACAAAAGGTACGTAAATACATCTTGCTACGTAAAATCGAGCTTCTTCATAAATGATTATGGATATTTTTATGACGTATTCAAAGGTTATTTTTAATGTAATTCATTCGCTTGTGAATTTATAATGCATATAGATCGGAGAGTATCATGTTAAATGAATGTAAAACGACTTATTAATAATATTTCATTTTAATGTTTCAGACACGCGAAAATTTCAAAGAAACGAGCTCTAAAACTGAATCTCTTATGAAAAAAATGATAGAAAGCAGACTTGTAAGTGTAATATTATTTATTATCTTTCATTGAATTTAGCTCGACTGGTTATGTTCATTCATTATTATCGGCCTAGATCAGGCCTAAATCTGCGTAGATCGCTAATTTATAATTGATATTGATAATATGAAACCAAACTTAATAGTGGAATTTCCACAATATTACGATTAAAGATTTCTTTTTGGCTATCTTAAATCGCAGGCGTATAAACCACAAACAATTGATGCCCTCAAAGGCATCAATTAAATTCAGTCAGATTCCCTTGAATCATCAAACATCGACGCAACGACTTTATATTCCATGCATAATGCCATAAAATATTTTTTCAATCAAATTAGAAATTGAGTGGATATCTCACACACAACTTGTTTTATTTACGTTTAAAAATCGAGCGTCCTTATTAGAATACCCAATATTCGATGTTTTAGCCTACAAGATATGCTTTTTGTAATGCAATTCATTCGATGAGTTTGGAATGTTTTTATTTGTTTGCATAATTTTGAATTAATTGATATCCAATTTAATTTATTTTATTTCAGAAACCAGATGATCAAGGGAGGCCTCCAGTCTGTACCGGATGTACGAGGACGGGATATTTATATCTCATGGAAAAGAGTAAGTCTAATTCGTTATTATTTATATTATCGTAAATGAGCCATTTCTCATCACCAGTTACAATGCTATTCAGAAAGGAACTATTTTGTTATGTTGTCAAGAAGGGTTTCGTTGCTTGTTTTTGTTGTTTTCGATGAAAGCGTGCGGTACCCATCCTATCCCATAAAACCCATCCTACACCATAACTCCCATCCTACCCCATAATGTCCATCCTATTCGTTTCGCTGATAAATTTCAAATGGTCCCAATGGTGGATCCCAGTCTTTACGATAACTCCGATTATTTGCCGTGTATCAGATTCGATTAGGGATTTTAGCACAATGTTATCAAAATTCAAAGATCCTCCCACTCTCGGTTAATTTCTTAAGCTTCAATTATCTGATTTAAATGCAAAAATATATGTTTCTAACGTGGTTTTTTTAATCCCAATTTTTAGAGGCCTTCGGAACAACATGGACCAAACAATATTGTACATATGATAAAAACACCAAAGATTTTCAAATGACTCCATTTAACCAAATGACTAGCAAAACGGTATGTGTGCAATTTCATATTCTCTCTAAATAATTAGTATCATCACTAAGATAGTGTATATAGTTTTTAATATGCATATATTTACAATTTTAGGCACCCGTGTCTGATGTTTTAACGCTGTCGAGCTGCGTCCGTCGAATGTCTGAAAGCATAGAAAAAAGATTTTGCTTTGATATCACTGCAGACAGTAGGCCGGGTATCATTATTACGCTCCAGGCTCTCAGCGAACAAGATAGAAAAGGATGGATAGACGCAATGGATGGCAAAGAGCCGGTAAATATTTTTTCTTTCGGGAATTACTTCGTACATTTGCAAATCTATCATAATTACATTCATTATTTCAACACATTTTAAGCAAGGTTAGTTTAATGTGACACGGCACTTTTGAGTAGGATATTTTTAACAGAAACTTGTCCTTAAACATAACTGATTGCATTTTTCCAGATGAATCAAATGCCGAATAGATAAATAAACATAGTATTTCAATTTCAGAAATGTTATACAGGATGCGTTCAATAAGTAACGTAACCAAATTCATAAGACATCACAATTACAATTAGTACAATTAGTCAAAAATCTTCAAAATAGTACGCTCCTGTGTCAACAATAAAAAAGTCTGGGAGAGCCAGGTTAGGACTGTAGGGATGCCGGAAAACCAATGGGATGTGGGTCTTGTTCAGGAAATCATTGATAACAAAAGCACTGTGGCTTGGCGCATTGTCATAATGAAGTTTCCATATGTTTGTGTGTTCAAATCTTCAGTTATAACACGTTATGTTACACTGCGGGATTTCATCCGACTTCTTGAACAACTTGTTCCATTGTAGAACTTGTGATATAGACAAGCAATCACTCCCAAAGGCCTTCTGAATTAATGAAAATATTTCGGTGTATCATTACTACATGGAATAATTCATTGCGCTGCACACCTTAACTCTCCGACAGCCTTGTGGCGACTTTTAAAGGGTGCGTTATAGAGTTAACACTCCCCTCAACCTAACCCAGCAGGTTAGAATGTGCTGCGGTGTATTGTCGCGCCTGAAAATAATTGGATGCATTACTTATTGAAGGCACCTGTATGTGTATTCATGGACGCTGAGGACTGTGATCCAAGTTTCCCGCGAAATATATTAATATTTCCAAAATTTTACCGACATATGTATTTTATTTTAGACCTATGCTCAACAACACGTTATGCCCAAATCAGAGGAGTGGCCTCTTGACGAAGTAGGCTTTAACTTCGTCCATTGTTGTATAGAAGCAATTGAAAAACGAGGATTAGAAGAGCAAGGATTGTATAGGTAAATAGAAATGTGTTATATCTACAATGAAATGCTTCCAAATTCAACGGATTTTATACGGCTACGATTATATTTGTATTTTAGGGTAGCGGGCGTAGCTTCTAAAGTTTCAAAACTGTTGGCTATGGGCCTTGACAGAAGGAAACCACCGCAGGAACGACTCGGTTCAATCCTCGATGATCAGTTAGAATGGGAGAGTAAAACCATAACCAGTGCCCTGAAAACATATTTACGGCATTTACCAGAACCGTTAATGACATATCGATATCACAACTCTTTTATTGCTTCAGCAAGTAGGTCTTTTGCAATCCATCATCGAACTAAATTATATATGAATGGTTCAAATGTTTTCCTCGTTTGCAGAACAAGAACGAAGTACAAGAATCAACGATATTCACATTCTTCTCTATCGGATACCAAAGACAAATTTTGAAATGCTAGAAATTGCCATACGACATCTTAAAAAGTAAGTATGAAATAAATGCATTGCTAATATTTCTCCGCTACATAATCAGTTTCTATTAATTTCATTTTATAGTGTTGCCGCCAAGTCGGATAAAAATTTGATGACCGAGTCCAACATATCAGTGTGTTTTGGTCCAACGTTATTGAGACCCGAAGAAGAAACGGTTGCCTCGATAATGGATCTTAAATTCTATAATGTTGTCGTTGAAGTACTCATAGAAAATTATGATAGATTATTTCATACTCAACCCGACAGTTCTCCGGAAAGGACTAACGGCACGCCCATGGGACCAGGCATCCAGAATGATTTAAGGTTTGCATTTATAATATTTCATATTCTCTCACAGACTCTTCAAATGAAAGAGTAGATTTTCTTCGATATATGTCTTACTTTTAATTTTATAATAAATGCGCAATTTTGGCAGTGACCTGAAGTCTATGTGTTGTTACAAAAAGGCAATTCAAAAGCGTGCGTCTTCTTAAATGAAAGATACAGTTTTCAATTATAACTTTTGATGAAAATAATATAAAGGAAGAAACGGAAATTAAATAAAGGATATTGTCTGGAAGATCATTAGCTTAGGCGCATATTATAGGCGCGAGTATAGTGTAAACATAAAAATAAAGGTGACGTAAAACAAGAAACAAATAAAATCACATCAATGACCTTAGATTGAATGTAGAAAGTTGTTAATCCAATATAAAACCATTGCACAATATTATCAAATAAGACATTAGCGACAGAGGCGGCAAGTAAGTTTTAACTTCTCATTTATATATACAAAATGTGTTATACTAAATGTTTTAATGCCTGTGATTGGGAATTAAAATACTTATAAATGAGTCCTCCACGTGAATGAGTTATCGCTTGCTGTGTTAATATGCTGAAGTGGTATTTAAGAATGCACTAGACTCGTTTTCTGCGTGGAATGAGTTAAATAAACGAGTGAAACAGTTTTGTTAAGATAAGTTAGATATTTATATATTTATATATAGAGAGAAGTGGCTTTTTATCCTTTTTAACAGAGAGATAACCAGCAGATTTGAGTGCCCTTGCGACTGTCATTTAACTGACGTCTACTTGGAGAAATTCCTTGACTTGAGCCGCAATCTGCACGGCGTTATCAATTAGAATATAATCCGTCACCCGACACATTTGATAAATGCCGCGCTCTATCAGCTTCCGCGATCTTCTTCCTTTCGGACAAACATCGGACAGGCCATTGCGAATAGTACTGATTGAGCCAACACTGAGTCCCGTAATCATTCCTTAAATGTACAGCAATACTGACAAAAAATGTTAGGTTTAGCCGATGAGTTCAAATGCTTTTTTCGGCGGTCCGCTCCACTCGGTTGAAAAACTAAGATAGCTCGGGGACTCAGTGGGTCGGCATCATGATCCGTAGGTCCATGTCGGTGTCATGATCCATGTTTCATCCCCGGAAACCATTAACGGCCTAATCAATGTTTTATAAATTTAGGCGATAGTGATTTATTCCCTAATATATTTTTCAGGCCATGGTAGCGCTGATTACCGTATTGAATCCTGGAGATTATTTCATTATAAATCAAGTTCTTCTCCGTGAGGATGAATCTTAGATATTAACACTCACGGAGATAAATTCTCCAGTATTCGTCCTCAAAACCGTCATTAACACTTTGAGAACCGCGCTTTTTGGTATGAAAATCCTGTGGGGGCCGCTCGTTTTAGGCAAATTTCGCAAAAAATCAAGACCTTTATAATAATTAACATATCTTTTTAACCTATGAGTGTATATACGTGAAATTTTCAGGTTATGTTCTACAAATCAAAGGTATTGATCTGTGATCTTCATTTTACAACTTTCAACCAGTGGCTCTCAAACCAACGAAATACATTTTTTTTCTTTCTATAAATATTACTTGTTATTTATATTTCATTTAAAATTTATTTACTACATGAGGGTGATAATACTTCGCAATTCTATGGAAGGACCGCCACTGGATATGTATATATCCTTTACTTCAGAATCGTCCAACCTTTTTTGTCTTGGGAGATACTTTTCAATTTAAAATTGTCTTAGGATCGACTTCTAATATGATTCTTATAGGAAATTTATTTACTTTCTTCAAACTTAAAACTCAAATTTATATACCCTTTATATCTGTAGAAATATCTGTCAACGAATAGTGAAATATAAGTGTCGGTAACATATTTTTTTTATGATGATGTAGGCCCACGTTTTTACGCCAAATGGCGTCAGCGGTTCATAACGGTTGGGGAATTTTTACGCCAAAAGGCGTCAGCGGGTCTCAAAGTGTTAATTTAGTTTTTTCCAGTGTACCTAACGAGAAAAACTTTCAATCGTTAACTTGAAATATAATAATATACCGATGCTAAATTCTATATATATTTATTTTGATTTCCTGATGTGATCGGTTGTAAATTTGTACAGAATGCAAATTAATATGTGGATCAGAAATAAAAGCCGTTATAGTATTTTTATTCATTTGTATTACTGGAAAATTGCTAATAATTGAAGAAAGATATTGTTTTGAATTAGAGAATTGGGACAAAAAACTTTTAATATATGATAACTCTTTAAGAAGCCAACGGATTATGACCAAATTTGGAATGTAGATTAGTATAGTCTATTTTAAAATCAAATCGTGGCTCGCTTACCAATAAACAAATATAGAAATATCTTGGATGAACCAAACGTACATATTGATTAAATATAAAAATACAAACGATCATTAAGCTATTGTTTTCGGTAAGAGTTAAGTTTTAGTTTTCAATGATAAATGATACATTTACAAACAACAAATGCATTCATATTATGTGAATCGAAACACCAACTATAAATAAAATGCACAAAAATGTGCTATTAACGTCGGTAAATTATAATTATTTTATGCTGCATATTTCTTGTTGAACAGACGGAGGATTGTAACGGAATATGATGCAATTATTTTGTACACACGCGACAAATTTTTGTATTTTATTATTGTTTATGCGAAAGTTGACCGCAGTTTTTGGCGGTGCCATTTTTAAATTAACCCGTAATACTTTTAATTTTCAATCAATCTTTATCTAATTTTCGAATCACTTTCGTCCGTGGAAATATTCAGCGGTGATTTCAAATGATTTGTAAGAATTTTCAAATCAATTTGCTAGACAAATTGAACTTGCGGTTATTAAATATCGTCTATTATTGCTACTTTTAATCAACGTACAATGAATATGTCTTAAAAAGTCTTCTTTGTATTTCAGTAATTAATACCAATGATAAATCTTCATAATATATAGGCGTTTCTCGGTAAACCGAAAAACAACGTCCTAAGAAAGTTGTCCGATCCACTTTTTTGCTTTTATTATGTGTTGATCAAATCTTATTAAAGCGAAAGATATATACCTGGTTAATAATAACCACAGATGAACCAAAAATATTTCCATTGCTTGAGGAAATATTGATCATTTTCAATGAAAAATCAATACAGGGATCTGTGTATTTATCACCATCAAAATAAATCACACAAATTGTAATTGAATATTTAAGTACTTTGAGTCTTATATTATAGAACCAGTCTCGTTATAATGAAAGAAAATTAGTTATCACGCGCATTTTTCAAAAACATTTACAAGTGAATCAAATTTGTATGTAATCTGTAAAATTTACTATGCCTATGTTATTCCCACATGTGTAAAAAATAAGTTGACGAAGTTTTATCTCAATCGGATGATCGGTATGGCAGCGCATTAAATACGGACAAACAAAAATTTGCCTATGTTACAAGCGTAATCCTTAGCAATAAGTGGATGAATTTTTATTGTAATCTGATGAACGGTATATCGCTTCAGTATGCAACTATACCGCTTTCGTTTATTAGCATTATAAAAGCGTTTTTTGATATAATTAATTAATTTATATGGATACTGTGCGTTGTACACAGAAACTTTGGGTGATTATCTTTTATAGTTAACCAAGAAACATATAATAATTTATATTTTTTCATATAATATTGTTCTGGGACAAGATTCTGTATACCAATTTGTATTTATGGTCCATATTTCATGTTTTAAAATTGCCATTAAACAGAGTGCAGCAAAATTATATACAATATTAAGTGACAACCATGAAATTGTTTTAGGTGGGCATCTGTTTTTCTATGTTTTTGTTATCTTCTTCTATGTGGGTGGCTTTAAACAAAAGCATCATTCTGCAAAATAATTTGCTTATGGATGGTTTATTTTTTTCCTGGAAATAGCAAAGACTCGACTTTATCATATTTGTGTTTATTGGCGTGGATCAGTAATAAATTATGTGTTTTTGGTCATGCGAAGGAACACAGATACGTTTTAAATTTTCTACAGTATGTTCATGTGCACTAGCTAATTGAAGGATGATTTCATGCTTGATTCTTGAAGTGAAACTAATTACAACCCTCGAGTCCAAAGGGTCATAAATTATGCCCCGAGACACAACTTGCATGTTTTTGAGCCTAGGGACGGGCTCATCTTGGGTGGGCTGAACCATTAGTCCTCTTTTTTTTCATCGGATAGATTGCGTTTTAATAGTCAAAAAAATCTGGTCAAGATCTTGTAAACATTCCCAGATCCATTTGGTTTTAACGTTTCGATCCTTCGGCTTAGGTTTAAAAGCATATGGAAGCAAGGTCGTTTGAAATACTGTATTTTTGGACAAATCGGCAGGATCTATTGTCCTGGAGGCTTTTGTGTGCACCCTTGGCGGACAATGAAACAGGAAGATCAATTGTATGCATCTTTATACGGTCACGATCAAAGAAATACGTGCTTTTCTAAGTAGGTTCGTGAATGGGGTGTCACGTTTCGACCGTTAATTGCACTGGCCACGAACGGACGATTGGTCGTTTTTCACTCCAAAATATAGTTGAGGGATCAAAAAAAATGTATAATGACTTCGACCATTGTCTCTAGTCTATTCTGAATGATGATATGCCATTAGTTACATCCCAACCTTCTTATGGATGAACTTAGATAATACATCAAACTGGATATTGTTGCAATATTCACTATGACAATATAGGCGCATCGAAAAGTCTTCCCCGATTGTTTAACGATGAAAGACTTGATTTAATTTTTTTCATTTTTACCGCAAACAACTCTAAAAAAGGACACATAGGTCTGTGGGTCCAACCGGTCCGATTCTCGGACCGCTGATTAGACGAGTTGAAGCCACGCGATCGGATGCCATGCCTAAACATAGTCTTGTGTACATGAACGGATTTCTGCACGAATATTTCGAGATCGGGAAAAGTTCAAACCTGAGGAGAGAAGCCCTAATCTGCCCGTGCCCCGTGAGGAACTGAAATATCCAGTAATCCGGAACGACCCGGTGACATCTCATACGATTCCTAATCGAGGCAAAAAACTGATAGCAGCTGACAGTCGACGCACACCACCTTTCATGCTCACAATGGAACAAAAACAGCGTCGTGATGATGTTTCAATCGAGTGTTTGGCAATATTTCAGAAGCAATTAAGCCGAGTTTTTACATCAATTCATAACCATGGATGAAACATGAGTCTATCACTTCACACCTGAGACAAATGAACTTGGGGATCCTCAACTGACTCGAGTTGTTTATTAGTCTCACTATTTGGGACTATGCCAGCTCGCTCAACAAAAGTGCACAGCAATGTAAACCTGAATCTAATAACCATGTCCGCGAGGACGCGCTCATTCTCAAAATCGAGTTGCCACTTGTGCTCTGAGCGGGAGAAATTAGCTAAACTAGCTAAGATAGCAGCATAAATTAATAAGATAGATAAATATAAAGTTTTTAAAGGGGTGTCTATTATCGTTCGCGACCTCATTTGGTGAAAGCCACCTATGTAAGTTAACCTCTGAGGTAGCTTCCGTGATCGTACAGATGATAGAAAATGCCGCAAAAAGTCCTAAAAGCGGACAGATTAGTCACAGAGTCTGTGTGTCCAATTGGTCCACTTTTCGCATCGCTGATATGACGAATGAGTGCCTCGCGAACTCTCGTTACAAAACGAAGTTGTCCGAAAAAGACTGATTGGGTGGGTTGTTTAAGTTTTACAATCGGTTGAAAATATGTGCCCGTGGCAGGCGTCTGCTTTGTTTATACCTTTATAATTAGAGTCCAGGGTCTAAACCACTATACCAGTGTTTCCTAACCTTTTTAGTCTCGTTACCCCTATAACCTATCAGAGAAACTGATTTTACCCCCCTTTAAAATTTTGTTGAAGAAAACAACGTATATAATACATACAAATAGCCTTTATTTATCATGAAATTGCACAAAACTATAGGAAATTACAATTTTAACATCCTTCCTTCATTAATTTAACCCCTCAAGTGGATATGACGTATATATCCGTCAAGACCAAAGTCCATGCAAAGTGGGTATGACGGATATATCCGCATTGTGAAAGTTAAGCAAACCTCAATAGAAAATGACGGATATGTCTGATTGCATTGTTGCGTACATTAAATGTAAGAATGATTCATCTCGGGAACTGACTTGTTCGAGCTTGATGATATACTATTTTCGTATACTAGATATGACACGAAAAGATCGAAAAGGGGAAAAGATCGCGTCACTACGGATGACACTTTTAACAATGAATCAAAACTTTGAAGGGGTTAATGATGGTTAATGTGAAAGTTGAAATTGTTTTGTATTTGCAAGTTTTTTTTTTAATTTTAGGTTTAGTCCAATTGTGAACACTTTTTTTTAAGAAATCAAAAATCGAATTTTTTACCCGCCAACTCCTTGTGAACATTCTCGAAATGTTTTTTGATTTTGCTCGATTTCATGTTCTCTGTACCAAGAACTTTATTACATACAACACACTGAGGCTTTTCCATATTCCTATCAACAATATTCGTGAAACCCCATTATAGAAATGTTTCTTTATACAAGCGCTTTTTTCCAGAAGCAGAAGTCATTTCACTTAAAATACTGTCACAAATGCGAAAGTGCAAATTAGTGCTCGAGTAAATTGAAACTGTATCGTCTCCTTCTCTCGTCTCTTCATCCCTCTCCTTGCGAGAAGGATTACTAGAAAGGCATTAGAATACAGTGAGAGACTTCTTGGAAGAGAGTGCAAGCCATATGACGCTCATCTGTCATTTTATTATTATATCTACATACTGAAAATGAATATTGTCATTACCCCCGCAGAAAAGCCGTTTTACCCCTCGGGGGGTAATTCCCCCCAGGTTAGGAACCACTGCACTATACCAACACTTGGTCTTATACAGCAATATCGTCTTCTTTCTCTTTAAATTTCGATGCAAAACTTCCAATAGTCGACGATAAACTTGTGCAGTTATAGTTTCTTTCGGTTTTATTTAGTCGTTATGAATTATTCATCGCATATCCCACCACATGAGTTGATTGTATTTCGTTGTATTGCCCAAAAGGCTAGGCACGTGTTTCATCGCTTGTTTTTGTTGTGTCTGATCGAGGCGTACAGTACCCATCCTATTCCATAACACCCATCCTATTCGTTTTGCCGATGAATTTTAAATGATCCCAGTCTTTGTGATATTAAGCTCAAACATAGGATCTAAACATGTACGAATACTTTCGGATCCTCCCTCAATACAATTTAGTAACACTTCATCTGGCGATACAACAAACAATGATTGGACTTGTGTCAAAATAGTCCTTGATGAATTTGCCATCCAAATTGTGTTTATCCTGAGGAATTTTATGGAATGTCGAATCCAACCATATCATTTTTTTGTATCCCTATGGCGAAGATGGGACGCTTTTGTGCTCGTCGAACATCTGTCTTTTCTTTTCAAAGTGGCCTATTATTATTCTGTTTGATTTGAACTCGAATTCCTCAGATTTAATATACTTTCAATACTCCAACGTGCATTTTATTTCTTTATGCATTTTCTTCATCTCCTACCCCCACCCAAAACAAAAACAACAAGATTATGCCTGAATTTATTATGACATTTGGGCCAAATCATTCCAATAATGGACGCACTGATTTGGTTCTGTATTGTTTTGTGACGCAAACAGAACCTGCTTGTGGATTAAACAAATTAAAATCTTTACAAATTATTGTTGAATAAAAATAAATTGCCCTTGCTTTATAATATTTTAAGAACCCTTTATATTACCAGATAAACATTTCGAGAGAAGATCTCCCTAAGATTTGTTTGGCTTCTTCCTAAAGCAGCAGCTGTCGTGTGTCAATGGGGAGTATGGGGTCAAATGGGACGTATAAAATTATTCAACACATTACCTACTTGACCTAAGGTGGTTTTTAGCAATACCTTTTATGAGATCAACCACAAGTTTTTTCATAGCGAATATATTTTAGAAATGTAATTGACAGTCACACATTCTGTAGTCTTGAACCCGACATGATTGAGTTACGTGTCCAACCGCTTAACTACGGAACTACCTACATATAGCATATTTTTATGAATTACACCGACTTTTGATTAGCATCAAGCACTTGAGCACATTTCTCATACACAGAGAAACTATGTTTAATTTTCGGAATTTCCCAGTATAACTCTTATTATTGCTTATAGAGCGCGTTCCTAGAGTGAATACATTTTATTTGCACGTCAAACCTTTATGATTTAATGTGAATCACTTGACACAATGATTTAAGCTTGTAGCTTATATTTATAAACTACGAAATAACTGAACTGAGAATTTTGTCCTAAAAACAACCCTCCCGATCCTAACTCAAAAAAATATTTGTGGGGCATAAATTATGAAGCAGAAGAGGACAAAAAAAGTATGCAGATAATTGAAATGCTCCATAAAAATGTGTTGTCAGTAAGGCAAAGATAGTGTACGTAATTTGTTGAGAAGAAAAAAAAATTTCAAAACCTTTCAAACGGTTTTATTTATCTAAATACATAATATTGAATGAATATTATTTTTATGGCACAATATTATGCCTCAACTTTTTGAAGAACAAAAATATGCATTTATACACCCTAATGGGCAGTGGCGGATTTATCTATAGATTCAGAAGGTGCGTAACTCGGTCGTCATAAACTTTAGGGGGCATCAAAAAGTTTTTGAACCACTGTGTAATTAAAGGGATTTAAGAAATTCCTTGTCATCCCTTTGAAATACACGATTTCACTTTAACGCAGCGTGTAGAATTCATAGTTGAATTATCAAGTTTCAATTAAAGAACTAAGCCGTTTACCGCCTACATGCCGCATAATAGTGGTATTACAATAGAAAACCAAATGAGTCCAAGGGATCTCAAACTTAAATTGCGACAAGGGCCTCTTAAGTGCTATATCCGCCATTGTTAATCAAGCGAATAATTTATATGTGGCATCATACATGATATTGCATTCGATGTTACTTTATTCTTCATATCGCGTGTATGTTTCCAATTATAATATGTATCAGAAAATCATCAAACAAAAGCAGCTTGAATGACAATAAAATTATCTACATATGCAAATAGAAATAATACAGTCATCCGCCTATATCTATGTATTTATATACATAAGGCATAAAATGATAAGAAATCTTTCAGCGTAGACAGCATTGTAATCTGAAGAGCCACAAATGATTTTTCAGAAGTATTGAATAAATCTTTATCTGTATTTGTCTTTGTCGCGACATTAGGAATATCCTAAATTAGACCGTTGATGAATAATATGTACATTTTGTCACATAATACTGAACAAATACAATCAATCGACTGACAAATCCCAATAAAAATAACTATTGTTACTAGTTCAATGCATCAGCGATCTTCATAGACATAATTTGAAATCAATTGACGTGATAAAAATTTAAATGACCTATCCTTGAATTGTATGAAAATATATACATGGCTAGAAATAGTAACAGCCGCTCCATAATTGCATTTAAATATGTGGTTGAATTCGTGTAAGCTTTCTAAAAAGCTAATTCGGCACTTGAATATTTTGTATTATACAGGAAATGTGCTTGGCAATCAAAAATTTACAAACGCTAAGAAGACTCTATTTAAGCTAAAACTGCAAAAGGCGTATAAATAAATAAAAATATCTAATTGAATAAATAAAGACCGCCTTGTATGCAAATAAACGCCGCTAGCGTCGGTCTTATTAGTCAGTCTTAAGCGAACGTCCAAGAAGAATTGAAGTGTAGCTCAATCGTTTAAAAGAAACGTGAAAAAATATTAAGTGGATCTAATAAAATATCAGACGACAGCTAAGTTGTATGTATTAATTCAATTTGATTTAATGACTGTTTGATTCATAGCATTGCGGTGTATTGATTTAATGTTATTTCAAAGTGTTTTAACAAATCAGAACCCTTGGAAATGATTAGTTTACTTTAATAATCGTCCGTACATGTCGTAGATATTCTGTCTTGGGGTTTATGTCGTTTTCATTGGTTGTTACAAATTAATACTAAAATATCCGATGTGCTAAATATTATGCTTTTCGTTTAGTGTTGATTCTTTCAGGATGTCGTGCAGATTTGTTATCTTTTCTAATAAGATTAGATCGGCGAAATCAAACCAAAAAACTTTCCTGTTTTTCAAATCATCGTATTTACTCATGGTTTTTAAAACAATCTTTAGAATTATGTTAATGGGATTGGACTATGTGCATGCACATATTTTTCTTAATGTTTTAGTCATTCAAATACGCATTGTTCAGCTCTCTTTTCTTCAAATTTCCCGATCTCTGAGTGGCTTTTAAAATATTAATGAAATATATTGTATTTTTAAAGTGCCATATCTGTTGCCACACGTATGTAATCTCTCTAAGAGATTTTTGTATGGCGGTTTACCTCGGAGATATAGTAATCAAAATTGATGAAAATTCTTAGTAATTATTAATTTAATTGTATATATATATATATTTTAGATTTAATTATTTTTCGACGTTGAAATGATACAAGTCTCCCCTTGCACATGTGCATGTTTCCACCCTGTGTACCTGCCACGCTTCAACAACAACTTTATACCTGCGTCAATTATTTTTAATGTTTATTATTATAGCACTCGAACAAAATGGCAGATGCATTAATTTTAAATCAGTGAAATGTATGATTCGAACGGATACATTTTAATAGTGTAATAAGATATTTTTTTTATTTATTGTTGATCTAATTTCGAGTGTCAGTACTCGCGTACTGTGAAATGTGATTACTCTTAGATCCTCCATTCTGTTTTCCAACCCCATTGCATTTTTTCTTAAATTTTATGAGTTTGCTGGAATTTCATGGAAAATAATACATTTTCTTGATTATTCGTCACAAATTCGTCATAAATAAATACGCATATATGACTTATTTCGTTGAGAACTACCAACAAATAGACCATCCGTTACGCATTGGTATTTAAAATCTGCCTTAAATAAATGAGAAAAAAAATGGAAGAATTTTCAGTTTTTCAAAATTCAAGATTCGAAGTCAAAATTTTTTCATCCAAACATTGATCTAAGTTTCTGGCGATCCTTTGTTCGATATGTTTGGGTTTGGTTCTGTGCTCTCTGTATCAAGGCCATCAAGGCTATTTTCATAATATTGTGAATATAATAAACGGTTCATGGACCAAATTTGTGATGAAATTATATTTATGGTTCACTTTGAAATGCAGCTTCTTGCAATTCTTTAGTCTTGTATCCGCACTAACTGTCCAAGTATACCGGGTTCAATATTTTCTAAAATTGCCGCCATCAATGTCTTTGCACTGCGATTCGTGCGCCTCCCGGCATAATCCATCGAAGGTCCACTGCGGGTGAAGCACTCGACTGGCATGATTTTTACGTTTGATGAACAAACTCTCTTCAATTTCGACGATCAAACATTTGCCACCAATTTTCTGCCTTGGTCTTTGACGATGCAAGTAGTCGACGAAAACTTCTCGCATGTGATTATTCCACTCGACAGTTGTGTTTTTATTCATGCCCAATTTTTCATGGCACAGTTTACTCGATGTCTATCCGTAAACCATAGTAGATCTTCATTTCGTGGCCGCATTGACAATACATCTTCTTCGAGAGGAAACCATGATCTTGCAATAATTCTATTGCTTCTTTTTCAGTATGCGATTGAAATCGCGTTTATTTTGACACAATGAAAACAAATGAAATGTAAAAGATATAAAAAACAAATGAATAATCATTTTATTTAATAACAATATGTATGCACTAAAAATGATACGATCATTTTAGTAAATTATGTTAAAAAGTGCGAATTTCTTTAAAAACGTGCAGTCCTACATGGAAGTTTTACTGTATTTTTGCGGTCTATAATTTTACCATTTTGAAATTTCAAAAATTGCCTACAAATCAGTCGGATGGTGGATTATATGTTAGATATATATTACCATTAAAAACTCATCGGCAAAATGAATAGGATGGGTATTATCCCTGTGGATTTTCATCTTTTCAAGTCCATGGAACACAGCGTGTAAGAAAAACGATTCCTAAATGCAGCTGAAGTGAAAATGCCTTTAAAATCGTTTTTTTGCTCCTTAGCTGAATATTTTTTACAAAAAATGTCTCACAATTGACGAATATTTTCGGGACTCCCTAATTGTTATGGGCTTTTATTTTATAATCACATTGAAAGCACGACTTTGATCGCAATTCTTGATTATCGGTCGTTTGGTTGACGTCGAAAATGACGCGTGGTAAATGTTGCATCGTGCGGTTTAAATTTGCACCTGGCGCGCGCCGCATTACGACACACGTGGTTATCGAATTGAGAACATCTGCCACTGATCTTTTCGCCGTGTCGTTAATCAAAAGGACCCAAGCGACATCGTGTAGACGGCTTTGTTTTTCATTTTTGGTCTCTTTGATATGTAGGAATTTCAGTCTGAAAACATTCTGAACGGATCCCTGGTGCTTTCCCAAAAATAACAAAAGCTCGGGAATAAATTAGATTAAGTTTTCCACACGACGCTATTATTTCGGCTTCGTCGCATTTATAAAATGTGCATTCTATGCGCCACTTTCCAAATGGAAGTTTTATGGCGTCTGCCTAATGATGCGCTGAAAGACGAGATGAAAGCTTCGAGCTCGAAGAACGTTTTCCAGATGATGTTCGAATCACAAAACAAAAAAAAAATGTGAGTTACGACCTTTTGGTGCGCGCTTGATTTCTTACTGATTTTGGGTCATGAGCGGAACAGGAGGACTGCATTTAACACTCGCACTTGGCTCTCCACGCAAGAAGGACGTTCCAGGACGTAGTGCTCCTTTATTTTATTGTCAGTCGGTTATTTTTTTTACCTCAAGATGATCATATGTCTATCCGGGTTCGTCATCGGAGGGTGTGTACATTCAATTCAAATATGTCAAATTTATTTTTAATAAATTGATTAAAACACTATAAATATCGACCATAACTCTGTACTAATAAATGACACTACCAACTGAAAAATATTATTTTTAAAATAATATTGATTATAATATACACACACCCACACACATTATTTTTAAATAATATTATTTGTTATTTAATGATTAAATATAAAATATTATTTTTAATACAATTTTTCAAATAATATTTTTAATTTTTAATGCAATTTTTTTTTAATTTATTATGCATTTTTCTTATTTTATTTCATTTATTTTGTCAGATTGCCTCCCGGCGGGATTCCAGTGGGGCCACAATCGCCACCGAATCCACGCAATCAGAATCGATACTCCGCACCTGTGACACATGTAAGTCCTGCATTTGCATTACAAATTCAACGCTTTTATTAAAACCCCCATTCATAATACGACAGGCAGTGATTTAAACAACGTGAGCGCACACCTGTGCGACGGCTCAGTTTTCTTCTCCGCCGCAAGGTCGCTCTTTTGTTGTCCCAAATAGGGGTTCACAAACAGGATGTACGCCGAATCCTTTACATTCAATTTTGCATTGAAATTTATTTCTCATGAATGTCTTTTGCAGGCCGTGATTAAAACGTACTACGACGGACCCCTGGCGGTGGCCGCCACCGGTGTCAATCGAGCGCAGCCACCAGCGTATCAACCGCCACCGGCAGCCAGACCATACAGTCCGCCGCATCGACAAATGCAACATCTTCAACTCGGCAACAACGCACAATTATCAGGTCAATACAGGAATATTTTTCGTTAAATATATTGTATTTATGCAGTGCCTTTCAATGAGGATGCTCAATTTTTAAACGCGAATAAAACAAGCCACGTGTGAGATATCTGCTCATTTTTAAATTTATTTGAAAGAATATTTTATGGCATTATGCATGGAATATAACTTCTTTAAAATATATGCCGTGGTTTTGCTCGGTGTCACGTATACGGATTTTCGATGACAGTCGCATAAATCTGGCTGAATTTGCTGTTATATTAACTTCAATTGTTTGTAGTTTATATGCATTTGATGCTGATTTATCTCGCGTGCATCCATTCATCAAAAATAAACCTCGTCGCTAAAGATGATTTATTGCTGAATAATTTACAACAAATTTAATGGACGTTGCTTTAATGACACAGCCGCTATAACCTGATAAATTTGAAGCGTCACAACGCGTTTAAATCTTCCATACAGCTTGTTTAACGATGATAATTTGCTTCTTCAGGGATGGATCATCATCGAGACGGCTTGCTAAATTCCACGAGCAGCTCAAACGAATCTGTCTCGTCAATATCGTCCAGAGATCTACCTCCGTCTGCAAGCACGCTCAGTCACGCGAGCAGCCACAGTCAACTCGGCCATAATCATTTCTCGCTAGTATCGAGCCCCGTGCAACAGCCGGGATTGAACAACAGCCAGGGACAATTGAACGTGAACAACCACAACCAGAGCGGGAACATGAACAACCACGGTTCGCCGATCAATCATCATCCATCCCCCATCAAAACTAGACGAATCGTAAATCATCCGATGAACGTACATTACGCTACAAGTTACAGACCGCAACCGCAACACAATGTGTGAGTAAATCATCGTCTTTAGCATAATAACATATTTATATCAAAGTTTGAATTCAACGGGGAATAATCCTTCTCAAATCTTCCCCCCCCGTTCATTCCCTATCAGACATAATGATTTCGCATGTACAGTTTCATTTCGACAATTTAAGAGAATTGAGGGCATGTTATCTTAAGGTAATTCATTGCAACTAACAAACAATATTTGCGTAATAAATACAAATCTGGGAAATAGGCGGCGTATTTAATTATTTTGCACATATCGGGGAAGGTATCACGTGTATTTTTTGTTGTGAATTTTGTATTTATACGAGTGGTATGTTGATTTTATTTTAAAATTATTAAAATGAAGTGGGTTTTATTAAAATTTACACTTGTATTCGCCGCGTAGCGACATTCAGCGTCGATGCGCGTCGTACAAGTATAATTTTTGCACGTTAATCTATGAACTAACAAATGGGAAAACTAACAAATTGCTCATCACACCATTTCTGGTCGTTCTGACAGTCCCCAGACAGCTATAGGACCTGCGGCCTCCATCGGTCAACAGTCCAGATCGTTAAGTCCCAATCCTGGGTTGAGGTGAGTTTATGCACCGCATGCCAAACTAACACAGCACATATATTATCGTATTATTAGGAAGTTTAACAAATTTGAAATATATTCTATTTAACATACAATTTAATAAAGCTTTGTTCTTAATTATAACGTGTTTTAATGTGATTCTGTCGAATATTCATATTTATGCGTAGATAAACATCTAATTTTTATAATAATTTCATTTCAGGCGAGTGAGAACGCTCTACGCGTGCCTCGGTGAAAACGACGGAGAGCTATCATTTGAACCCAATCAAATCATCACAAATGGTAAATGAATTTGCTGTTTTTCATTTATCGTCGGCTCCGTTTGATCTCATCCAATAAGTCGTGTTTTCATTTGTTTTCCAGTCAAATCTTCGGCGGAGCCCGGATGGTTAGAGGGCACGCTGAACGGCAAGACCGGTCTAGTACCGGAGAACTACGTGGCGGCGCTGCCCTGATGTCCCTCGTCGCCTCGCTCTCCTGCCATATCTCCCCGAGTGATGCGAAGGCGAATGTCCGACCAGAGTCGTCGTTCATAAACGACCGTGATGACTCGCGGATCGTCGGAAGAAAATTGACGTTTAAATCAGACATTTTAAAAGAGAGTTTTTACAAATTTGACTAGAAATCAGTCGAAATGTAATATTGTGTTTATTTCCTGCGTGAAATTTCATCGCCATTCTTATGTTGCTGTGATATTTTCTGAAAACTTAAATGGAGTATATATATTTTTTTCATTTTACTATAAACTATCATTCCATGTCTGTAATTAAATCTCGCCCGGCCAGCTTCTAGACTGCGCACCGTTTTCACCGTACGATTTCAACCAGTCTGAATTTTCATATCGCAGTAATTTTAACAAGAACATTGCCACGATATACAAAATTTCATTTTAAAATGTGCTATTATATAAAATGTAAGATTATTTATTTTGATCTATTTCTCATCTCCGATTTGTGAATTGTGAAATTTTCTACGTAGCTTTCTTATTCATAATGTGTTTGACGTTTCGAACATAGCCTCGCTAGAATTTTAAAAATCACTTCAAAGCTTTACATATTATGAATAACTAAAGTTCCTTATTTGTAAATATATTATATGCCATAATTATATTCATGCCATTTACATCGTTGATGAATTAATAAAGATTTTATTTACATGTATAGTACAAAAGTTATGTACATTTTAATTTTATATATATATTAATCGAACATTTTATGATAAATTAAAAATATTTATTTGTCAAAATAAAACTATGTGTATATATATACGTTACTTATCCAATTAAATAAACTGTAAACGCTTGACATCCGACAGCATCGCACGTACATCTATTAGATCACAGTAGTCTACGCATTTCATCATTTCGTATGATCGAACGCACGATCGGCGAGGAGACGTCGGTTGCGTCGACGCACGAAAATTGTTTATAATTATAAGTAGATAAAAATACAAAGACCAAACATCCCGCGCTGATCATATCACTTGTAAACTTGTACCTTTTTCATATATTGTAAAATCTAAAGCGTAGACATTTCGGGCATAAGGTGTGTGTATTCATTACCGTAAATATTGCATATGCACATAAACGTAAATATAAGCAAATTTATAGTAAAATTTTTATCTCTTTTTAATGTAACATTCCTTTTTATTTATTTTTCTTTCTGTTAAAATTTCCTATACGCCGATAAGTCTAAGCTTCGATAGAACACATAGTCACTTTTTTCTATATAACCTGCTCCTTTCATTCGCTATTTGTAAATTGTATATCTCTGAGCGTGATTAGCAATGGAGTTGCAACTATTTACGTTAAATAGATTCAGAGCGTTTTTATCCTCGACTGTTTTTATTTGTATAAATTTTTTATGAAAGCATAGTAAACTGACTCGGTTACGCTGTATATTTTTTCCATGTAAAATGAACACTGTATAGGAATTTTAATGATGTATTTGTGTATATAGTCAATTATCAACTAATAAAAAAATTGCATAAACACGACTGGCTTTTCTTTGGAATCCCCCTCCGAAATAATGAAACAAGCGGAACTTTTAAAAGCAAAATATATTTCATGGTTAAAAATTCGACGGTCATTTTTCGAAAAGAGTCAACATTCAGACGCGAGTCGGAGCGTCCCGTCGGCGCCCGGGACGTTTGTCAAATTTGGATGAAAAGTCAGCGGACGTCATCTTCGAACGCGGCGCTATTGATGGAGTTCGACGTCGATTCTTCGATCGTCTCGTGAGCGTTGACGATGTCCTGGAGGTTTCTCATTTCGTCGACACGGGCCGATAGCGCCGCACCGTGTCCCTCAGATGACGCGAGTGATGCTGAAAGCGGTGAACTCTGCGGGCTGAAGCCCGATGTTAAGTCCCGCGATAGGGTCTGCGGGGATTGGGGCACGCGCTGCAGAAGCTCCAGGCAGTGCGCCTCGAGTCGCTGGTTGATGCGCTTCACGCTTTGGTATTTGTCCTCGACGGATTTGAGTTTCTCGCTGTATTCTTCCTTGACGAGACGCAGTTGTTTCTTGAGGTCTTGCGCGGCGGCGTCGCGACCGGTGGCAGCCGCCTCGAGCTCGGCCTCGCGCGCGACCAGGTACTCCAGCCTGGAGGTCTGCGCCTGGAGCAGCGCCTGCGCGGCGACTAGTTGTTCCTTCAGCTGCTGTGCGACTTTTCCGGCGAACGCGTCCGTCCTCGAAGGCAGCGCGCTCAGCAGTTCGCGATGCTTGGCCTCGTTCTCGCCGCAGATGATGAGCTCGCGCTGGAAGCGCTTGATCGCTTCGATCTGGCGATCGCCGACTTCCGCCTTGCGGTTGGCGCGCTGCAGCTGCTGACGGCAGTCGAAGAGTTCGGCCTTCAGGTGCTGGATGTCCGCGTCGCTCGGAGTCGCGCGCCGCTCGAGCAGCAGCGAGGCGAGCCTCTCGCGCTCGAGTCTCTCCGCGGCGAGCTCCGCTTCGCCCCTGGCGAGGCGCGCCACCCAGTGCTTGGTGCACTCCTGCAGTTTGCGATCGGCCGCGGCGGCCGCCTGGCGGTGGCGAGCGTGCTGCTTCTCGAGCGCCTCCACTTCTGCGCGCAGGGAGTCGGCGCGCTCGCGCAGCGCCTGATTCTGCTCCTCGGCGGCGCGGTTCTTCCTCGACCTGCCGAGCAGGCGCCGATTGCGCACCGCGTGCACCTCGCGTCGGTGCCTCTCGTACTGCAGCTCGAGTTGCAGCAGGTGGACCTGACGGCGCAGCGAGTGTTCGACGTCGCCTTCGACGGCGCGCCGACCTTCCGCGACGGCCTCCACGTATTTGTCCACTTGCCTATGGGGGGACGCGTCGCTGTCGCGCGCTTCTCCGAGTCGCCCCTCGTCGCAGGCGCTCCGCAGCGCGTCGGCGAACATGTGCTCGTATACAGTCGGCCAGACGTCCACCGTCTGAGTCTCTTCGCTGCGGCGCCCGTCTGCGCGCCGGCGCGCTTCGCCCTCGCGCGGGGCGCCCTCCGCCCTCGGCTCGCGGCGCTCCTCGATCTCGAGCTCGGGGCACGACGACGCGCGGCGGAGCTCCCCGGCTCCGGGCGCGCGCCCCGCCCTCGTCGCGGGGCCGTTGGACGCCGCGCACTGGCTGTGGAAGCGGTTCCTCGTCGCGCGCCGGAACATGCCGAGCATCGACGCCGAGTGCGGCATGTGAAGGCCGTGCCTGCGGTCCCGGCAGCGCGGGTCCTCCCCCTCGCAGGCGGCCTCCTCCTCTGCCCAGTTCTCGTCCGGGTCGGCCGGGCGTCGGTCCCCGTCGTCGTCGTCGTCCTCGTCCCTCCTGGCGCGCGGCACCGGGGGCCACTCGACGGGCGCGCCGCCCGCGGGCACGGGGGAGTCGGGCGCGCGCTTCTGCGGGGAGGAGGAGGGGCCGTCCGCCTGGCGCGAGCGGTCGCCGAGCACGCGCGTCAGCCTGCTCTGCGCGTAGAACGAGTCGCCGGTCGCGCCCTGCTGGGCGCCCTCCCCGATCGGCGTCCTGCCGAAGTCCGCCTTCATCGGCGACGGCGGCTGCGAGAGCGACGGCGGCGCGGCGCCCTGCGGCTGGCCGAGGCGCCCCCCGAGCGCGCGCACCACCGGCGAGTTCGTCGGGAAGTCGAAGCGTCTCCTCGAATCCTTCATCGGCGTGTTCTCCGGCGTGGCCTCGACGGCGGCCTCCGGGGGCGAGCCGCCGTCGCGGCGCTCGCCCGGCGTCGGCAGCGAGCCGGGAGTCTGCGGGGGCGCGCACGATATCGGCAGCGGCGTCTGCGGCGCGGACGGCGTCGACGAGGCGTCGCACGCCTCCGAGAGCGAGAACCAGCGCTCGCCGCCCGGCTCGACGTCGTCGATGCGCCCTATCCTGGCGAGCGTCGGCGCGAGGTTCGGCGCCGAGCCGGAGGCGCCGGTCGCGCGGAAGGGCGGAGGCGCCGCGGCCGCGAGCGCGGACACGTCCGTGCCGCAGCGCGAGCGGAAGCGACCGTCGTCCGGCTGACGGCGCGCGCTCTCCGACGAGAAGCGCCGGCACTCGACCAGCACGTCGTGGTGCTCCATCTTCTTCCAGCGCGCGGCGTCCGTCTCGGCGGCCTTGGACGCGGTCACGAGCAGCGGGTGCACGCGCACCGACTCGAGCATCGGCCTCACCGTGTGCGTGAACACCTCGCCGTTCTCGCGCTTGCTGTACTCGCGCCGCAGAAAGTCCACGAAGTTACACGGGAACATGCCGTACAGGTTCTGGAAGAGCGAATACAGCGCCAGCTGCAGGTGCTCCTTCTCGCCGTCCGAGTCGGCCGTCTTGGACGACTCCCAGGCCGCGAGCCGCGCGAACACGTCGAAGATCTCCGGGAAGAACGGCCCGACGAGCGTCGGGATCATGGGCAGCAGCGTGATGAGCAGCAGCAGGCCGCTCATGAGCGGGACGATCTCGCGCTCGGTGCGCAGCACGCCGAGCAGCTCGCGGAACACCGGGTAGCGCGCGATCTTGTGCAGCCACAGCGGCTGCCGTCGGACGACGTGCCCGAGCATCTCGAGCGCGCCGATGCGCCAGCTGCCGCGCAGGCCCTCGCCGAGCTTCTCGAACAGATGCCGGTCGTGCGGCACTGGCGCCTTCGCGACGACGTCGACGACGCGCACGGAGCCCGTCGACAGATAGTAGTTGACGAAGCCGGCGACGAGCCACCCGTCCTTCACCGAGTTCAGCATCTCGGCGAACTTCGCCTTGGCCTCCGCGACCTCGCGCCGCCGGTTGCACTCGAGGGCGGCGAAGAGGCCGACGATCTCGGCGTCGGGCGGCGACATCGCGGCGGACGCCCGCCCGCGGAACGCGGCTGTAAGTACCGACTGTCAGATGGGACGTCGACGACAACCGTCGAGTCGCGAGCGAGCGGCCGTGGACCCGTCCGAATTCGAACGTCCGAATTCGAACGCCCGAATTCGAACCGATCGACGGCCGCTCCGCCTAAAATCTTAAAATTTCATATTACGACCCAAAACAATAAAAATTAAGCGATAAAAAATTATTATTTCAAAAACACATTTTATAAATATTCGCTTGATTATTTAATCATGGCCGATGCGCGATGGCTTAAGACCTCAAAGTAACCTCAAATAGTGATCGATTCGGTCTGTCGGCCGTATAGATTTTACGCTATGTTTTAATTATCTTAGCTACAAATTTTAAATAGACGATGATCGGCCACGCGAACGCAGTCGGCGGTTGCCTCCGAGCCCTCAACGCCGCGAATCTATCCCGATTGCGCCTGCAGAGAGGTATATTTCTATCGCCGGACGATCTATCGCATTCTGCGGAACGCGACCGGCGCGTCTGAAATCTGCAGTGTCGCTTTATCGTTGCGATTTTCAGGATGGATTTGCTCGTCGCGAACGTACGCTTCCGACTTGAAAAAGAAAGGCGGCCCGATAACGAGCGGCTCCCTCGACAGAAACCCTCGCAGTTTAAAATCGAGCGGTGCCGGAACCCAGACCATCGTCTCGCCGAAGGTGAGCCCCGTCTTTGACATTTGACTTTGAACTGTGTAGGTATGCCGCTATATAAATAATTAATTTTTATGAATTTCTCAATGAAGGTTATATTCGCGATGTATAATTAAAATAGAGATTATGTAGCATTCCAACGCTAGTTATTAACATTTTTTAATATAGTAATTAATACATTATCCTGTTGTTTCCCTATAAGCGGCCAAAAAAAGGATCGATTTCTACTCCTAGTTACAAAACGGTATGATCTGATGCTTTTAACGTGTATTGTAGTGCGCATTTATTTATATATTAACCTTGCTCCAATGCTCTCATTTGGCGTATTTGTGCAAGAATGTTCATAATTATCCTCTCCTTAGAAACGCACCTTTCATTGAAACGATGACCCGATCGTTTCCCTCCTGATCTGAAACAATACGCCCTCGATTATAAACGTTCATTGAATGTTCAATTTAGATAGTTCAAATTCGTACAAACGCGACTCGGAATCCGAGCTCGGCCGATTCGCCGGCGCCTCCTCAACCGCCGCCTCCTTCGGACCCGCCTTCGGGTCGCGGACCTGAAAAATCAAACGTCTTGAGAAACATATTCATAGGCCTGTTGATTGCGGCGGCTTCACTCGGAGGGGTACGTTGAAATGCTTCTAAATTCGAGAAAAAATCCGATTTGTTCCTAAAATATCTTTATAAATTCTAGGTTTACTACTCTGGCCTGCTCGACGACAATAAAGCATCCGAGAAATCTGCTTCAAAAGACGATAAGAAAAAGAAAAAGTGTACATATTTATCGTTTTAAAAATTATTTCTTATATTTTTATTCAATTGCAAATTTTTATTAATTAATATTAATGTCGAATTATATAACACAGGGACACCAAGGCCCGTCCAAAGAAGTCCCAAATCAAAAGACGACTTCCCCACAAAAATTCCTTATGTACTCATAGGCGGTGGAACGGCATCGTTTGCCGCATTTAGAGCAATAAAATCCAAGGACCCCACTGCAAAGGTGATATTATTAAAGATTCAATTGACGAAAATAAAAACGATCAACATTTGTATTATTATACATATTTAAAAAAATGTTTTAGCAATTTTTGTTAATTTCCAATACGAACTACGGCTTTTTTACGCGTTAAATATGTAGTGTAAAATTGTACATCCTTACCTGTTGGGATTGCTATACTGAGTGAGCCCGAATCATTAGGACCTTTTTTAAATCGCGCGTTAATTAAGCAATTTTATCTACCTACAATAAATATTTAAAATTAATTTTTAAAATTCAGGTTTTGGTGATCTCCGCCGAGGATAACCTCCCCTATATGAGACCGCCGCTTTCCAAAGAAGTATGGCAGCAGAAAACTCTACCGCCGACGATAGATAAACTTAGTTTTATGCAATGGAATGGACAACAAAGAAGGTTTCGCGTTATTATATTGGTCAAAGCGAGCTTTAGTTTAAAAAAATGCGTTATTCAACTGGGTTTTTTTATTGTTTCAGTTTATATTATGAGCCGTCCGATTTTTATATGGATATTCATGAGCTTGAAAAGTCTCCGAATGGCGGAGTCGTCATCGCGTCCGGATGGGTAGTAGCCAAAGTAGATCCAAATTCAAATAGCGTAATAATAGAAGATCCGTCCACCGGAACTGAATTTCCTCTGGAATATGACAAGTGTCTTATTGCTACAGGTTTATTAGATTTTTCATTTTGTATTAATTAACACCTTACGTACGGGTGCATTTCAGGAAGGCGCTCAATTTAACGGGGGGAACCCGGTTTAAAAGGCTGATTTTTTATTGTTTTTCGTATAATTTTTTTTTTAATAGGAAAGGCATAATTAGAATTTGTTTAAACTTGGAGAGTATTTTATTAATATTTTGAAGTATATCAGAAATTTTTTTTGAGTAATTTCCACCGGAAATAGCCGAGCTATAAGCTGATGCCCATGGAAGATTGCCATCAGAGTTTGTTGCTCTCGAATTATGTAAAAGTAATAATTTTACTAGCGAGTAGCCAGCATGTGTTGCAATGCTACACGCGCTTAGTAAACGCAGTAGTAAATTTATGTGATTTATAGTTACGCGGCTAGAATCCAAAAGCATGTACGTGCTCACTCTCGCCTTGAAGACCATCTGATTCCTTCTTGCTCATGATTAGAGCTCAACATGGTGTATCCGTTAAACGTCTTGCAAAACAAATTCCGCACATGAATGGTTCTCGTGCTTATGTAAAAACCTTCTCAGATACAGGCACAACAACTCCCCAAAGTTTCATCACAATCAGACGAATGATATAGGAATGTATACGGAACAAACGAACTACAAACATTCATTTTTTTATGCATTGACTAAGTATTGATTAAAAAAATTATGTTTTAAGAGTATTTAAACAAAACGGTACGATTTAATTTATAATCAGCCATTCCAACACCATAAAATAGTGCTCTCCAATCGGTGTGTCGTGAGCCGATCACCAGACTCCTAAAACCAGGCATCTAAATTATTCAGAAGAGGGGTAAATCTAAAAACATCACCATTCTGGTGGTAGTGTGGGATTTCTACCCACTAAAACCCCCCTCTTCTGCTGCTACCCGGCTACTAGTTAAGTATTGCACTAGGGTGGCAGTGATATGTCCTTCTTGGACTCTTCCGTTTTCAACTTAGCTCATGGGTGTCAGCTTGGTGGGGATTTTTCCATTGGTCGTCTTCTATGCTCAGCATCTTCCTTTTGCTTCATAACGCACTGTGTATTTGCATCCCGCATTCCATGCCCTAGCATCCTTGATCATTGAAGGAATCATATTGTTAGGAGAGAGCGTATTTGCTCCCAGCTCCTCACGTAGAGTATCCCTTTTAATGCTCCATGCTGGACAGATGAATGTCGTGTGTGCGGTATCGTCATTGCCTGCTCCACAATGATGGCATTCCGGGCCTACCCCTTTCTATTTTATTAACCTGTATGGGAGTACTATCGGAAATATCCGTTTTGACCTTCACTATTCAGAAAGAGCACTCTTGTGCACTGAAGCTACGAGGCGGACAGAGACAGAGAGAACTTAGCGCAGTTCGGGAGACTGAGACGGAGAGCTTCTTCATATGCATCGCATGATTGTATAGATCGTTAAGCCCAAATTTATCGACTTATAATGATTTCGATTTCAAGTGGGTTATTTGTTTATGCAAAGAAACGACCGAATATTGTGTGTTATCAAGAGTGTTTGTTTATTTAACTGCTTGCCGTTCTTCACTGCGTGTTGAATGAGGCTTTGTTCAATTATCATTTCCTTCTAAAGGAGGAGCAAATGAATCGATTTTTGTGCATTGTTTATGTAAAGAAATGACCTGGTCTTGTATTCACAATCAAGTGTTCATTTACAATTGACTCTGCCTCGAATTGAAGATTGTCTTACGCTGATTAGGAGCTGACAGAAAGTAATCGGTGTAAAGCGATTATGACAACAACGACTTCAACGATTTTAAATTTGCTCACTAACGAAAAGGTTAAGGTAGCTACCGAAGCAGCCATGCCCGATAAGGACCTGGTTCAGGTGGTAACAGAGCTGATCATGTTTCCTTCAGCTCCACTCTTCAAAGTCTGTGATCAGTCCACCGACTTTTTGTCCCATCGGACTTTTGGGACCACGTATCTCTCTTGGGCGAGTAGATCAATTGACGTCATGGCAGTCAGGTGCCAGGATAACGTCTTCTGACACTGCGGTATGCAGCAGCCACCCTAATCACACTTCTTCTCTGGACTCTGACCATGTTGAGCCTGGTCATTTCAACTTGCAGTGCCTCGGCCCATATTGGTGCACTGTACAACAGCATCGAATGCACTAATTCTTTGTAGAGTCTTCCTTCTACTAGTTTTGGGCCTCCGATGTTAGGCATCAACCTGGCCAAATCCTCTGCGATGTTGACCACCTTCACTGCCCCCTTCTCCATATATATGGTGTAGCTAGCTTATCGTCTATTTCCACCCTTAAGTTTCGAATTGAGAATTTGATCTTACATCCATCAATCATCAGGAGTATAGGCACAAGTTTCCTGCGTCTTGTGAAGAAAGGTGCTTCCGTCTTTTGGACAGCGAGCTCCAGTCCTGCTCCTATTAATCATTTCTTCTCTTTTCACATTGTGTCTTCATAAGTCACTCACAGGATTACGGAGCCAGTGGAACACCCGCCAAAACTGTTCACTCCCTTCTTTCCCCATCGATGTCGTTGTATACCAGTGTTCGTTTGTGAGCTCTCCACCATTCTAACAAGGTATGAGATGGAGCGTCAATTTGCGGAGTAATACAATATAGTAACACGTTTTTAGCATTCTGCGTTTGAACTTCCAAATATTTCATTAGTAATCTTTCGATAAATCTTCATATATCGGAAGAATTGTTTTTTGAAGGTCAGGGCGTAATGGAGAAGGGTGCGCTTCAGACTTCATTCCAAGAGCTTTAGCTTTCTGCCACTTGCATCATCTCCCTCTGGACAGTTGTCGTGTTGTGGATGATGATTTGAACCATCTAAACTGGTTTCCCCCTTTAAACAATAAATTTGAACAAATCCTCATTAGATAGCAGCTTAAATAGTACACATTAATAAGCTTCCCGTACGTAACGTGTTAAGAATAGGTCGTTCATAATATGAGACACATTAAATTTTGTTTTTACACTAGGTTCAATGCCAAAGAATTTGCCTATATTTGAAAAAGCATCTCAACATGTGAAAGACAGAACGGTATTATATAGAAATATTCGTGATTTTGAAAATTTATGGAATAAAATTCAGACTGCCAAATCGGTCGCCATCGTCGGCGGCGGCTTTCTCGGATCTGAATTGGCGTGCTCTCTGGGGCGAAGATGTAAGTCCAATTTATAAATGCCTTATTTATTTCCTGAATTTAAACGGACGTGTTTTAACCACATTTTTTTGCCCAGATAAGGACGTAGCGGGATCGAATGTTTATCAACTGTTCAAAGAGCCCGGTAATATGGGTCGTATTTTGCCTGAATATTTATCAAAATGGACTACGAATCGTGTTAGCGAAGAAGGCGTCAAAGTGATCGGTGAAGGTATATCTCATTTTATTGTCATTTCTAAATAAATCAATTTTCCAATGCAACGATCGATTACATATATTCTTTCTTAGCGGAAGTACAAGTTGTGCAAATGGACGGAGATCAAGTGCTCTTATCTTTATCAAATGGCAATGCAGTCAGAGCTGATGTTGTAAGTGATAATGGACTTTTTTTAAAAATAAATTGTATTTGTATTGGGTGTGTGAATAAGTTCCTGCCGTTTTTTGTGTAAATAAATATGAAATATATGAAAAAAAAATGCCATCTTCTTTGGTACTGCTGGGACATTGCACCTGCAATACTGACCAATGGCTTCTTACGCGTGCACCATTGCCGGCTGGCCTAGGCTGTGGGAGGACGTCCTTCCCGCAGCCAGATTTCTCTCATGTGAGAGAAGAGTCTTTCTGTTTGATGCCCATCCATCCCAGAGCATGATCACCATAGGTCTCCACAAGGATTCTATGTGCTCGGACTACAGATTGTTGGGAAACGGAAGGCACTTATTCACACACCCAATAATTACCAATTTTAACAAATAATTGCTTTCAGGTCATTGTAGCAGTAGGATCCGAACCTTGTACGCAGTTAGCTGAATCTTCGTTATTGGAAGTCGATGCTAATCTTGGAGGGTTCTTAGTAAATGCTGAGCTGGAAGCGCGCACAAATCTCTACGTTGTCAGTATCATTTCGTGTATACTAATTAATGCTTTTATTATAATAGATTTAATTGTTGATTAAAAATGTAAGAGCGTTTTTATAGGCAGGTGACGTGGCATGCTTTTATGATCCAATCCTCGGTAGAAGACGTGTAGAACATCACGATCATGCTGTGGTATCCGGTAGACTCGCAGGAGAAAATATGGCCGGCGGAACTAAAGCTTATAAACATCAAAGTATGTTTTGGAGCGATTTAGGACCGGATGTCGGATATGAGGTACACGGAGAAAACTATTATTTAAGAACTGCTATCTATTATTTATTATCGAAGGTTAATATAGTATTTTTGTAGGCAATTGGAATAGTAGAAGCTGAATTACCAACGGTAGCAGTTTTTGCAAAAATGACCGAAGAAGAAAAAGCGGCTAGAGCAGCCGTTGAAAGAGCAGTTAAGGTACTTAGCGAAACTGACCCGAAAAACAGTGCTGAAAAATTAGAAGAAAATCACATGTACGCTCTTTGGCTATTTAAATACCGATTCAATTAATTTCTTCTTATGTTCCTTATGCTTATGTTTATTTAAATTCAATTATAGAACTGCCGATAGCACTGAGGGAGAAATAAATATCAATTCTTTGATGCAACCATCAGCGGAAGCTAACGAGAGCTCTAGTGATAACGTTGCTAAGGAAACATCGAGAGAAACTATCACCGTTTCGGATGACAAATCTAGTGAAAAAGCAAATTCTGAGCAAGATTATAGCAAAGGCGTTATTTTCTATTTAAGAAATGAAATAGTCGTCGGGATTGTAATGTGGAATGTCTTTCATAAAATGCACATAGCAAGACAGGTACGTGAATAAATTTATGAGAGTAGTCCAAAAAGTACCTCTACACTATCCTCAACAGCCTTGTGCATACATCATAGGACTCGTGGTGGCAATGAACCCGCATGATAGTTCCCTTGAATTTAGAATAACCTTTCTCCTTTCAGACTACGTACACCTTTGGGTGTATGTAGTCTGAAGCTGGTCTTCCTGCAGAAACCTGTGGGGTCTTATATAAGACCCTGCACGCTTCTTAGTCAGAAGAATTCTGCTGTAGGGCTATATGGGCGCCTCTGATACTCATATCTAAAGTGTTTCGCATGGCACCCACTGATGGTCTCCTAGTGCTGACTGGCATCTTGTCTCTGGATCTGGAGATCCAACGTCACACTGGCTCAATGTTCACACTCAATCTAACGTCGCAATTCCTCACTGGGAAGTTTAGGGCTTTGCTCTACAAATTTAGACTTTCCCCGATCTCGGAGTGTCCGTGCAGTAATCCGTTCATGTACACAAACCATGTTCTGTGAACATGTTCGGGTATGGCGTCCGATCATGAGGCGCTCATTCGTCGTGTCAGTGGTCTGAGAATCGGACCAGTTGGACCCACAGACCTTGTAGCCACTTAGTCCTTTTTTAGGGCTTTTTGCAGAATGTTTCTTTGTTCGAGGGATGAAATGATGGATCCATGTTTCATCCATGGTTGTGAATCGATGCAAAAACTCTGCTTTATTATCTTAAAACATCGCCAAACACTCAATTGAAATATCTTGTATTTTTTTTTAAAACAGGTCTGCTACTTCTGGAACTACTCTCGCATATTATACAGGTTCTCGCTATTTGAATTATTCTTAAAAAATCGCTTTTGTTTGATTCAGGTACTCTCGGAAAGGAAGAAATACGAAGATCTAAATGAAGTAGCGAAACTTTTCAATCTTCACGAAGAATAAAATACTAGAAAAAATGCCAACGTCTCGTCTTTTTAATAAAATGTAGTTAATAAATACTGTTATGAAAAATGCTACCAGGAAAAGTAGCGTTAATAGATTAGATATTGTGATTATTTGAAGCACGATCAATTTCAAAACAATGATGTGCGAAACTATCATTGAACTTTCGTCGTTTTATGAATTCTCGTCGTCGTTCGAATATGAAAACCTATGAAATTAACTAATTCATAAAATCTAGAAGTACATTATGAAATCAAGTGATATTCAAACACTCATGGGTTATACATTATTTTTAAATATATATATAGATATGCTTAATTGCGTGCGTACATTTAATCGCCACCGCAATTAGTGCGTATTCTTAATTGTTAAATATCTAGTATTGGATGTAGAACGGTACTTGGAAAATGCTTGCGAGTGTTGTGTAAAATGTGAGATTGAGATGACGCGCAAGTGAACGAACCGTAGATTAAATGTTATATATATGACGGTGCAAAAGTAAAATGAACGAGCACAATTAATTTCAGCATTTATATTTTTGTAGAATCGTTGATTTGAACGCAACGGGCATCGACAATGTTCAACGTACTATAGTCGGTTTTATTTTTATGACGTAATCAATAGACATTCTACGCTTTTGGATGATTTACTAATTAGATTAGCAGAACTGTTGAGTATTTATGTAAGCCATGAATAATGAGATTTAAAACTGCATCTGGACTTGCATTACTTTGCATTTATCTGTATTTTATGTATGTTATTATCTATTTTTAAGCTGCTTTTGCATCATCGTGCACAACATAGACATTGTCATTCCAACGTTCATCAGGATCGACAAATTTGTTGAAGTCGATTTTTATTCAAGTACTGTGTATATATATATATTTTTTAATTGCGTCATCGAATTTCCATGCGCTCTGTGCTATAATAGTAGTTAAAGGATTTTGCACGGTTAATTTTTCCACACGTGGATTTTGTTATTTTGTTTATTATTGTTTTATAAAAATAAAATTTCATGTGAAATGTATTTCTCATGTTTAAAACGTTGTATTTTATTATGCCGTAGAGTTTATGAACTGTTTATGTGTATCCGGAACCTTATATAAATGGAAAACGTAATGTAGAAGAAAAGATAATGGAAAAGTACAAGGCCTTGCAAAATGGAAGACGGGGCGCTATCGTGCAAAACTGTCTATTTTCATCTTATTCAAATAACTATGCCATTAAAATGCAGTACACAGCTGGCCCAACGACGCTAGTTTTAGAATGATAACCAAATTCTTAAGATTAATGCGTATTTGTCGGAAACAGGTGTCCAATTCTTGTGGCCTTTGAACGTTCCTAAGACAGATTGGGTATAAAAAAGTTGCAGATTCCCATTGGCTTTTGCAATCTCGTAACTGTGGTCTTTATATTGGCGTAATAATAAAGATCTGGAACCAACGGTTGTATTTTAGTTGCCCCGCCTATGTGAACCTCTTCTATTAACTGATAGTGAACACAGGTGATCCTTCCAGAAGCGTCAGGACAGGGTGCAGTTACAGGGCTGCACCTATCATGTGTCACGATAAAAATACCTTTCTTATTAACAATCCTGCCACAATTAAATGAAGTAAAATACCACGCCGCATTTAAGGATAATACATCAACAAATGTTAATTGTCTTTTAGTATTCGTCTTTTATTGGTGGTGCATTTTCTCCGGGGATTACTTCTGATCCTAGTTCTGCAGTAGACTCTGTGGCTGCACTATGATGATATATATATAAAACCTTTGCACTTGATATCCTTTTGATTGCCGAAAGCTCGTATTCGCAAGAACAAGAGTCACCTCTCGAGTGCAAAGAGTTAATAATAGTATAAAATATTTGTAAAACCAATCGGCAGTTTGAAAATTTTACTAATTTGATGATTTACTAATAGGAGTAATAAACAAAATAAAGTATATTCATTATCATTTTTTATTTTGATTTAACAAAATTGGACATTTGGTAAAATGATCATCACTCGTCATGGAATGATAAATATATACACGTATAAACACAAGACATTTTGATAAAATTACAAATTTGGATAAAGTACTTAAAATTATGAGAGGAAAGATTGTAAGAACTGGATGAAAATATTAACACAAGACGGCGGATATTTTGATTGATTAAATTTGCTAAATGCTTTGGAAGTGAAAAATTATAATATATATATATAAAAGAATTACTGTAGCCAATTCTAATCTGTGGATAAAAGATGAAAAACCGAAGCAACAAAAACTATTTATATAATCTAATTTAGACGCTGGAATGCTAAATACTTCATTGATGGACGGTATTTAAACCGTTTCTATTGCAAAACATACAAAGATAACCTAACAGGTACGAATTATTTAATACGTCAATGGAGGCACTTTATTCGGCATTCCAGTTTTTTCAAGCATTAATGCGTTCGGATTATTTCCACAAGGGATAAAAAAGACATTTCAAAGACAAAGAGAATGAAAGTTGACGCATTCTGTTTTATAAAATATTTATTTTGTATCAAATTTCATATATAGTATATATTTTCTGCTGTTATCGAATTAAAAAAATTGGAGAAGAAATAATATTACATATTTCAATAGTATGTACACATTTTTATCAACACTTAATCATCGGAGCGCGAAGATAACTGCTTTAAAACTCAATGCGGAAAATAAACTCTGTGGCACGGAATGTGGCCCAAACATAGCAACGTGAAACAAATGTGTTCCATTTAGTTCATTGTTAAGGCAAGAGTATGTAAAAGAGCTTGTGTTTATTAAATTGTGAGCGCGATGACAGGGGCGGATTAAGCTTTGAAGCGCGTACAGTGTAGGCAGTCATCAATGGAAGATGGTTTATTCGAGAATACGTTGTGCCTTAGTGGCACTTATTTACTAATGCAAGACAACGCTTCACCAGCGGTTCATTGAAAATGACCAGCGGAAAGATTTAGAAAGAATTGTGTTCCGTTACAAAGTAAAAAAGACTGCGTTTGAACAGTTTTAGTGAATATTTTTATATAATTAATCGCAGAATAGTCCCAATGATTAAGTGTTGATTCCCTCAACAAAACAGCATTGAAATTATTGAAATCTAGTCAAACATTTGCTGAAATCAATTCATACGACACACCACCTATATAGCAACAAATGATTTGGCCGCCGAGCGTGAGATCATTCATTTAAGTGGTTACACGCACGCTTCAATTCAAATTGAATCAAATAAATTGGTTCAACAATGTAAACATATGAACGACGACGACGGCTATTCAATGTTGTTGTTCAACCAATGTGACACAAAATAAAATAATAAACTTTCAACACAACCTTCGATAAATCATGTCAATTTATAACTACCATAGCAACGACTGTATTAATTTTCTTCCCATTATATATATCGGTAGTACCAAAAATACATGCCGTTTTATGCGTTGGCACTACCAATATTATATTTATCAAGATTGACGCAAGCCATGTTTATATATTTTTAATTGCTTTAAAAACGTGTATCCGATCGCGTTTGCTAATTATTTAAGACGTAAATTTAAATTACATCAATTTCCCACGTCCGACGGGAGGTTCAAAGTATCGGAAAACAGATATAATTTAATAAATTAATTTAAATAGATATCAAATGCGATTGGATATACGTTTTTAACGCAACTCAATACATATATATATATATATACAAAAATACCTTTTTAATTGTAGAGGACTAGAAACGCAATAGTACAATTGAAAGACTGTGATGAGAAACGCTAATACTAAGATGCTATATCGATACATAGTGAAAAATTAATTATAATACGTCCCGTAAGAACGTCATGCGGGTTTGTGAAAATAAAATATTTTAATGTGGAATATCATTCATCAATATTTCTGGAGCCGTTTTCTTCCAAAGCACTAGATTAGTCTCGACGATGTAAAAATGTAATTTAAAAACCACGGCATAAATGTCTATTGGAACACGCCAATTAAAATATTTTCCAACTACTCTACCGCCCAAAAAGATTGAGTACTTATAAATATTACAAACCATGAAATGATCTTAGCGATCCGGTATTCATTCCAGGGGCGCGAATATCCTCAAGGATGGGGGGGGAAAAAAATCATATTTTATCTAAAATAAACAATATATACATTCAATAACATTAATTAAAAATTGCTAGCGTATATAAAGATTCCAAAAGTGTAGATTTCCCTAATTATTTCAATTTTCCATATTGTAATGATGGTAAAAATAACAAAAGTTAAATACAAAATATATTTCATTTACTTAAAAATATCTACGAAAGACTAAATGAAAACATTAGCGTAATTCGATTAAAACACATAATACATAAAGTAAGTACCGTAGGGATATAATACTTAAAATGAAATATTTAGGGGGACCGAAAAGTAATCAAAATTTCATCGACGAGCTCATTCACGGTTAGTTTGCGTCGAGGCGCGGTCCAGTAAACGCGTAATTTTTATTATTATGTTGAAGCTAGGATGAGTTCTGTAACGATCCGAGACTCTCGATAAGTGGACAATGCGTTACCACAACTGCTGAAATCCATTTAAATTTCTTGGTAGAAAGATAGATTAAAAAGGACATACACTGTCTTTAGAAGCAGCCGTTGATAACTTGAAAAAGGAAGACATACATTATATCTGGCTTGGCCTTTCCTGGTATACAATATCGGTAAAAGCCTCCTGACAAAAATAGATATTGAAGTTATGGCTTGAACTGGCATATTCAGCAGATCTTTCGACTCTATTTGGGGATCAAAATAGCTTTGGGATGAAATTAAGGAAGCCATCGGAGCTCTAAACACCTCAGGGTTACTGGGACTGGGACTTTTGGCAGGAATATGTGGAAGAAGTGATGATCGCCAAAGAGGGCAGCGAGAGAGATGCGCAAGGGAGCCCATTAACCCCACGGTGTCTTATACAAGATTCCACAGAAAAAAGTATTACGAATCATATGTGAAGCATTAAGTCTTTTGGTAGCTAGAGCCCAAAAAGGATTGACTACAAACATAAGACAAGACCAAATTGAACCAGATTGCAGACCAAGTGCACCAGATTAAACTATTCTGATGGACACGTGTATGAAAGATACCATAAAATCCCAGAGGATGTGGTTGTTTCATCATCCAGACCGGACATAGTACCCTCTTCAAGAAAAAATCAAACGAATAGTACTTGTAGAATTTACTGTCCCTACCAAATTTGGCTAGGAAGGAAGGGGAGCGCGGGCAGTGAAGGTTAACATTATGTACATTGAAAGAGGTCCTTTAAACCTACACCTGGGTCGCAAGTCTCAGGCACTGCTCCAAGTTCCTTACCCGGCACCTGCACGGTGAATCCATGGAAAGCTAAGAAGTTTATATCTCCATTATCGATGGTTTGAACAGTCTAAAAATGGAAATACGGAACTCATTGCTCGAAAAGGACGACCCTGATGTTGGTACAATCTGTGCATCTTTTTTGTCTCGGTATGAAAAAGATCCATTTTTGTGGTGAATTGTAACTGGAGACGAGAAGTGGATGTTATATAATAGTTTGGTACGAGAAAAACAATGGCTTTCTTCTGGATAAGTACCTGTTCCGACACCTCGACCAATACTAACAATAACGAAGGTCCTTCTTTGTGTGTGCTGGGATTTATCTGGAGTTATTTATTATGAATTGCTCAAGCCCAATCAGACTGTTACAGCAATCGTTAATTCTACATCGTTTTTGACGTTTGTCACTAGCAAAATAAATTTTTGATTGCTTTCCAGTTCCCCCAATATATATTTATTTTCATTAATGAATCGATGAATAAAGAAAAAAAAACTCTTACAGAATATGTAATCACTTATGGACATTGAGCAAGTGCTAAAAGCTCTCAAACGAGATCATCAATTTAAACAAAATAACGCCCCATGTCGAAAAGCAACAAGTCAAATGTCAGACATAATAATTGTACATGAAAAAAAAAAATGTTTAGCAGCCGAATTTATAAAATACTTAACGGATGTCAAATTTTAAAAAACCAATACATAGTTCGAACTGGATACGGACAAACTTATAGATATAACAGGAAATAAATAATTAAAACAATTCAATAACTATTTTACAAACAACAAATTTGATTGGCCGTCATTTCGACGGCGAACATTTTCATTGCACAGAGTTTCGTAAACAGCACATACAAAGTTAATAATCACGCTTACATACAAACATATTAGAAGGGGCGTTTCATTTGCTATTCGAGCCCTAGGGCCCAATTTATTCCTTGCACTAAAAATAGGATGAGCGGTTGCCATGCGACTAGAAGCCTCAGCCAATCCAAAAACTGGCCGTACAGAATGTGCGGTCGCTCCCATCTGATGCATTTTTAAATCAAGGAAAATTACGATAATTATAATACGCATAAATTAACATTTCAATAAGTATTCGCCGTTTTTCATGCCCACTTTCAGTATTTTTGCCCATCTTTCAGGCAAAAGGCGGTAACTTATTCACACACCCAATATTAACGACAATTTAGTTAGCAAAAGTCAAAGCGTGAATCATTTTTTCTTATCAATTTTGTTATAAAGATAAGTCTTTATATTTTAATAGTAAATACATATATTTCTGAAAGTACTCAAATGTGTTTAATACAAATACAAGATCAATAGTTTTTCCACTGATAACATGTTTAGTGTCAGATAATCATGATCTGGTCATGATATACAACGTTCTATGAATCAGGGATCAATTCTGCGGTCCCAAAGTATTATATTTCATTTTATAATATGATTTAACGCATCCATGAATTTAAAGAACGAGTAAACGTAAAATATATCAAATTAGATTTGTACAATATTGAATACATTACATTGGTTACGTTATAAAGTTTAATTTAATTTTATCGGCAACATCACTTATATTGATCCATTCTTTATATCATATCTCAAATAAAATATAAAGATTATAATGTATATACTCTCTGGAACAAAGTTCAAATTGTTGTTGCAAAAATATGTCAATTAGTGAGCTTTAAATTATTATCAATTGCATTCTATTGGGTGTGTGAATAAATTCCTGCCATTTTTGAATGCAATTAATAAATATACGGTGGGTGGAGTAAAACATCCCATTTCATCGTTTCCAGGTTTTGATCATTGATGTGACAAGCAGCCTAATTTAATCACACACCCATTAAAAAAGGATTATTTGCATTCAGTCGACTTATAGCAATTGAATAAAAATGTAGATTGCTACAAATTAGTTTATCAAAAAGGATACGGATTGTTGAACATTCTTTTGAGATCGACCTTTTCTCTACAGTATGGACACGTTTGTTTCTTTCCGATAATGCACCATCCTCTAATGCAAAACTCATGGAAAACATGCCCACATGTTAATTTGAATGTATTTTCTGAAAAACAATGTGTTAATTAATTTTAACGCATTCAATTGCGTAATTTATTTATAAAAAACAAGAAAATACCTATTACACCTTCTTCCCCTGCGGCAACTAAAAGTTTGTTACTGCACACTGCGCATACATTTAGATCTAATTGTCTAGTCGGCATTCCTTGCGGCATGTAATACTAAAAACATATAAAAATTATATTACAATAGAAGCTTAAGAGATGAACCGAAAACCAAAGGATCAAATTTTGATAAAGATGCACTAAAATCCTTAATCAATCCAAGGCAAACAGTCAAGAAAGTAGTAATCGGCCGCAAAATGAATAGGATGGGTGTCAAGGATAGGATGGGTGTCATGGGATAGGATGGGAGTCATGGAATAGGATGGGTGTTGTGGGATGTGATGGGTGTCATGGGATAGGATGGATGTCATGGAATAGGATGGGTATTGAGGGATAGGATGGGTACTGCACGTCTTCACTGAAAAAAACGAAAACGAGTGATGAAATACGTGCTATGCCACGTTGACAAGACAATAAAATAGTCCCTTTTAGAATAGTATTGTAATTGGTGATTATGCTGATAATGGTAAAGAAAATTGACACTGGATAAAATACGGGAATTTCAGCTCCATGAAACACAGCCTGAGAAAAAACCAGAAAGTTCTCACAAAAAAAGGAATTGAAAGAGCGCCAAAGCGATGGAAAGATGTGTTGAATAATGTAGGCAATTATTTGACGGAGCTTGTTGTCGCGTGTCATCGCAGAGGAAGTTAATCCGATTGCGATGAAACTTTGGTGAGTTATTGGGCGTATATTTGAGAAGGTTTTTACATAAGCAAAAGCATTATTCGTGTGCGGAATTTGTTTTGCGAGACGTTTAACGGATGCACCATGTTGGCGCCTATTGGCCTGGTGAAGTCAAACAGGGCAGGGAGAGAAAGAGAGATGCGCACAAAATGCGGCGGAGAGAAGGAGACAGTCGGTCTTCGAGGCGGGAGAGAGCGCACGCATACTTTAGGATCCTAACCTCTCAGCTCGCGCTACGCATGCCCCACAGCAATACACTGCGTAACTACACTAGTGCGTTTATTTTCAAATGATTATTATGCACATGTGACATTGAAACGCATGCCGAGTAGTCGCTAATATATATTATATATATAAAAATGAATGCTTGTTTGTGGTTTGTCTGTGTGTTTGTCCCGTATACGTTCCTATACCATTCATCCAATTGCGATGAAACTTTGAGAAGTTATTGTGCCCATCTCCGTGAGCGTTATAGAATTAATTAGAACATTATAACATATTAGTCTGGTGAATTGAAGCCCCACATGAGATTTCTGGGAGTGAATCTCCTCGCCTTGGGTGCGAGGGCATACGACTCTGACGGCACTCTCTTCTATATACCGTAGACAGAGCACCGATAACAAACTCTGTTTAAGACAGTCGTTCTTCCAGCATTCACATACGCCGCCGCATCCATCTGGAGTGATGTATCGCAATCAAACATTTCAGAGCTGCAAATTGTGCAGAATAAAGTGCTAAAAATTGCTTACAACACCTTGAATTAATTTGAAACGGCTCTATAGAGCAATCAAATTGCTCGACGTCAAAGAATATGTTTACAGACTCACTAAATGCTTCCATGCTAAGATTTCTCATCATCCCAATCCCCTCATATTGTCCGTAGGTAACTACAGCAATCACGGTAGACATTTTAGATATGTGCGCAAGCGATGTGAGTCCTCGTTGTTGAGCGACTGTGGTGTGAATGTGCGACGTAAGAATGAACGGTCGAATGAGTAGTATTAAGTATTTATTTTAAGTTTATAAGCTAGCGTAAATGTAATTTTTTGTGTATTATAGACACTATTATTTTATAAACTACTCACAGAAAAATACTCAAAAAGCAGGATTTAACGCACGTAAAGTTAATAATATTAAAAATATCTCACCCCAATATGTGACGCCATTTTATCAGCACAAATTTCCGATATATCTCTACCGAGAACTCCATAATACAGACCATAAAAAACAAACACTAAACCAGTGTCCATCCATACGTGCGGCTTCGTATCGAACAATATGTTCAAGCCGAGGAACGTGGCCATCATTATTAAATAGCCGATAACGCCCAGTACACAACTTAATTTGTACAGAAAATAAAACCATTTATACACTAATCTGCAAAATAAAATCAAACATTTAATAATAATTCATATAAATATACAGCGTGTGAGATTTGAATTACAACATACCTAGGAGTAGCACCATGTATAGGCTGCTGTAATGCTTTTTTTCCGATAACGGCTGTTATTATCGTAAATATAACCCATATTACAATAAACCGCCACCATTGATTCTTCACACATAAACCTGCAGGTATTATCCACATAGCTATCATAGTCACCAACTATTAAATTAAATACATTTTTAAAAACACATCCTCGTCCTGTATTCACAGAATGCTGATATTATAATCATGTAAATAATGCTGCACATTAACTAAAATTGCTTACGGAATACGATTTATGATGCCGTCTATTCCATTCGACAAGAATAACTTGCGCAATGACCATACAGCCGATAAGAATGAGTACCATCTCCATGTGCATTGCTTCATGACCTTTATGCTGTTGGTGTAATTTTTGATGCTCCAATCTAAATAAGAATAAAAATATTAGCACAATAAAATAACGCAATTAATAGTGACATTATTTCTTTCATATAATACCTCAATTTCTCTTCGGAAGTTAATTCTTCTAACGTCTATAATTAAAAACATTATTTATTAATATTAAACGAAAATATATAAACAAACATTTGTCATGGATAAAAAATTATATTTGATGTATTCTACATTCTATCAAGAACACAGACATAAATTCCCATAAAAATATTTGGACATTTAAATACATACACATAGTAGGATAAATACTGCTTATATCCTCACACGATAGAAGCATGATATCACAAATTATCCAAATTATAATGATAAAAAATCACTTGTATTTGGTTGTTCATGGAATTAATTAACTGTCAGAATTTATAAAGATAATAAGGGCGGTTCAGGGATTTGGTAGCGGTTATGACATGTGTACCTTATTGGGGTCAACAGGCAGGTGGAGATCCATCTTGTTCGTCTTTGGATGATCTTTGGGTGTTGATAATATATGATGATACGATTGAAAGCAGTTAAAGATAAAATTGAATCATATCGCACACTGACGAAATCGTCCCGCCGCAATGACAGCTCACCGGCAACCGATTTGTAGACCGTAATGCGATGATAAACGACCATAACCGTTCGCATGGAAATATTTTCGTATTTTTAATATAAATATTTTATTACGAGCGCAGCGAATATTTTCGCTCATGTGCGTATTGCATTTGTTTTTCGAAAAAGTAAAAACGAATATTCAACTAAGATATAAAAATGTTAATTTTTAAAATGCAATAAATCAATTGCTATATTAAAAATAAAAAAGATATTCAATATTCATAATTGCATAAAATGTGATTAATACAATAAATAGTATTACATCAACATTTGAATATTTTTTATAAGGTTTCATTGCGTTAATCCATGTATTATAACAGACGTGTCAACGCTAACTTGATTAATTTTAGACAACGCATAATTTAGGTCATAAAATGACGATTAGACTTCTAGCAGAAAATATATTTGTTTCCTCATTGGAAAATTTTTATATTCAGCATTAAAATAATTAATATTATTAAAATTAAAATGTATTATTTTAAAATTGCCGCCAATATAATAATATGAAATATAAGAATCATATAACATGTTTTCTTAAATATTTATAACGTTATATTATAAATTTAAATTAAATAATATTAATAATAATATTTAAAACATTGTTTAATAATATATATGTATATGTCCAAAATTAAGCAAAAATACATTTTTATTTGATTAAATTTATATGCTATTAGGGGTATAATCCGATTCAATAAAACGCGCACACACTTTAGACCGCATCAAGACCTGGCAACATTTTACGTTTTATTCACACTGTTCACAAAATCGAGACAAAAATTTCAACTTTTTCCTGTCACCAGCAAGAATATCAATAGAAAAAATATTTGGATTATGGAAGGAACGTTGGTGACGAATTTTAGGCTGTTAACCGACGATAAAAATTGAAAAAAACACCTGAATTTTTGTTACTAGCTACTTTTTAATATGTACATTGTTTTAATTTTGTGTCGTTCTTGTTTGTTCACTTCTCTTTCTTTTCTAGAAGATATTTATTTGCTGGATGAATATCGCCCATTTTAGCAACCATAGGTGCTCAATTACTAGAATAAACGTTTCGTTATATATTCAGTGGCATTTAATAATAAACACCACTCTAAGCTCCAATAGCGTTGGCGGGAACTTTCAAATTGAATCCTTGTGACGTCATACTTGCTCATGGTGCTCAATGTAAAAGAGGTAGCAGTGTGAGCAGTCATCATGACATTTTGTATAATGGCAGCTCCGGATTCACGCTCCACCGAACTTGAGACACCGAAACTTGTAAACATAACCTGCAAATTATTTTCAAACGTCACATGAACATTATTACTATCTTCATCAAATAGCGACGAAAACGACCCAATATTCAATGTCTTGGCTAGCACACAGAGGGGGAAGCTAATTTTAAAATATCGTATAGAAAATTACGTTGAGAGAGTGGTGCCAAGATATTCTGCTGAAGAATTCAGTATGTTGATAATAGGTAATAATTAAATTATTTAACATGTTAAAATAATTAAAGAATGTATCCTGAAACATTTGAATTTGTTCTGCAATTGGTAGGAGAAGCTCTAAGCACTAACTACTGCTTCAGTAAGTGGTAGAAAACCAATACCAGCAGAGAAACAACTTTTATTGGCTATTTGGATAATGGCAACTCCGGATTCGCTAAGGTAAAATAAATAAATGAAAATTATTTTTATTCTGACATTTGGTCTCCACTTTATTATATTTAAGTTTCGAATATTTTCTTGCAGGTCTATTTGTGAAAAGTTCAATGTCGGTAAAGTGACAGCTGTAAGAAGCCTGCAAAGGGTGACTCACGCACTTCATTGTCTGGCTCCGCTTTTTATTCAATGGCCAAAAGGAGAAACAGCAAAATAAGTTATGAACCAGTTTGAACGGTTTAGTGCATTTCCTAAAGCTATTGGTGCAATTGATGAAACTCATATAAGAATTAAAGCTCCAGTTCATGATGCACAGTCTTATGTTAATAGAAAGGGTTATCATTCTATTCATGTACAGGTGATTAACATTATTTATGTGCATATGCGTAGTTGTGAAAGACATGTAAAATCATTATTATAAACCAGCTAGAAGCTATATTTTAATGGTGTATCAATGGTTTTATGTAAATATTTTAAAGAGAGCTTATGCTGTTTATATTGACGATGAACCTATCTTACATTGTGGTTTAAATCCCACTTATGTTTAGTAAGGTTAATTTCTAATATGCATACTTACTCTTAGTGTAATACAATTGAAGATATTTCAATTAGTAAGTTTTATTCCAGGCTGTTTGTACACAGAATCTCATGTAACATTCTGTCTCATTTGTATTGGAGCACGAAAATAAGAGTTCCACAATTATTTATTTTTTGAAATGGCTTCTATCAATGAATTCATGGCCTTCATTATTTCTTCACAGTGTCTTTCTTTTAGAGCCATCATTTTTTCAATTTTCTCCATTTTAATTTTATGCCTTTCTTGTTTATTTTTTTCCTTTTTGTTTTGTAAAAATATGTATTCTTTAATATGTGTATTATATTTTTCAGTGGCCCTATCACAATTTCTTTTAGGAGTGGTTGGCTTTCTGGAAGAACTTAAGACAGACGAAGAAGGTCCTGCCTCAGAAGCCAATGCCTTGGGTTGGGCCTCGCTGGTTTTTCCAAATATATCGTTCATTTTCTGTAAAATAAAAAGAAATAATAAGCATGTTTTTATGATATTGAGTATTGTGGATTTTTTTAAATGTCGACAAGAACCAAAAAGATTATTCAGATTTTTTTTATAGTTTTATTGATATGCTACTTTTGTACATTTTCCAATCCAATTTAACCAATACAATACAAGAAATAGCAGTATTGTTGATATAATATTGTACACTCACTGCAAGGTACGGCCAGGTCATCCTATTATACCCTGACGTGTTGTCGTGGTCCATAATTCGTTTATATGTTTTTTTTAATCCATATAATTTGGATTGGCATTGTCCCCAACTGACCTTATAGCCATGCTCATCCATTATTAAAGCTATAGTCTTCCATATTTTATTATGTTTATGAACTTCCAAGCTAAACTCTGCCTTATGCTTTTCATATAAAGACAAGAGTAGATATGTGCCCTGCTCGGTCCATATAAATAATGGAGATTCATTTCCTACAATAAAATTCAATACAATGAGCTAATGGTAAACTTTATGCCTTCTTACGTATAATTCTACATCTGTTAATAATTTCACTGAATACTAATATAACAATTACCTTTATTAGCTGTGTTTTGTTCAGATGGTGATGATTCTGATGGTTGAGATTGTAGTCTCCGTTCTGCATTTACCAACTGCAGTAGGTATGCAGGATCTACAATATAATTTGAAAGACGTAAATAGTACTTGTTTCCATTTCTTTCATGCACCATTATTTAAGATAAATAGGTACTTATTGGCTGAGTTCCATTTACTTATTGGACGAATGTCGCCCATTTTAGCAGCCATAGGTGCTTAATTACTAAAATAAACGTTTCGTTATATATTCAGTGGCATTTAATAATAAACACTTACCACTCTGAACTCGAATAACGTCGGCGGGAAGAAGTTTCAAAATGAACAATTCATTGTGTTCTTCTAAAAAAATTGAAACATCTTCATATTCAGCCATTATACAAAAAAATTATGCGAAGCTATTCCCCCAATTCGCCAAACAATTTCACAAACGATCACTGATGACAGCTGTCAGATGCACTTCGCTCACACTGCATACCATGAGCCATTGAGCCATATGGGTCGCGGTCCAAAAGTCAATATTAGCGAAATGGCCGCCGGCAGGCTATCCCCACCAATTCTTTGGGCCGTCATTTAGACAACGTACAATTTAGGTCATAAAATGACGATTAGACTTTTAGCAAAAAATATATTTGTTTTCTCATTGGAAAATTTTAATATTCAACATTAAAATAGTTAATGTTATTAAATTTATTAATTTAAAATTGTCGTCAATATATTAATATAAAATCATACAACCTGTTTTTTTATAAATATTTATAACGTTATATTACAAATTTAATAAACGTTGGCTCTATTTTATATCTTTTTAATTTTTGATACATATAAAACCAAACATTTTAAGAGCTAGTTATTAATATTTAAAATTCTGTTAAACATTATATACGATTAAAATTAAACAAAAATACATTATTATTTGCTTAAATTTATATGCTATTGGAATAAAACATGATAAAGGATATGGACGTATATATTGGTGTTAGAAGCAGGCGCGAATCTGCTCGATGAGTCTGGAAAAAAGTGCGACCTGTTAAAAGCCCGTCTGACAGCTGACAGTTGTCAGTCGGTGTCAATATGGAGTTCCCTGGTCTCGGCGAGCACTGCTCTCATTCGACCTGCAATAGACTCGGTAAATAATTCATTTCTTGCGTCATTGATTGATGACTCATTTTCGACATTTAAAATGCAATTATCATCGGTTTCCATTCACAACTGCCATCTTTTTTCCAGATTTCCTGCCTATGAAATGCGATGCTTGCCTTAAAAATTATTGGTGAGCCTTTTTAATAAATATACAAATCTTATTTAATAGTAACGATTTTATCTTCAATCGACATCTGCTCGTTTGATCAACAAAACACTCGTTTTTCTAGTTGAATTAATTAGATGACGCAATGTTGAATGATTCATGATATTTTAAAGGAGATATTAATGCGATTTTTCTTAAAGTGTTTATTAAATTTAAAAAATGATACGTGTAGGTAGTCCTCTGATTTAGGGGTTGGGCTCGTAATTTAATCATTAGCAACCACATGTTTAAAAACATATATGTACTCATACATAAGTGGCTCACACAGCTCTATACGAGAGCCTTGGCCATTAACAACGCATGCCACCATTTCCGTCTGTCCCAAACATCCTTCAATTACTCAGGCCCAGACGTGGAGCGGCAATCTGTCTATCCGTAGACGAGGTCTTCCGACAGAACGGTGACGTTCCATGTCACCGGCCTTATTAATGTAAAAACCTGTATCTTATGAAAATCGTGCCAAAGCAGTAGGGAATAGTGGATTATAAAAGCCATTTTATTTTTATTTAATTAGATTACAAAAATTATTCTCCATGTTCTTATTTGTACAAATAGTGAAACACAGGGAAAGGTCACGGTTTAGGACATGACTTTATTTGTATAATTCGTCGAAATGGCATCCCACAATGTGATAAATGGTTGTTTTTACTATGTTTAGAGTTTATGCTATCCGTTGAAGGCTTAACCGTCGGTTAGAGTTCAAATAATCATGCACACGCGTTGCATTTTAGTCTATTCAGGGGATTGATGGATGTCTTCTGTGGAGTTCGTCAGCGACCTCCTCTCGGCCTTCCTTTAACATTTGATAGTGATCCATTGCGCCGTGTTACATTGCCGTTAAGTTCACGGGAACTCACGCTCTGGCTCTCTGATAGCTCGGAAATGATTTTAAAAGGGTGCATTTTAAAGCTGACACTCCCCTCAATCTAACTCTGTGGGATAGAATACGCCGTGGTATATTGTCGTGTTTGTAAATAATTGGATGCGTTATTTTTTGAACGCACCCTGTGCATAGTTTCAAATTACCCATGCGGAGATCCGTTCATGGAAGAAATGTGTGCTAATATGAGACTATTGTGTTTTTGTAATTCCAGCAATGATCACTTTCGATACAACAACCACGGATGCGACGGAGAAACAAGGAGAGATGTCCAAGTACCGACGTGTCCGCTGTGCGAAGCACCCGTACCAGGCAAGCGCGGGGAAGCACCAGATATTGCCGTCTCAGCCCACATAGATAACGATTGCCAAGCCGATCCCGCCAAGGAGCGAAGAAACAAAGTGATTAGAATACTTTTATCAGTCGTATTGCGATTCAATTAATTACATTATCCTAAAAACATTCTATCATGTTTCATGTGAATAAACTACAGATAATAAGAGCTAAAGAAGTAATTTATTATAATTGATTGCATTATAATCGTCCGAGGTAGATGAAATCAATTATTTAACAGTTTTTGCTGATTAATAAACTGATAAATATCTTTTAATGTCGACGTTTTTAATGTTTTTTCGTTTTTCGTCAGGTTTTTGCTAATCGGTGCAGATATAAGGGATGCAAAGGCAAGGAAATGGTGCCGCTCGTTTGCCAAGATTGTTCGCTCAACTTCTGTTTTAGACATAGACACGGCGCTGATCATAAGTGCGAAGGCAGAATGAATGCAATCAGAAAACGTTCCGAGTATGTATAAACGTGCTTCGTATTATCGGATGTGCGAATAAGTTCCTATCGTTACGCCATCAGTATAACAGTTGTGAGTGTATTATTTAAGTGGTAATGCTTCTATATCGATCTACCGAAAGTAATTGATGCTTTTAAGCCAAGCATTAACGGAAAAGCGACCACAATATTTTGCAGCATGACAACGCTAGGCTGCATGTCAAAACCTACCTGGAAATGATGAAATGCGACGTTTTACGCCACCCGTCGTACTCTCACGACATTGCTCCTTCTGATTTCCATTTATTCCGAACGATGACTCGTGGTTTGAATTGAAACGCTGCCAGAAATACGACCAAAAGTAGTAGATTGCGATGGCCAATAATTTAATAAATTCTTTTAAAATAGGGGATTTATTTTCATGTCAAAATGGCATTAATTTATTCACACACCCGATATAATATAATGCTTATACATTTGTTTTATTCTCGTTGTTTCTAATTAAAGGGAAGCTGCATTGACTCGCTTAAAAATAAAAGAAAGCAACAAAAAGACCACGCCGATTATAGCAAGCCGTGCTGTAAATGGAAGCAATTTCGCCGAAATACAAGGGACTATGGTAAATATTTTTAATGATGTTATACGTTGTTTATGTAATTGGTTTTTAAAATTTTGATTGATTTTTCAGTCTGAAGACGAAGCATTGGCGCATGCTTTAGCGCTTTCGATGCAAGACGAAGTCCCAAACGCCGCGTCGAGCAGTTCCAACGGACAAAATCCGATATTGAATCGTGCACAAGCCAACAGACAACGCGTGGGCGGAGAACAAAATACCGCCAAATGCACAGTCTCATAGCATTTCACAGCGGATCTAGTGAAATCGAAAGGAACAATAGTTTATATTAAGCTTAATGTTGATCATTGCGGATGGGTTTTTAGTCATATTGTACCGTAATCTATAGGGGCTTGTTAAACGTTGTTTTAATTTTATTGTTCACTCTGTTATTTATGAATTTGTGTGGACTCAATCGCGTAATCTCAAATTTTTCGCCGATACGTTCGTGCGCGTATTATCATAACAAAATGTGGCCTTTTAGGTATTTATGTATGTGCGATTTGCAAATATTAATAGAATTAACGGCTTCGTCGTTTGAACGCGATAATTAAATATTCCCTATTAATATTACATTTTTATTTCACCGCTCAAACTATTAAAACTAAAGTGTTTATAATAAAATATCGTATTAAATTTAAGCGTATTGTTAATGTACAAATTAAATAATTTTATCAATAAAATGTTTTAATCAATGCCGAATCAATCGACGAATTGTTGTGCACCGATGTGTTCTTGACATTTTAAAATGTAAAATTTGACCTCAACTCACAGAGGATTGGTCAAAATAAATTTACATCATCAGTTTGAGGTTTTTCACGTATTTCCGCCAAAAATTATTAGCCGTTCTTTTGATTTAAATATACGATTTAATGTACGTTAAAATTGACGTTTTTGAATCGTCATATTCAATCGTAAATATGTTTAATAATTTTTAAATCGACAATGTTTTAATCTAAAACCAGGCTCGTTGATTATAACACATTTTCGGCCGGACAAATAATTTTAAATATATTTGAATGTTTAATTAATTTTCTTTAATTGATTGTACCATTTTAGATATCGTATTTTTAAGTAATATAATTCTTTGAAAATGTGTTATTTTCTATTTATCATACACGTGTTTTTTGTTAATATATTTGACACGAGTTGATGCAAACCACGTTTGTATAGGATCAGCGTACGTAGTACAATTTATCATTTTACACTACCTCATAAAAATGTATTCATATTCAACCGTATACTGAAATATGTTGCCTCTTAATTTATAAAAAAAATCCAAACCATATCATAATAGTGCGGGAGACGGCGACCGAAATTTTGCACCCCCATACAGAGCTAATTTTTGTTTTCCTCGCGTGTTTACGTGATGTAAATCAGGAAATTTACAGTCTACCAAGTTTTCAACATTGTGTACCGGCATTACATTAAGACATACAAAGCTGCTTTTTTGTCTACAAGTAGTTTACAATATTAATTGTTGAATAAACGAGGTCTAGTTTCGATACAAAGTGGCTATGGCTTCAGTAGACGTGGCCGAATTCTGTCCGTGTAATAAGATTGCCAGGGATGTTATTAGGGAGTTTCCTTCTTTCGAGGATATCATCGCGGTAGACTGCCAGTTTGTTTACTTACAATATCGAAACAATAAAACGAGAATCAGCTTTATAAGAATGATTACACAAATAACGTCAATGCCTCCCGCACTATAAATACGCCAAGACTGCTTAGATCTGTTTATAAATTAATATGTTCTATTGAATATCAAAGAAATACAACTATGTAGCTGAAATATTTTTATATTTATCTTGCTTATATTATAAAACAATAAACAAAATCCTTCAAAAACTTCTTTTTATTGTTTTTTTTTTTTTTTTTTAACATCATTTGAAAAATAAATACATTTAAATAATCCTTACATATACAACATTTATTTATATGTGACAAAATCAATTTTAACAGTCCCAATGAATTCCCAGCTAGGGAAATATTTTGTCCGGAATGTTAAGTAATCGTACACAAAAAACTTTTAGGGGGTCACAATGATCGAAAAGCATTTTTTCCCTAGAACAATTTTGAACAGTCAGATTCATATAATCGAGGCTTGAATTTACATTTCAAATTCACATTTACACGACGGCAATAGGGTCACATTGACGAATAATGCGCACCGCAACAATTCTGCGATCGCCGCATCAACAGCTTAATATATAATAATGAATAATGAGGAAATACGTGTAAATAAATAAATATTCAAAGTGTTCATAAGCAAATAATTAAACTTAATAAAAACATGATTTATAAAACGACAATTATTAATCGATCCCTATACGTACACTAGGGTTCGATGAATCTCGATTAGTTAGAACTTATCTAAACATATTAATAAACAACCTCAAACAACATATATTCGACAACGTGATGTGCTCAAAGATCGACTAAAGAATTATTTACGGTAGCCAAGACTCATAAAGTCCCTCATGCTGTAAGATTTGTATAAACTTGTCGGACGATCTTTTCAGATGAAAATGTGTTATCGGAGAGCGGGACTCTTGGGAATATGGGTCAAATAAAACGGTGCTCGGCTGATAATAAATAATAACGCTTTAGCGATCTCTTCGTTTTTAATACACTCACTTAAAATCCATCTAACTTACCACAAAAGTCGGTTCTATTAACCGACCTATTTTACGTTTAAAATTAATCCCACATTTTCCCTACGTTAAATTATATGAAACAAAGACGAGCAGACATTCTAAGTTCTTCGTTGAAGATCCGTTTTTAAATACACTATAATATACGTATATATTGTGCAAACGAGCAGGAAAAGATCTTCCAAGATATAAAAAATGATTAGAACGTCTCGAAATTAATTAACGTGATTGAAGAATGTCCAAGAATATCCATCGAGGGAACGTCAGATCATCTCAAATATTGTATATGCAGGCATTTAAATCTATCAATGCGATTAAGTTGCCTCGCACGCTGCAATAAAAGGTATACTTTCTCATGGTCCATAGTGTAGGGTCGCAATTCGAACGATTGCAATATAAAAATATTAATAATTTCACTTTGTTCGCTAAATCTGAAACGGTGCGAATCCCAATCATAAAATTTCTTAGGCGTGGAACGAGATTAAATTGGTTTTGAATGGAAGCATACGAGGTTTACGAGGACGGTTTCCTAATATTGTTACATTTATATTTTATAGGGTGCGGCGGATAAGCTTAAACTTATTTTAAAAATGAATAACGCAAACTTTTTCCACATTGCAGAGACGTTCAAAGCGTTTATTTGTTTTAAAATTATATTATTTAGACGGCTTCCGTTCTGGTTAATGCATCGTTCGTGGGACCCGATGTGTAGTCTTTATTATGTTCGTTATGTCCACATGGTTGAGTTTTTTTAAACCAAAACTTGATATCGTTAAGCAAGAAATGGACGTGAGGGATGTCTGGCTTTAGCAGGATGGCGCCATGGCCCATACGTCTTCCCGAACGTCTCATCTCCTTGTGGGGCGATCTTCAATGGCCGGTGTATTCACCTGATTTAGCTCTGTGTGTGTGGGTCAATCTGAAATGCCTAATTTACATCGACCAAACAAACTGGTGCCATAATGAGACCGTTGTGTGTGCTGGATGGTCTTGGGAAATTTATGAAGACTATGTCTGATATCAACAAGCTGTCTTATAGACGATATGGGTTCAGACTGGGCAGATCCACGCTCGGAGCAATATGATGGCTCATTGATGTGATTTAAAGAGCATGGAAAGGTTCAGTCAAAGCAAGTAAGGATGCTTTCAAAAGTTCAAACTGGAAGGTAATTGTTGACACACTTGATGTTCCACAAGGATCTGTACTGGAAGCAACCCTGTGGAATGTCCTCTACAACAACCTTCTTAACACGGAAATGACAACCGGAGCAGAACTTGTCGCCTTTGCTGATGACGTTACGCTGTTGCATGCACATTAATGCAGAGACAGCAAACGGATGAGGTAGAATCATCTGCAGTTAGCGGGAAAGATGACAAAAGCAATGGTCTGTAGTAGATGAAAACCAAGAATAGATCATCGACAGTCAAGAGGTCCCATATTTCAAAAGTATTCGATAACTTGGAGTTATCATCTGAAGACGCAGTGGCAAAAAGAGGGTTTTAGATTTTGAAGATACCAGTCATAAGTTGGTGGAGAATCTGAAAACACGGTGAGACTATCTTCTGCTTGACACAAATCTAAAACTAATAGGCAAAAAGATCACATCTGGCCATCACTGTCAGGCGGAGGTTGACGACGTGAAGCACAATATCAACGACTGTGAAATTTGGAAGCTCCAGAGGGATGTGCTGAAACAAGCACTTGGGTAACTGAGTTCAAAGTTGAGAACATGATGATAAGGAGAACTGGGACCTTTAGTGGAGGATGTCCACTAAAGAGGGCAGTAAAAGATAGATGCAGATCGTCTCTCCAACATTATAAGGGACCTTATAGTTAGACTACCTGCTCCCCTGAAACAATGTGATAAATAATAACAGGGGGGACAGAGATCTACCAAGGGAGGGATTTAATCAGAAAGAATCTACCCCAGGGTGTCTTATGCAAGATCCCCTCCCACAGGAAAACAGCTGCTATTGATAACATACCTGTTGATATGCTGGAAAAAAGAACAGAGAAGCTTCAAAACGGATGCCGCATTAAGATATTATTTTTAAAACAATAAATAAAAACCTTAAATGTCTCTGCGACGCGGAAAAAATAATTAAACTGATATCTCCTATACCGTTTGTGTTATTCATTTTTAAAATGAGGTAGTTACCATGCCGCATCTTATACACGGAGGTAGATTTTCTTTCATTGGTATGTTTGATTGGCGCATTTTAATGTTACGACAAATATGCGCTGCCATTTTTTGATTGAGTATTCATATTCAAATAATATCTTTTTGTCTCCCGTCGTCTACGCCTAATGCGCTAAAGATTGTAATCGCTATTTGTTTTATTCTACACAATCCGTTTTAATCGAGAGCTTAAATAATTAAAATAAATCACATAGAACAAAAACATTTCGTTAACGAATTCTAGTATAAGAGTTCCTTTGTGTAATATTGAAGTCTTATTTTTATTCCGGCGTATTTATATAAGGATTATTTAATTCTCTCCGTAATGTATATAATGTTTCGTCTTCTGTTACGCAATATAAGTTCCGTGATTCAACAAAATGTTCTAAAAAGCTTTTTACAGATGTAATAACGTCTATTTATAGAAACATTACATCTGTAAAAAGCCGGAACATTCATTTCAGATCGTCGATAGAGCGCAAGTTGATTTTGCTTACACAACGTGAAATTTATCGTCGGTTTTATAAAGGGGTTTATATAAACGTCTTATAACCTAATTATATTTATTACGTTTGTCGTCTTCGTCTGCAGTTTACCATGATGAAATATTTGAACGCAGCGTGGATTTATTTACGGATGATGAAACGGAAACAAATCCAGCTGCAAATCTAACGACATTTGTGCAGTTCGAGGATTGAGTTCCGAATCGGAAAACGACAAACAATCTGTTCCCAACGGATCTAATAAATTTAAAACGGACTGACTCGTGGATAAATTCAATCTGGTCCCGTCTAAGCTGGATTCGCTGACGGATAACAGCGCCTCGTTTCGGTCCAGAGTATTCGATACGCTGATCGGTAGATTTAAATCGGCGCTCTCTAACAGCGTTTGCCTCGAACAATGAATGGCATCTTCGCCTGGATTTAAGCTGCCGGTTTTGCAAGTATTTAAAACGTTAATTTGATGGGACGCATCGATTGATAAATCGAGGGACTCTGACGTTATTGGGTAGCTGTCGCCGTTGAGTATCGGATCGTCGGTCGGTAGATGTAGCTTGTCGGCGTCTGAACTAATATCGCCTAACGCGTCTACGGGAAGAGGTATATTTTTAGAGGTTTCTATTTTTCGGAAAGGCGGTAGCGTTCCCCGTCCGTATTTCATTTCATTGTATTGAGCACTGGTAAAATTGAGTTTATCAGAATCCATTTGCATATCAAAGTGGCTTTCGTTAAAGTCAAAGTTACCAGGTTCAGTCGATTCGTTTACGCATGTCGGCTGACTAGCACACGACAGACCGTTCTTCATTTCCAAAAGATCTTTTTCCATGCCGTATACCAATTCAGCGTGCAGATTGACTAATTTATCTTTGCAATTGAAATTTAATCCGTTGGTTTTAGAAGATATGCTCGAGTTTAACATGTTGCTTTGTGATGAATTTAAAATATGATCGGGTTGATTCAGTTCTTGGCTCATGTTTATTTTGGAGAGTTCGTTAATAGTGTTTGACATCCAGGGACTGTTTGCAGCGTTCTCGTTATTAACATTTCTTTCATGCAAACTCGTCTCCCATGTTTTGATAGATTCCTCGCTCTGCGTAAAAGTAGTATTGTTAACTAAAACCTCGCAAGTCGTTGGCATCCAATTGTCGTCATTTGAATTTACAGTTTCATTCGAGGTAATCCCTGAGCCGATGGGTATCCATTTCTGTTTTAGCATATTTGAATCCCATTTGTCGATTGGATTTGTTCGTGCGCATTTTGTTAATGGATTTTTGTCTTCCTTTGGACATTTCTCCGCTTTCATGTTATTAATCCAAGGCTCGTAAGGTATTGGCGTTTCATTGGGTATAATGTTTTCAATTGGAGGTTTTTTAATATGCTTGCATGTTCCATTTTGTGCTTTTGCACAATGTATAGCGTCCATATCAAAATGATATTTACCTGGCGTTAGATTAAGAATCCTGAAATTATTAATATATTCATGTTCATTTTATAATTACGGCGTTTATATAAAAATACGATGGTAGTCCTAGAAGTACCCAAATTTAAAATTACAGTAAAATATTGTGTGGTAGTTTTTTAGACGCAGTAGTCGATCAAACGAGGTGATCACGCCAGAAACGGCGAAGAAAATCAACAAAATGTTATTGTATGACTGTTGACCGAAAGTGCGCAAGCTAGCAGAAACAATAGGCATTTAAAAAAGTACTATATATCGCAAATTGATTGAAGATTTGCATATGAGAAAACTGTGCGCAAGATAGGTGCTGCGTTTGCTCACAATGAAACAAAAACAGTGTTGTGAGGATGTTTCAATTGAATGTTTGGCGATGTTTCACAGCAATAAGGCCGAGTCTTTGCATCAATTCATAACCATGGATGAAACATAGGTCCATCACTTCACACCTGATATATAATGTGATTGGACAGACAACGGGTACCTCCGAATTAGCCACGAGTGCAGAGCTTCCAGGCGCCCCCCTCTGGTGTTTTATGGGTGGGCACTGTAGAGTGATATCTGACAACACTAGAGTTAGTGTGATAGTTTAACGTCCCCTGAAAGGACCGACTTCTCAATCTGATGACCGAGCGCATTGCAAGGTGCTTACGCCATGTGAGTGTATTACGCAAAACAGGTGATCATGGAGATCGTAGATAGCCCCCGGGGATGCATTTCTCCCCATAATTTACACAAAAAAGATAAGGGAGTGGCCATAAGGTTTGTGTGTCCAACCGGTCTGCTTTTCAGACCACTGACATTTGAGTGACGAATGAGCATCTCGCAATTGGGCGGCATGACCTGACATATCCATAGAACGTGGTCTGCGTCCATGAACGAATAGATAAAGTCAAAACAAATGACTGACAGTTCTCACTATAAACAGGGTATCGCAGCTATTGAATATGTATCAGGCTAAAAGGAGACTATGTCAAGAAATAAACTATTCTAGGACTACCCTCGTAATACACAAGACAATAAAAATATATACTCACTTGCCAACGGGCTCATTAATAGAACAAACGGAGCTGAACTCAGTTCTATTCATCAAGCACGGTAACAATTTTCTCAATTTTAACGTCAAGATTGCTAATTGCCGGACAAATACATAAGCCCTGCATTCGGCTGCGGTACGCTGCAAAATCCGTATGAGACTCTTGAATAAATTTCTTTCTTCCCTCTCTCTGTATGTGTTTATATTAACGCCGTCGGTCATAGCATCTTTTTTTGTCACTGCTGGCTGAATATTTACTGCGTCGACTAATGGAAAATCAGTTTGACTTTCAGCGTCGGCAGACAGCGGTTTTTTGGGTTGATTTTCGCTTCTAAATCTTTTAAGAAGCTCAGCAGATTTTTCGTTTATAGCGTGCGCCGGGAATGTAGCAAGATGTTTGGCCATTCTTTTCGAACCGTTATATGACTGGAAATGAAGGAAAAAATAAAAATCACCAGGAAATAGCAACGTAAACCGATGGATTCTCGAATATATTAAAATGCAAACCTTATGACAGAGTGGGCATGAAAAGCGCTGTTTTGGTGCTGCTTTATTTGCGGGCGCAACCGGTGTTTCAAATATAGGTTCCGGTATCAGGTCCGCAATTGAATTTTCTTCTTTATCAGTGTTATTTGGTTCATAGTCTGCAGTCATATGTCGAGGTGGTCTGACGCATCTACCGCTTCGAGTAACGGACACGATCTAAACATATTTAAATAAGCTTACAAATGAAATTCAAAAAATAGTCTGACAATTTAAGATTAAAATAGAGTATTCCCTACTTGAGAAACTTTTTTCGACATCAATTTGCGTGGAGTTGGAGCTTGATGAGGAACATTTTTTTCATCATTTGGATTGTAGAGATTTAAGTCTTCTGGATTTAACACTCTGGAAACAATGCAAGTTGTAAAGTAATCTACAATTTTTTATAAGGTTTTCATATTTTTTGCGATATTTTAAAATCAATGATTAGCATTCTCTGCATTATGAGAAGCCAGTAAAATTCTGTTCATTTCTTTTTACTAGCCCATGGGTAGGGTTACCAACTATCCTTTAAAATAGCTTTCCTGATCTTATTTGAATTTCATACAGATCAGGATCAGGATATTTTGACTCAACCTGACTGGCTCTCTCGAGGTCAGTCAGGTAAAGTCAAAGGCTAACAGTGGACGTCTCCTTTCTTTGCAGCCTCATGGTGTGTGATTGTGAGGCGCTCTTTCGTCGTGTCAGTGGTCCAAAAAGTGGACCGGTTGGACACGCAGATCTTGTGCTTTGTTTAAGGCTTTCTGTAAAAGTTATGAGAATAAAACTGTTCCCGGAGCCTTCTATACTCTATCATAGAGACCCAAATTATGGCCAGGAACTCATAGGGGCTCCCATATATACAAATATCTATTCATATATCTTTCTAGCCTAAGAGTTACTTTATTTTAAGTCCATAGCTAGCTTTCTCCCGCGCTCAGAGTACTAGTAGTTTCAAGAAGTCGAGAATGAACTGGACATAAATTAATTCATTTTTACACCTCGTGTGTAAGCTGACATGAACTTGAATAGTGGGTCCAATGGATAGTCAAGATCAGAAGTGGGTCACCCAGTCCCCATGTATTTGCTGTTTGGGTCATTCATTTTTTAAATAAGGTAGTTTCCCTGCCGAGCCCTGTATATTCAACTCTTCATTCACTCGATATTGGAGATATAATGACTTTAGAGTTTCATTTAGAACATTCACAATAAATATTATAATGTGCAATAAAGTTCTCAGCGGCTCTTGTTTGCGAATTAAATTGAATTTACAATCGCATATAAATCATTAAAATTATACCTGTACAAAATGCGGGTTTTAGACACCGGATCAAAAAGAACGTTGTTTTTATTTTCGGGTCTTGCAACGACACTGTTGACAGCGTCCGTTACCACGCGGAGTTTTTCTCCGTCCAACTTTTCAACGCTGAAATTAAAATACACGCATTACAATTGACCGTATGATATTGATACGTATAAACTGTAAAAATACGATTTTAAAAAACAAAGATCAACCTATGGTATTGGTCCCCGGATTGAAGAACGTAAACGGTTTGATGCGTGCTTCCTTTGTTCCAGCTGAAATTTTGTAAAAGTTAATTTTCGTATGTTAAAAATTGATATATTAATCACGTTTCGGTGAATCTACAATGACCCCGTAAAATACGGAGGTCAGAGTGGAATATAACAATAAAATTTAATGTAAATAATCAATGCAATTATATTTATTCTGGTCGTGGTAGTGATATTTTTCATTTATGGTTATTTTGATTGTTTCGTGTTGTTATATTCATTAATTTAATTAAATATACTTGATTGAGATGGGTGTAGAATTCGTGATGATTATGCTCTGGTGGAAGAAACATGCAGAGATTGATTCAATCGCTTTAAAAATAATTATTTTGATGAGAAAGAAAAGAAAGAAAAAAGTGCTCTATCACCAAGACAATGCACCTTGTCAAAAGTCAATTGCAATAATGGAAAAATTGCACTTTGAATTGCTTCCACATTCATTGCATTCCCCGGATCTGGTTCCCAGTGTCTACTACCTGTTTGTATATATAAAAAGAATTCCCCAGGGGAAGAGATGTGGCGCCAATGAAGAAGTTATTACCGTAAATGACGCCTATTTTGAGGCCAAAGATAAATCGTTCTACAAAAAAGCTCTGAAATGTTTAAGCGTTGGATTGAATGTATTGTACTTTTGAAGGAGATTATGTTGATGAATATTGAGCGACGCGTTATCTATCAACCACATAAATAAACATGGTATTAAAAAATACGAATGCATTGAAATAAACAGGATTGTTATCAGATACCCACTAAATATGTGTTAAACTAATTGTGTTTTGCGTGCGCATTTAATTTAATTAATATTATTACATACCCGGTATCGTTACAAGTCTCGGGCTGAATCAGCATTTTTTTGGGCGGTTTCAAAGCCAAGGGTATCGGCGTCAGCGACGTGCGCAGATTCAAATTGCGCTTCTGATCGTTCAGCAAGTTGACGCTGATGTTGGAGAAAATTTTGCATTTCTCCTTCGTGCCGTCTTTCTTCGTGATGTGGTTGTTTAGCGTTCTCGACGAATGATTTCCGTTTAATGTGGCCCTGTGAAGGTTTTTAGAGGCGTCGTTTATGATGCGCGCATCGGCGATGCTGGGAGTGATGAGAGCGGGGCCGTTTTTTATGGGCAAGCCGTTCAGGCTCGCTACTGCTGTCGATAGCGGTATGGATAGATCGTTTGCATTCAACATGGGTTCGTCAACGTCCATTTGTACTGTTTTGTTGGGGTTCGTTACGAGGATCGGTTCGTCATTGAAGCCGTTGAGGATTTTCGACGAGCAGGCGTTTGTTAGCTTGTCGGAGACTAGTTGGAATTCACTGCCGTTCACTTTTATGTTGGATAGCCGTACAGACTTGAGCGTCGAAATGTTGCTTATGTTGTTGGGTATGGGATCAGAAATGACTGTATTATCGTGCGAAACGAGTTCTATGTTTTGGAGGGGCATTGGGTCTGTGATGACCGGTGCGGGCGGATATTGAACTTGCAATCCTAATTCTGCTAACTGTTCGGACGTTAGCACAATTGTGTGAATTTCTCCATCGCTCGTCTGAAAAATAGCATGTAAAATATAATATTATTGCATGATTATTTTTGGATATTTGGGATTCTGAATTCATATTGAAATTATATTAATAGATAATTAATTGTACTAAGGCAAATATTTACGCAAAATTTTCATGCCAAGTGTCGAATGCACTAACCTGCAATGTGAGAGTTTCTGATGCGACCGGTTGAAGCGGATCCACAGCCGCCATCACTGGTATTCCTGTATGTCCGTTGATAGACATTTATAAACAACTTGATTTAATCGACAATTTTAAGTATGTTTCGATTTAAAATGTCGGCGGCGTTTGCGACATATAGAAACATGAATGTGTACAGATTCAAAACGAAAGGTTATCATTTGTTGAACACAAATATTAGGCTTGTAAGATAACACAAATACGCTTTGTTTATCATTGTTAGTAGACAGATATGGGGCAGATCTCTTATGATTACGCTTTTGCGGTTATTTAAAATGTCGATTTAACAACTACATGTTTGGTTCTGTCAAAAGAGAAAGTGTACCACGAATATAAGAAATTTCCGGTCGAGGAGTTTCCAGCGTACTATTAACCTTTGTTTATAACCTCTACAACGCGACCATTGACACGCAACGTCACGAACCATAGACAATATTTCTAACGACCTAAAACTCTTCGTTGAAAATATTTTATTTAATTAAATGTGACAATAAAATGACAGATTTAATTACAAATTATATTTTTTATCTGTTAAAAAAAGCACTATAAAGCACTCTGAAAAGGTATCATATTTTAGATATGATTTTTTTTCTAACACTTTTTATTAGAAATCAAATACAAAATTATTTAAAATAAATATAAATAAACTGCAAAAAAAAAAAATTAAATTTCACGCTTATGACATTTGAACTCTTACTATTTTTTTTTCCAACAGAAAAATGCATATTTATGCGTATTATATTTATAAATATATTTAAAGTTGTAAATTTGTGTTTAATTTGAATATTGAGTCTTGTATAATAATCGCTGGGTGGAAATGCAAAACTCAATGGATGTCTTAAGTGGGGGCGTCGAGGCGTATTCGATACATGCCCTGATCCCTTTATATTACAGAGCCTATAAGATGGAGAATATCAAAGGTTTTAAATGACAACACAACGGGCGCTCAAATCTTCTTACCTGCCCATTTCAAAGTAATCCTTTACAGGATCTGACAGGATTAGCGAGTGAATTTCCAGAGCGGGCGTATTTACAAACTAAGTTTCCAAGGTGCCATAGAAAAGACAACCGAATCCATCAAAGTAGGAGCCTCACACTGTCTCATACATCAATCTTTTTGAAATCGGATAAGAGCCTACGCTTTCATCTCTTATTCATCTCATTTTTTTTATGTATCCTTCCTTTTTAATATTTTGTCACAATGGATTTCGATCATTTGATGAAATGGACCATAATATGGCCTAAGAGAAAAAACATTTTTTTGCGAATCAGCATTAGCATATAAATTTAATAAACATGTGCTTCACATTTGCTTTAAATTGTTTCAGTTAAAGAAAATAGACTTTAAGTTACAAAATCTAGCTAGTTTCCATAGTGTCCTTGCGGACTTGGATATTATAATCAGTTTTTTTGCTGTGCACTTTAGTTGAGCTGGCTGACATGGTCCTGAATAGTAGTACCGATAAATAGCTCGAGTCAGTGGAGGGTCTTCATGTTCCTTTATCTCAAGTGTGAAGTGATGGACCCATGTTTCATCCATGGTTAATAATCGACGATGGAGAAGTGACTGAGGCTGGCTGGACTGCAGCTTGCGGTCCAAAAGACTGAAGCCATCTTCTTCACAAGGAAGAGGTGACTGTGTCCACCTTCGTTGATGCTAGTGGGTTTCGAGGTGCTGTACTTGGATTTTCTGAGGTACCTCGTGGTCTGGCTGGACTGAAAACTTCGGTTCACGATTTACATCGAGAAGACAGTAGGAAAAGCGAGCAAAAGTTCGAAACAGGTCGCCAGACTGATGCCAAACGTTGGGGGACCGAAGACTAGTAGGAGGAAACTTCTGCTGTTGTTCGTGCATTCCACGTTGATGTTGCTGCGTCTATTTGGGTGGACGCGATGAGTGTAATAGCGTACAGGCGAAAGATGGTCTGATGATAAGTCTGCAAAGAAGGTGCACTCTACGAGTCGACACCACACGGCATTGGTGATTACCGGGACTGCTCTCATTGATTTGCTAGCAATCGAGCGCAAAGTTTGATATGCCGGGGCGAAGAAACGAGAAGCGAGAGAGACAACCATGGCGGAATAACAGATAGGATGCTTCAGAGAAGGAAGTTGAGCGAAATAAGATACGGACGACTGAGCTATCATCTGACTCAGCTCCTCATCGGCCATGGTTGCTTCGGAATCTATTTGAAATGGATAGGCAAAGAGGTTTCTTCTCCTTGGAACTTCGTCTTCAAGTGATCGCATCCAAGGAGGACACTGAAAGGAATAGGCGTCGAGCCGCCCTGGTGGTTCCAAATCACGTAGTCGAAGGCGATGAGCAGGGAAGGGTCACTGAGTTCCGAGTGTTGTGTCTGGCAAATACCTAACGGTTGGACCGGACAAGATAAGGGAAGGACAAAGAAGGTTTTTTTTTTGTTTGTGGGTATACGGTGCAAACTGGAATCCCACAATACTGTCGGGTACGGGCTCGGCAGTGTTTATAAAAAAAAATACTTCTTGCGAAAAAAAAAAAGGTTATGAATCGACGCCAAACTCGGTTTTATTGTTGTGAAACATCTCCAAGCACTCAAATGAAACATCCCCACGACGTTATTTTTGTTCCATTGTAAAGCAAACACAACACCCATCTTGTGCACAGCTTTATCATGTGCAACTTTTTAGTAAATATGCAATGTATAGCACTTTTTGAAATGCCTACCATGTCTGCTAGCTCGCGCCCTTTCAATCGACGGTCATTCAATACAGTTGTGTATTTCTGACACCATTTCTGGCGTGGTCACCTCATTTGGTCGCCCACTGCGATGTTCATCTTGGTAACTCGTACGGCCTCACCCAATATTTTGCATCCTCATTTTCAATCACGGTTGATGTTTGATTAACTGAAATTCTGAACCTTCATGTGGAACTATGTAATACATATAAATGCTTATTATGTAGAAGCAGAGTATGGCACGACAGAATAGCAGAACAAATGAGTGTAATAAGTCGTTATTCCGAACAAGAAAGTCACTTATTTATAAGCGAGGTGATTAATTTGCGACGGAGGGAGCGCCCGTATTATTAAATACGAGCGGTTATATTATTTCCATGATGGAAATCTTTGAAACCAGGAGAGCCATCTAAGACGAACCCATCCCCTTTCGGTTTCGGCCGCATTTAGAATTTGCGAAATTTTCCTTGTTCCTCCATTTTGTTGAGGTAACGAAGGCAATTAAAGTGGGCCGAGGGGAACATGTCTTAAAGTTAACGTTCGCTGCCAAAAAAATTGATTTCGCAAAACAGCATGCTTTTGATTGATTCCATACGAGAGCTCAAATAGGCATTGTTAAATTTTGTACGCTTTATACACACACGTCGACTATTTTTTTGTCGATTTGGGGAGAATATTAATGTACTGTTTGAAAGTCGCATTTTTTTGCAAGTTTCCGCTTACTTCCTTGGGGCTCGACAATATCATTTCATCCGTACTTTGCGGATCCCCGGCTCTCGAGGGTCCTGGGAGACAAAGTATTAAAAAAGTTCTTATCTTCCAATTGTTGAGTGACTTTGAAATACCCCCGGGGAGGTTAAGTCACCGTTCGAAAAGGCTATATGTACAAAAGAAAGCTTCGGTTGAAGTGTGGGGATCTTCATCTAGATTGAAGAATTAGCACAGGGAATTTCCACGACTGTTGAAAAATTGTTTCGACGTGATAATAATCGTGTGAAATAATTCAAAACTGCTGCTCAAAACGAATTTAATGCTTCAAAGGCGCTCCTCAGTATGAATCTCATATAAATACAATATTAGGAGGACCCGAAAGTATTCAAAAGTTCTAATTTATTAATAACTTATTAACTATTTTATATAACAACATTATAATATTCATTATTCAATACATCTTCCCGTCGCTTTGACAGTCCTTCGATCCTTTTTTTGTAAAAACTTTGCTTTATGGGGGTGCGTATTATCATGAAGTATTATCATCTTCTCTCTGTTTAATAACAACCGCATATGCCACCATTTGCACAAAACAATCTTTTTTATAGTCGTTCTGAGCTTAGAGTAGTGCTTCCTAACCTTTTCAGTATTGTTACCCCTATGATCTATCAGGGAAACTGATTTTACCCCTCTTTAAAATTTGTGCTCAGCCACATGGCGCTGATCTGCCGTTTTATTATCTACATACCAAAAATTACCAGCACGATTACCCCCGCAGCACACCTGTTTTACCCCTGCAGGGGTAATTCCCCCTAGGTTAGGAACCACTGGCTTAGAGGTTGTTTTTTTGGCATGGTTTTTCATGGCGTGTACATGTTTTTTTTAAATGTGGTCACCAACCATACCTCCTGTAAGATTTGAACCTTAAGACTATTGAGTTTAACTAGTTTTTCAAAAATAGTTACGAGGATCATCTAGAAAGTAAGGTTATAAGGGCTTCCGAGGTCGGGTTTCAAAGTTGTTTCAAAATGGGCGCATCCGGCGTGAAGAAGAGATGACTCATGTTTGTCGGCCATTTTGTTCAGCCACATTAAATGCTTCCGATGGAGAGGTCGTCGTGTGCTCCCGTCACTATCCGTCCATGCAAGATCCGCGCGAGTCCCGTTATGGCATGAGGCGCTTAGATCCCTATCACCACTGGACCTTCAGACAAAGAAGAGGGTCTTGCACTTTGAAGATTCCAAATATCGTGCAGAGCACGAGCAGAAAATGAGGAAAGCCTGATAACAAAGATGGAATCAATCCAACAAAGATATATGGATTCATCGACTTATACCGGTCATAAGTCGGAGGAAGACCAGATAAACATGTTGAAGCAAGCCCCGGAGTAGTTGAGCTCAAAGTTGAAAACATGATCCATAGTATGATGGTGAACATGGAGAAATGGGACCTTTGGCAGGAATATGTGGAAGGAGTGATGACCGCCAAAGAGGGCAGTGAAAGAGAGGAAGGTGCAGAGCAGCTTTCCCACAATAGAATAGGGCTGTCTATGGCTGGACTACCCGTTACCTTTTTTTTCTGTGGGAAGGGAATCTTCGCACCCATGGTATTCCATGGGTGGGCTTACCAACTCAAAGGCACCCTTCTCGGGTAGTGTAGAATTCGTACCCATTAAGCCCCTCCCATGACCTCCTTCGTCATTGCACTACTGGTCAACAGACATGATGCTAGTGCACGACGCTCAGGATCTTAGCCCTCCCTTCGTCTTTCTTGTCCGCCCGAAGGGGGCCAACTCTACGTGAACTTACTAAGTGGAGTGGCCTAGTGGCCCCTCCGCTTTTAGAGGGCTTCGTTGAAGTTATTGCACTGGGCACTCCCCCACCGGTCCCGGTCGTCCCTGCAGGGTTTGCATCGGGCTTCAGGTTCGCTGCACTCTGAGAATTTGTGGCCGACTGCCCAGCACTTGTGCATATCTTGCTCCTGTCTTCTTCTTTGCAGGTCACCGCCAAGTGACCGTAGCCGAGACAGCGAAAGCAACGTCGTACCTCCACTCGGTCCCGGACTGGTATTACTGAAGCAATGTGGTAAACAATACCAGGAGGACAGAGGCGAGATATCCTTCCCACAGGAAAGGAGTGAGAGACCATCAGTGATTTTTGACAAACTTGAAGTCAAAAAGCAATCCAAAAAAAAACTGGCGATGGAGGTCTTTGATATTGACATACAAAAGCTGGTGCTCCGCCTAAAAAACTATTTCGATTTCGACGGCGATTGCGTTGAAAAATAGTTTGATATATATGGGGAATATCCTGTGAATTTTAATTAAATACAAGCATTTTTAGATCCTACATAAATGTTGTAACCTTACTTTCTGGATGATCCTCGTACAATGCTATTAAAAAAGTGACGTTTTTGTTGTCAAGAAGGCATAGCACTTGTTTCGATGCTCGTATTTGTTATCTCTGGTAAAGGCATGCGGTACCCATCCTACTCCATAACACCTATCCTATTCGTTTTGACGACTTAGTTTTAAATGTGTTTTGTACAGTGGTCCATGAGGATCCCAGTCTTTGTGATAACTTATTAAGTGCTAGTCGTGGATCTGACTCAACTAGGGATTTTAGTGCATCGTTATCAAAATTCGAAGATCCTCTAAGTCGTCTGGAATGTTTTTAAAAGCAAACCTGTCAATAGTTAAACAGTTCATCTCGAATGTTATTATTAAATGACTATTTTATTCCCCATCCATTAACATTTGAGTTGAAGCATTTACATTCTAATATGCACATCATGACCACTTTTGAATAATGGAGATATACAATCTGTCATATTTGTTTTCTTAGAAGCTAGCAGCACTTTGTGCTTGTTGCATAAGAAGCTTTTCCCGGCATTAAATAATTTATAATTTAAGTCCAGATCTTCCATTAGAAGCCCCTTTTATTTTAATTATGATAAAATTACAGAAGGTAAAATGCGCAATTGCATTTGAAGTTTGCTCGGATGCAACGTTCGTTAAATACTATGCAAGTATATTAATGTTGGCGGTGGTGATTTGAATATTCTATTGTATTAGGAAGCTTTGTTTTACGGTTCATTCAAAGAAGGCTAATTAATTAATTATACTGCTTGATAGCTGTGAATATATTTAATGTCGAATGTCTGACGAGGTGTATATAAAGGGTATTTTGCACATGGATCGTCCAGATCTGACAATACCGGATTTTTTCGCCTTGGGACGTACCCTATTCCATGGCTTGCACGATCTCCAGACGTGACACCACTGGATTTTGTTTTGTGACGGAACAAAATGGTCGACCGAAAATTTCCACTGGCATCAGAAGCCCTTGTAACCTTACTTTATAGATGACACTCGTATATTACCACATTTTATATTTGAATATTATTACGAAACGATTGTAACACTCTCAATTTGGATATGATAACAAGATTTCTAATGGCTTGAAACCACAACAATATGACGCATTTGAAAGAAAATATAACAATATATTCGTGTAAGCTTAGATTTTGTTATTGTGCAAGAATTCATTCAATAGATAAGAGCAAGATGAAAGGACTTCATAACTCAAAAGACTACCAAAGTTGCCTAATTGAATCATTGGGTAAGAACAAAGTCGTCCATTAGACCACATTAAGAAAGAAAATGAGACACACTTCACTCCAAATTGAAGTTTCAAACACAATGGAAATCTTTTCATATGATCACGCGTCATATTATTATGATTGATGATAAATTTGTAAAGTGTATTGAGTCTTTAAATTTTGAAATCCTCGACTCAATCAGCACACAAATATCATATTTAATGCATGTTATTCATTCGTATTGTCCTTACATTTACATGAATTATTGAGTCATTGGCTTGAGGAATTGTATTAATGTAGTTCAAAGGACATCTATGAAATATTTTCTTGACCCATAGTTAAGATTTCTCGATCCAAACGACACCAATACACATATGATTCATTTCATATTTCGATTTACGTCTGAACGATCTCGATCATGGCTTATCGAAGCATACGGGGCTTAATCCGTTCTGATGAATCTCAAATAGATTTTCTCATTAAATAGGATAAGCGTAGCGTAGAATAGCTTCGCTTGCTATCATAAGCCTGATATTTTGTATCAAACATCGCTCGTGTATATTTTTTCTAGCGTAAAATATTGAATTCGCTTGTTATGAAAGAAGGGAACGGTCCCAAGTATTTCCAAATTGCTAAAATGTAGTTCTGGATAGGATTACATTTTAGCAATTTGCAAGGTGTTTAAGCTTTTAATTACCAACGAATTTAGACATTGTGCAAAAAGTTGTTTGACTTATACAGGTTGCAGCAGGGGGGTTAGGTTCATAGGAACCCGAATGAAGAAACATAAGTTTAAAATAAAAATCTGTTTGTTTGTTTGCGAAATATACATTCCTGTATCATTCATCCGATTGCGATGAAACTTTGGTGAGTTATTGGGCGTGTATCTAAAAAGGTTTTTAAATTAGTCTATATATAGGGTATTATACTATTTGTGAAACGTAGCAAAAAATCCCTCTACCCCCAAAAAAAAATTTGTCAGTCGGTGTGCAAACTCACCATGTATATAACAATGACTGTCTGTATGCATTCATCCGATTGAGATGAAGCTTTGAGGAGCTGTTGTGCTTAGCTCCGTAAACATTTATGAATTTGAACAAGCATTGTTTGTGCACGAAATTTGTTTTGCGAAATTAACAGATGCACCATGTTGGCGCATATTGAACTGGTGAAGCGAAGCGAGGAGAGCAAGGATGCGCACGCAATAAAATGATTGAGCTCCGCTCACGAGAGAGAGGCAGATAGAGAGCGAATATGCGCACGTTTTTAGAGTTTAGCCCTTCTTGCTTCTGGGTTACCCATTTTGCCGCTGGGCTACACTAGCGTGCAGGACGTGTCGACACACTCGCTCCGGGTGTCAACGGAGTGCTATCTTGGGTGTTCCGACCCATTGGGCGTTGCGCCCTAAGCTGAAGACGATGAAGAATTCGAGCCAGCTCGGAGACCTTCGTGTGGTCGAACCACAGGTTGCAGGTACTTCCCGAAGCCAAAATTTCCTGGGTTTTCCAATTGGGTCCACCCCGGTGTTTTTATCGGGCGATTCCGAAGGAGTTTTTCCGTGATAACCTCTGGGGGTAGCCTGCGTAGGAAATTTTCTTGAGAAGCTGTCTTATTGACGCCATGATGAAGCATCAACGTACGACTGCATCGAACAAAAACCTTCGTAGTGATGTGAAGGATACTATCGGATAATGTAGTGCCGCTTATGCTGAAATGATTCAGGTGGAAGGCGTCCTGAAAGAGGAAGTGGGAGGAGCTGCTCAAAGCGCAGACATTATAGATGCAGAAGCAGCTGCAGCAAGCGCAGCAACAACTAAAGTTGTCCAATAAGTAGAAGATTCCGGAGAACGAGGAGAAACCCCCCCCCCCTCACCTTCCACACCTTTGCAGCAGCGAACACAAATGTTGAAGCTTAAGAGAATCATCCTAAGGGCCGCTGAGAAGATAACAGAGAAGCTGTCGTAGCCAGTCGGTCAGGAGAACTGCCTGGGTGGAGTTGGTTCTGAGATTTCGCTTGGGGGATTCCGGCACGAAAGCACTGCGTGATTTCCTGGATGTGGCTGCGGGGGGAGATCCCCTTCGCCTAGACAGGAGAGAAGAAGGAAGGACCTAAAAGTCTGAAGGTCGTGTCTGGCAAATGCCTAACAATTGGGTTAGGCACGAAAAGTGGCGAAACAAGGAAGGTCGTAGTGGGTATACGGCGCAAGCCGGAATCCCACAATTGGACATTTCATGTGAAAAAATCTTTTCTTCTATCTTCTTTCTAATATATAAAAATTAATCTGTCTTTGTTTGTATGTAATGCGCAGCCATACCGTTGCAATAAAACTTAGTCCACTTATTGCTAAGGATTGCGCGAGTAACATGGTCATAGTCTAATATATAAAAATAATTTTTTGTTTGTTCGTATTTAATGCGCTTCCATACCGTTCGTTCGATTGCAACAAAACTTTGTCAACTTATTGTTTACACTTGCGGGAATAATATAATTATAGTAAACATATTGTATGGATGCACCATGTTGGCGTCTATTGGTCAGATGAAATTAAGTTTGGGCTGCGAGGACGGATAGAAAAAGGAATGCGCACGCAATACGGTGGTTAAGCTTTTGGATCCCAACTCTTCGGCTCGCGCCACACGTTACCTGAAGCAATAAACCGGGTATTCGCTAGTAATAAATAAGATTTTTCTCGAGGATGTATTAAAAAATTATATTAAAATACTTCATGCATAATGATGATTTAAAAGCACATTTATATGAATTCATCAAAGGAATGAAGTAATTTTAAATTGCTAAATTGTGAATTCGCGTCTCTGCGAGAGTAGAGATTCTTTAGCCCCGTCCGAGCATCGCGCATATTTTGATGGGAAAAAACGAAGAAAAATGCAAATTTCGGTGTTGCAAAGACAAATGGGCAACATTTACATTATCAATGAAAAATACTGTAGCAATAAAAGAGAGTGTTATATAATGGATTTAATTTCGGTGAGTAAACAAGGAGCATTATGGGCAGTCGGGCCTGCCGTATATGTATCATAAATATTATGGAAATTTTCGCGAAAAAATATGGTGACGGAGATAAAAGGGTCGTTCACACACCTAACTGAAAATTAGCATAAAGATCGATTCCGAAAAAGTAAAAATAAGAATAGGAGAGAGCCGATATTTCCAATGCGAAAATGTTTTCATTTGATAGCCCCCATGTCTCTTCTCGACTACATAAATAACTGTGAATTTATTCAATTGAATTGTCAGCACATCTTTTCGTTTATTTATTGTATTGTCCTAGGATCGAATGTACTTTGAAACGTGAACGCCGCAATTTAATAGGAATAAAAATATAATATCGCAAGGATTGCCTTGATGAAAAGCCGAACATCAAAGAGCTAACTTTATGATGGTTTAGTTTGGATTGGAGATTTATTTTGAAGGAATTTATTCCGATGGGAAACATCTTTCTTTCGGCAAAGAGGAGGTTACTTTAGGCCTAGTGATTTCATATTGTTCTCCGGGGAAAACCCTATAAATAAAAAAAAACCGATCGTGCCAAATCTTCCTCGACTATTTTGATTCGGTTGAGATTTGAGCGGTTATTTAAATTATCCATTATATATTCAATTCAAATATAGCATTCATTATCTTATTACCTAAATATAATAATTCTCAGAGGAGAAGTCTTCAAACAGCAGTTTGCAGAGATATACAGTCGACCCTTCTATAGCATCGAGATAGGGACCATGCTATAGTAAGTAAGTACATACAAAATATGGAGTTTTCTATTGTATTTTGTGATTTTAAAGAAATCAGTAAATCAAACATGGCTAAGAAATTTAAAAAACACAAAGTATTGAATTACAAAATAAAGAAATTGACGCTTATAGAAATAATTATTATAGAGGCCTTATTAGGTTATTAGCTGTTCTTCGGAAACACCGTGCCAGTGATTCATCAAACACGTATAGCATCACAGAATGCACTATAAAAGGGACCGCTTTACGAAAAGACCGCCGTTAATGATATAGGAAAAAACTCTATAGAAGTGGACGCCATAGAAGGACTGGCTGTACTTGGATTCAATCAATCAAGATTAGATAAAGCGCTAATGATTGTATTATATATCCAATTATGTCGAAAAATGCAGCATTTCAACAAAAATGACATCAATTGATGTTTATATTGAGACACAGTTCAAGAAACATGCTTGCTTAAACGCCATAAAAATGTGTTACTTTGGATCGAGACACGGTTAATGAAACATATTTTTTTTACTGTTAAAAAGCTAGAGTTGTGAATTTAATGTTGTTTGGCCAAACAATGAAGACTTGAATGACAATGGGATTAAAATTTTGAAATAAATTAATATTAACACTTTATCGACCGCAGATGCACAAGCTGTTCTCAGATACGTCCGACTTAAATTTAAAAAGAAGATAGCAGTACAAATTAATGGAAAATTAATCCGTTTGTAAGATGTCGTTGAGATATGTATGTGTTTCTGTAGGAACGATTTAAAAATAAAATAAAAAGGTTTATCACGTCCCCGGATTTGTTTTTATCAGGGCTTTTAACCGAAACGAAACTGACAACAAGTAAATTTGTTTTTTTTTTTACCGTAGCCGAACCGATATAAATTTTAGGAACGTAACCGAAATGAAAGAAATAACGGTTCGAAGCCCTGTATGATAATTTTCGATATGACTCAAAATCGTTCTCTTCTTCGGAAAAAATGGTATACCCAGTGTCAATGTCATCAGTGTTCTGTTTAGATTTTTTCTTTCCAACAATGTAATTTATAACTAGTAAAAATGTCACTATAGTCCCTAATTAAAAAATCAATAAATTACAAAATGGCGACTGTTTAAAAAGAAAATTCAATCAAGTCATTTTTTGGCCCTGTTTTGTCAGTTTTAATTTTTTTTTAGTAATAGTTAAAAAATAAATGTTGACATAAATCTGGTAAGAATAATAAAGGGATAAATAAAAAAGATTCGTACTTAATTAAGACTTGAGATATCATGTCAATCGCGTTGAAAAAAGTAGTTTCAAGAAAAACGCGTTAAAAGATTTCATTAGGACCGGCCAAGTTGCCGCATTACTAAAATAACTATAACTCCGTAAGTACTTGGAATTTTGGAAATCCCTTTGGAGAATGTATTTTAAAAAGTGGAAACATTGAAAAAATGCAAAGAAACGAAATCATTTTTTTTCAAAAATATAAACCAGAATATAGGGCGTGGTCATAATTCAGCGATAGCAGATGCAATATGATTTACACAGTCCCAAATTATATATATTTTTTTCAAATTTTCCACTTTTATCCAAAATATATCGATACGTACTATTTATGAAATAAAAAAAATGCTTTAAAAAAAACCGCATAACTTCGAAATCGCACAAAAAAAAGTCGCACATGACAACTTATTGGTTTTTCTTCTGGTAAAATATTATCGTCTTAACCCCTAAATGATTACTATCCCAAGGCCTGTGACCCCCCCCCCTCCACTATTCAGAAAGAGCACTCTTGTATTAGGTTGTCCCATACAAAAGGTTTGTTGCGATTGTGATTTTTTTGAAATATCAGCGGGGGCTTTAATATCAACCGTCGTTTTTAAATCGGCTGCCAATGCGTTTGGAACAAAAGCGCTCGATTGGCGGGCAAATCGGCGAACTTTCGCGCGTGGTCACTTTGCCCGCTTTGTGTTCTGAGCGTCAAAACGATTTTTTTCCCGCGCAAAAGAGTAATGAATCATCAAGTTGCGCTAAAAAAAGGCGGAAATGTAAAAAATAGACGCAAACATATTTGAAAAATGCTTTCGTGAGATAAGTGAGGTGTGATGGATTGCGCGGGATCATTTTATCTGCTCACGGAAGATGAATGTGTGATTATTTGTCAAAAATGCTTTCAGCTCGTACAATTTTTCCTGTTATCTGCTATCAACAAATATTAAGAAAATTTCACACATCTCGCCTAAATGATGTATTATATTGTACATTTGCGAAAAGAGGAACTATCTACATTTTATTTATTTATGTGCTTGAATTTTCGAGCCTCCTGGCACTGTAGTTATAACTTTGTTCAAACATATTGATATATTCGATAATAAGTCAAAAGTATACATAATAGAATTTATGCTGGCGAATAAAATATTGGCAATAATGGCGAATTTTTTTGAACTTCACGTAAAGTGAAACTTCAACCGTCAGTTAGTCGGAAAATGTGTCCCTGGGCCATTCCTTGCTGTTCTACTGTCGGGTCGTGATTGAGTTGAGCGGTGGGATGGATGTGGACGGATGCAATACGTATTAATTGTTATCTTTATTATGACGCGAGAAATAAAGAGATCTGGCCGCGGGAAGGACGTCTTCTCGTATCCAAGGTTATCCGACAACTCCTCATGACTTCCACCTTTTGCGAAACTGCATACGTTTCAATTCGAATAGCATATCAATCGAAATCATCGGGACACAACCTCTTCTTCTTGAAATTTTTCAATTTAAGCTGTAGTTCCGATGATATTATTTAACAATTTTTTTTTTCATTAAAAACCTAGTACCATTGCTACATATCGTGGTAGATTTATGTTTTTTTTAATAACTTTTTTAATCTTATCACCCTGATACATGTACCATATATTGGAAACTACTGTTTTGTTTAAATATATCGATGCAGTAAGCTCTTTTGTAGGCGCCACTAAAATTTCGTTTCAATCTATTAGCTGGTTTAAGAATTATATTAATTTTACGAAAGAAGTAGAGTTCCATGAATTTCTTACGAAATCTCCGGCACTTTAGGCGAAGCTTAGTACGGAACACCCGAACTGTAAATTGCTAATGTTTTTTAATTTTTTATGTTCGTTTTCGTCGGTAGTGATTTCTTCCCTAACATATTTTTCAGTAAATGATAGCACCTCATATTGTGTTGAATTGTGGAGTTTATTTTGTTATTGATTAATTTGTTATGTGTGAAGTTAGCTCCAAGGCGTTGCTTTGCTCGGCGGGTAAATAATGACTGATTTGTAGCATGGCATTATCGCCTCTCGGCATAGTTGACTAAAGGTTTCTTTTACCTTAGCAAAATTATAACAATATTGTTAAAGAAATTATATTTTACGAGAGCGATTTAAATATGACCCGTGTGAGCTGTAAAAATTTATTAGTAGAAAAAAAATAATTTCGCGTTGCGCAACAGAGGATTCTACTTCTCGCCTTTTACTTTTAGTGACAGGATCAAAAAGCTTCCTATCTGATTTATATTTAATTTAAATATAGAGGCGATATAAATATCTCTCTCTTATTATTTTTAGAAAGTAAATCCAGCTACTTCCAGGAAGGACACGCTTCATAAGCAGATTTACTATAATATACCATGTACGAATGTTAAAAAGTGTAATATTATATTAAATATAAGGAGGTTATTCATTTTTTTTTAAATAAACGTTCGGAGCACAAGACTCAATTCTAAATTCAGATGAAATTAACGGATGAGATGGGTATTGATTCTGTAATCTCCAAAGAGCTCAGCTGAGCTACAGACGAATACGAATTTGTTTTAAGAAAATTTCGCTAATGCTCTAAATTTTGCGTGTTGAAGCATTTCCCAAAAAAAAACATCACCGAATTAGGCGAGTTTTTAATTATGCGCGAGGCGAAGAAGTGTTAAAATTATTACGGCGCGAACGAATCGTTTTATAATCTCCGTTCCGGACTTGCTTCGCTTATTAAAGTCGCTCGTAAAGGTCCTTCGAAAAATAATGAGATATAAAAATGTGTTAATGCAGCACTCCTCGGAGGCATAAACCTGAAGATGAGCTCAGGAATGGATCCCTAATGCGTGTCACTCGGCAATAAAAACGTTTAGTGTTGTTCAAACATTAACGGAGACAGTTTTAGTCACGTTCTATGGGAAGCAATGTCCGATTCTTGGAAGAGTGGTTTGGCAGGATGTCTTTAACTAGGCCAGATATTGCTATCATCTTTATATATTAACCATAAACTGTAAAAATGTAATAAAATATGAGATATAACAAATATTCAACGCTTGTCTGTGAGTCTGTAAGAACATTTGATAGTATAACGTGAAGGACAGGCAAACCGTGGAAGAATACATCTTCTCGCGGCCAAGGTAATACGTCGACTCCAGTGTAACGCGAAGCCAAGTTGTAGGATGGAAGTGGTCGAATGCTGACGAAAATACTCTCGTCTTAACTATTATCTTTTATTTACAGAGAGAGAAGTTACAGCTATGAGCCTGTGAGAAGGACATCTTTCCGCAACCAAGTTACTATTAATTTGATACTTTGCATTTAAAGAAAAGATGTCGCTGTTTACTTGGGAATGCCATTTTGTCCACGCAACAATAGTTATATATTGTATAAGGCTTTCATTAGCATTATATAGTCTACTGCAGTATAAATACGGATTATATCAGCCTGTATAACGATCTCATTGGACGCACTACAAGTTCTAGCAGGCATATTTCCTATGGAAATGGCGGGAAGATTCAATTTAGCAATGGCAGGATCGTTGGGACACTGGAACTAAGGGAAGGTGGACATATCGATTGATCCCACCGATACAAAAACGGACCTTACTCAAAAACGGAGGACTCACTTATCATTTGACCCAGATGCTGACGGGACACTGGTGCTTCCATACTTACTTATATAAAATAGGCAAGTAGGACTTTACAAAGTCCCATCACTGCAGCGAGGATCACACCGTGATTGCACGGACGGATCAGATCAGGCGAGAATCAGCGAAAAATATTGGAGTATTCCCTATCACATCCAACGTGGTCACCACAATGACCAAGACCAAAGAAAAGGGAGAAGCGTCATGAGAAAAAAAAGCAGAATGAACTAGAAGAAGAAGAACTTTCGCATTGCACCTTCTTAGGCGAGACAAAGCATAAACACAACGGCAGCTATTACTAAGAATCACTACAGGACAGGTACAGGACAACGGCTACACACAGTCTTCCTGTCCTTGCAAGGGTCATGCCATTAGACGTAAAAGTGCAAATAAAGGCAGTGAGGCACCTTAAAAAAACACGTAGAATAATTAAAGTTGGTAACTCCACTCTATCAGCTGAGGAACCAGATGAAATTCTTACGGATCCTATTGCCACCAAAAGGTGGGCTAGAAACGCGGCAATTGCCGATTGGGAACGCAGTTAGTCTGAGTCGCCTCACGGTGGCTAAATGCGAAATTTCTTTGGCTCAATCTCATCTAGCCTCAAGCTGAAAGGGATTGACCCCGATTACTGGACTTCCCAGTTCCTGACAGGGCACGGCTGTTTTGCGGCATACCTGATAAAAATGAAACGAAAAGATGGTTCGAGAGAGAGGCTCTCCTGTGTCGTATCAGGGGTCCTTTTTCTGGACTTCTTGGCCACAGAGACTTGGTGGCCAACCACGGTGCTTTTTTGGCATTCAAAGCTTTCTGCTATAATTTCGGAGTCAAATGCGCCTTGGATACTATTTTTATGCAGGGACGCTCTCGAGGGCAGAGTCCCCGGGCGACTTTTCGTCTCCCACGTCCTTATCGCAGGAGGGGTAACCTCCCGCAGCCAAGGCTAACCGACGACTCTTCCGACTCCCGCCTCCTGCGCGTCACTACCGAACGATCAGTATGCAGGTGCAATGTCTCCGCAGGGCCACAAGAGATGGCGCTGTTAAAATAACACATTGCACCTGAAGAGAGATGGAAGATGTCGCTGTTAACAGCGCTACTACGTGGAGATGGTAAATCGCCCACGTTAAACGCACACATTATGGGTTGTATGTATATATAATATATAACTGTCCTGAAATTGTCCCGAAAGATCAACACCGTACTATTAAAGTAGTTGTGGAGCTATCTAGATTGACTTGGAGTTCAGTTCAGTTTAATGGAATATTTGTGGATGAAAAGTGTGGCTGCCAATTCGTACCTCCACTGTTTTGTCTGTACGCAAATTTTTAAACCAAAAATGACATGACTCTTATGCCCCATCCCTACTATTCATCCGACCTTGTTCCTTGGGACTTTTTTATTTCTTCGAATGAAGAGACATGAAAGAAAGCGTTTTGCCAACGTTGCTGAGGTGAGGAAAAAAACGACGAAGGCGCTGTCGGGTACATTGAAGATAAATTTAAAAAAATGCTTTGAAGAATGGAATAAAATATTAGACAATTGTATTTAATCCCAATGGAGAGTACTTTGAGTTCGTTTTTTTGGTATCCCTTCGTATGTGTATAAAATACACAAATTATTTAATAAAACTAGTATCAAAAAATGAATTATGTTTGAATCTATTCTGAAACGCTGAAAATTCAAGCTACCATTGCATATCTTCCAGACAAAGGATTTCTTTCATCATTTATATGTACTTTTTTCAATTTGTTTCAAAGTAAATATAATATTCGGCTGTCTCATAAGTTTCTTTCGCGATTGAGCACAGATCTAATCATAGCCACGGTTGAAGAAAACCCGCGATATACTGTTCATGAAATAGCTAACAAGTTAGAAATTCTACGAACATCCATCCATAATCATCTGACAAAATTGGGCTACATCAATCAATGTTCAGATGTGTGGCTTCCTCATGAATTGATTGACTCAAATAAACTTCAGCGTATTTCAACATGCGATCTTCTTCTCCGACGACATAATAGCCAACCTTTTTTGAATAGACTTGTCACTAGAGATGAAAGTTGGATACTCTATGAGAATATCCAACGTAAACGGTCTTGAACCAATGGGTTGTTTATGATAACACAAGTTGTGATGGCTGAATGGCTTTCGCTGAGACAAAAACCATTACCGACTCCGAAACCCGGATTGACGACTCGCCAGATTCTTTTGTGCGTTTGGTGGGATATTCAAGGAATTATTCATTACGAATTTACGAAACTTGGCGAAAAAATAACTGCAGATTTGTATTGTCAGCAATTGGAAAGGATGAACAAAAATCATATTTTTTTTTATTAAACAATCAGCAAAGACTTTTCGACACACCTAATAATTTTTCAAAATTCAAGAAACAATCTACGAATTTTATAATTTATTTTGAACTACCGTGGTGAAATTTTAATATACGGTTTCCAGATGTCTTTGAAGAGGACGAAAATTATTCAAAAACCCTTTTATAATTAAATTAATACAAGAGGCCGAATTGTTACGGTTGAAAATCGCAATTTAACATGTTGAATTTTAAAATAATTTTCAACAATTTGCATTTAATTCGAGCAGTTTTAATACTTAAAATAAAATCAATTGTAGCCCATACACTTACAGCATAGAGTTTATAATACATTAATTTTTGAGAATTTAAGTCCAATAAAGCATACATATTTGGGTCAGAGTTTGCCAAGTTCTTTCTTCGGATGAATATTTGAAGGTTCGGCTATATTGCCCTGAGAGAATTTGAAATTCGCGGCTGCGTGGGGTGGATCGTGGAGAGAGCGCGGTTGCGGTGGGTATCATTGCGCCCTTGTCATAAGTCAGCTTTTCCAACCTCGACGGGCCATAAACGATTTGTTTGAATGCTATCAAAATAATAAGCTGTTTATGCGCTTAATGGAAATAATTATAGCGGAACGTAATAGAAGATAATTGAATAGAAGCGATTCGCCCTTCTACGGCAAGCTACCCTCCGGGGCTAAATTTAGCTAGCGCTGTAACCAATAACTACCCGGCCAGGCTGGAGACGCCTGTTGATTTCCAGCAAAAGGGGCGCAGGGCCCAGGGCGCAGGACCCAGGGCGCATGCTCGCTCCCGGAACCCCTCTTACCCTGACGTCACGCTATCCGGGACCCGCGACACGGTACTCGGGAGCGACCTAACTCGAACACTGCACGCTGCGCTTCCAGACTTTTCCACGATCTAAACTTTTCGAATAGAAATACGACTCAATTAAGATATCCGCTCAATTTAATATTATTCAAATATCTGCTGCAATTTTGCTTGATTGCACGTATTTGAGAGTTCTAATTTTTGATAACTTTATCGCAAAATATTGGCTGAATTTGTTGGATAGCGTTTGTTATGTTGATGTTGAGGGATTGAATTGTTTGCAGTTTATATATATAAATCTAAGATTTAAGATTATCCCAAAGGAAGAAGATATTACTTTAATAATATGGTCGTTATAATCTAACAAATATTGAGCGTCTTTATTGAAAGATCCCATATTTTAAGTTGTATATCTTCGCACTTAAGAGGTTAAATATGAATATCAATGTCAAAATGAAACTCGGATGCAGGCAACAACATGAAAATGATAAATGCTCGACAAAATTGATGTCGTAATTTGGATAAACACGAAATCCTTTTTATATGAAAAGTTGATTAATTGGCGTGTGTCAAATTCTGGTTAACACAAGCTCATTTCATACAGCCTTTAATTTAATGAACAGTACAAGGATACATCATTTAGAGCTCGATATGAATCTATAAATGAATAGTTAAAACACAGGACAGAAAATATTTAAAAAAAATATTCCGACGTAAAATTGCGGAACGTGGATAATTAATGCAATAATGTACCAAATTAATTATAGAAGATTGTTATCTGAGAATTTTAGCTTTATTTTTATTATTTGAAGATTGGGAGCTATTCGATTTTATAATCAAATTCGTGGTTTTTTACATAAAAAACTTTGATGAAAAATTCCGATGGATAATAAATCACACATGTGAACTATTACCATAAGAATAATTGAATTTTTTGAACTTCATATTTAATTTTGAATTTGATTTATGTAACAGAATAATGATAAATCGAAATAGTTTTGGTAATCGACATAAATGGTCTTTTGGACGTGACAATGAAAAATGGTGTTCTGTGCAAGAACGTATTAATAAAAACGCTTTTATTACCAATGTAATATTTATCATTTGATTTTAAGTACATACATATTCAGGGAAAAGCATACGTAATAACCACTCGTCATTATTATATTAGGTATATTGATAAGACCTTGCCGATTTTGATAGACTCCTGTTTGAGCCCTATTTGTATCCAGGACACGGTTAAGACAGCATCTCCATAAGCTTTTTTTTTAAAGAACTGGGATTGAAAAATGGGTTGTTTATGATAACATAAGCCGTAAAAGTCAATGGCTTTCGAGCTGCTCCGCCATATCGACGGTCAGAAAAACGGACCGGTTGGACACACAGACTTATATGTTCTATTATTAACTAGTTTTAATATACATATATATATTTATACATCTTTCTAGCCTAAGAGTTACTTAGTTTTAAGTCTTTAGCTAGCTTTACCCCGCGTTCAGAGACATAGAGCACATAAAAGTATAAAGTAATTCCTAAAATATTTTTATAAACTATAAAGTTTTATAAATATTTAGCCATTTATTAATAATTTTCATTCGTTCCATCAACATTTAATTTGCTCATTATAAACGTGAAATGCATAAATACGATCGCCACGTTCGCAATCTCGCAATAAAAATCGATTTCCACTGTATGCATAATTGATGCTTACAAAATAGGTCAAATCTTTATTTAAAAAAAATCATTGTTAAGTGTTCAAAAAACACAATTGTAATAAAATGGAGCTGTGTGCGTGAGTATTTTTTGGAGGTAATAATGGAATGATTTCTACTGGCACCAGGTCGAGCTTTTTAAAGGAGAAATTTAAAAACTTTAAAATTTGTGGGAAATAGTAGGTAGTAATAAAGGAAGTTATATTTTGTTAGATTTTGTAAATAAAAAAGGAAAAAAATAAATAGATTATTTCATTATTAACCTGTTAAGTAAGCGGGACGTATATATACGTCCAACGTAAACTGCATCGAAATTGGTTAGGACGTGTATATACGTCCTCGAAATATATGTTGAGTCCTAAAACAGATGGGACTTTTTTGTATGTTTAACGAATGTGTGAGTTGTCGATACATGTTTTACGCGTCTAACCAAAGCCAGGAAATGTCCAGTCTTTTACAAAAAAGGGAAGAATCTACATACTGGTGTTCGGATTGTGAGGTAGCACTATATGTAAACAATTGTTTTAAAATATTTTAAGATATATTTTATTTTTTTAAACTCTATGTTTTCAGCATCGTTAGAGAAAAAAATAATATGAACTCACGCCAGGTGGGCGAGACGTATATATACGTCCTAGCGATAATGTGCGCGCCCACTGTATGTTGCGTTATTGAAAAGGAACTTCTCCGCTTAACAGGTTAAACAATCGGCAAAGATTTTTCGATACATCTAATATATTCGAGTGTAGGCCTATCCATATGTAATTTTTTTAAAAATGATTTTTGCTCATAAATATTAATACGGCGATGAAAAAATTGCCTCAAATGAATTCGATTGATTTACATAAAATATTTAATATTTTGTATATCCTCCATGTGGCTGGATTTTTATTATAAAAATAGCATGTAACATTTTACTTTGACGGCAAAGAGTGCCTTTGAGGTTTGATAGTTATTTGTGTATAAATAAAATGTACGAAACGCAAATAAAGAATATTTCATTCGTATTTATAAATAGAAATATTTGCAAAGCTTCTTTCTGCTGAAATCTTTTACAACATGGACGAGAGGCAAAAATAATATTTGTTATAATATATAGAATTTCTACCAGAGTCATATAGAAAGTCAGGTTAGAAGGGCTTCTGAGGTCGCGTGGAACGGCCATTTTGTTCAGTCACAGTAAATTCTTCAGTTGGAAAGGTCGTCCCGCATCACATCACATGCTAGATATGCCAACTTCGAAACAAAAATTCCCCCGCCGCCTTGTAATTGGACTCTTAAGATGACCCTCGTATAATAATATCATCATCAGTAAGATAGTGTCGATAAATGGCATTTATAAAATCTTCCAGTGGATTTTATTATCAAGAAAACGCTTGATGCATAGTTGTGTCAAACTCAGCTATAGTTTTTAAGTATATTATTATTGCATAGGCTGCTGTTTTTAGCATCAAAATAAATTTAATGAGTATGCCCGCATATGCTGCGAGCGCATTCTAGTGATCTAAAGAGAGTATGCCCGCATACGCTGCGGGCATCGCACCATAGTGTTATATTTACTATGCCGCGTTTGTATTTCTAATAGAATATTATTAAATTATGATGTCAAACATTATATTCACAATCTGTTTCATTGTTTTGTCACGTTTCAATTAAATTCCCCACAAGAAAACAAAGAATCAACCCAGAGAAAAAACATCATAATGCAGCTTAAAATAATCCACTGTAAGAATAGGGCCTATTCAATATCCATACTTGGAGAGTTCATATCCATATCGCCTATATTGTATATTCACTTATTTATGCGCTTGTTATTAAAAGCAGTGTGAGCTTCATTTGTAAGCGCTCACCCAGCGAGTCACCTGGGTGAGCGTAACGAAGGACTCTTTTTCGAGCATCTTAATAGGGAGTCTGGTTTTAAAGAAGATAGTGATAAATTCAAGAGGTAAATGGGTTAAATATTGATTACATATTCATTATTAATGGAAGAATAAATAAATTATAGGATGCGGCAGGGAAATTACCTTATTTTAATATAAGGTAGTCTCCCTGTTACACCCTGAATATTGAATATACATATTTTTTAGCATAATATAATAGCTTTATGTGTAGGGAATTATTATTTAATGGGAGGGGAAGGTCGTTTGTAACGACACTCAGCATTTATATGCGTTTGCGGTGCTTTGTAGCATTTCACGCAGCGTTCGCACAAATTTCACATCCACTTCAATAATAATTCATCATTTTCCACTTGTCAATTTCCACTCGCAGGATGGATGGAGCCTCCCCTTTGTCTCTGCGTATCGGTTCCCATTTACATAAGTAACCTGGAAAATGTTTACAGCGTTTTCTCGGAACCTGGGAAAGCAGGCTTAAGTACGCTCCCTACGCATCGGCCAACTGTCTGCGCTGATGTGTGCCCATCAGACCACATCTGCATCAATCATGTGTAAATGATAGATCATTTTGCTATATTTTAGACTTTATTTTCCTGTATTTGCATTTTTCGAGCGGAGGAGGTGTAAAAATGGGGGAGGCGTTTTCGCGATGCCCTCTTATATCGTCGAATATGTCTAAATGTTATTCGGCGTTCTGTGCGAAATTGAGGTCATGTATGTTGTTGTGGGGAATAAAGACACGTCTTATAAAAGCCGAAGAAAATATTTTTGATGTAAATTATTGTTTTCATACCAAAAATCGATTGATTGGGGTTAAAATGAATCTTAACGTTATCATAAGGTCGCATTCGTCTCCGAAGGGCTAAAATCATTTAATGAATCCATTGTCTGTATAGTGGGCTGGTTATTCGATTATTAATGTCTTGAATGATCTAAAAATAAATGGACAATTTGCATTATAAATGTACTTTATGTTGTTGTAAAATAGTAATTCATAGATAGTTAATAGCATTAAATCTTAGCCAAGACGAGTGAATTTTCATCTACATGTGAGCAACACGATCTATCTGCTCAGACTTTAACGTTTGAGGCTTTCATTCCATGTTACACTGGTGTCAGAAAACGGTAGATCATAAAGATGCTTAGCTATGCTTCTCCCGATGGTTAGTGTTGCTTGGTTGTTGATGCAACATGAAAGTTGTTCCGTTTTAGATTTATTAGTTTTAGCATCGTCATGGACATGCTTGGCTTAGTTTTGATCATTAATTTCATTCTTTGATGCTGACTTCACTGGGCATACAACACGAATAGCTATGAATATCTTGAAGAAGGAGGGTCAAAGCAGACAAAGACAGATAACAGACGTAGAAAAGGCAAGTTATGCTGTCGGTGTATAGGGCTCTCAATAGGACTTTCCTAGGAATAGCGATTGCCATAAATTTACATAGAAAGATCTTCGATACAAGGGTTAAATAATACATCAATTGCTGGAGGATACAACAAAAATACCCTCGATGCTATTTTATTCAGCAACCAATTTAATTTCAATATTACAGAATGATTCAGCGCGTAAATAATAAGAGCATTAAGATTTGTAGGATATTATTGATAAGAACACAAAGACTTGTTTGTCAAGGGGTTTACAACTCAATAAACATACAAAAATACTATATTTTATTTATTATTTTTCATGCGCGGATAATCTGCAAACCGGATTGCACAAACGGATGGATGAGGGTAGACGAGCGTCCGACAGAAAGACTTTCTAGATAACTCTTTGTTCAACACGAGAGAGAGATCTGACTGCGGGAAGGATGTCCTCCCGCAGCCAAGGCTGCACAGTGCATGCACAAGAAGCTATCCGCCGGTATTGTTAGTGCAATGTGTCCACAACGCCACGGGAGGATGTTGCTGTTAAAATAACACATTGCCCCCAAAGAGAGACGGAAAATGTCGCTTTTGATCTGGGGAATTATATCTGCTCAGATTAACACCGCTATTGCCTCACGCCTGGGGACGGTGAATCGCTCACTTTAAAATCTTCATAGTCTTAGATGCCATATTTGCTTGTCCGTCACTTATTATCCGTACAAATTGACTTGTCTGACCCCAGCAGCGCGTATTTTGAAGCTTACATTTAACACTCTTGTCGCCCAACGTGAATCGATGTTGTTTCTCATAGGACTCACATTCGATAGCCAGATAAACAGAAGGAACAGCAATGCGATATTATAACGGACGAGATAAAGATGGATGAAATGGGCGCATCTTTTTTCAGATTTTGTTTTATCTTAGATCGATAAACTCTATCATTAGTACAATAATCAAAAACAAAGTGAAGATACACTTGAACGATAAACATAAACGATACATATGCATAAACGTTACACTTGAAATCGATTCATTATACCATTATTAGTCGATAAATTTGGGTTAACGATCTATACAATCGTGCGATGTACGCAAGAAGCTCTCCGTCTCTGTCTCCCATGCACAGTTATCGAACTCCGTCTTTGTCTCTCTTCGAGCTCAACGTACAAGAGTGCTTTTTTTGAATCACTGGAATTCGCTCGCAAATACGCGATCATCCTAACATAAAGGTTAAAAGAGCTGAAGTAAGAAATCCAAGCGCAAGTGGATTCTCTGCTAAAGTCTCGCCTTTTCAATGCTGTCTTCCGAATATCGGAAAATCATATTATCTACATATTTTGGATTATATTTGGATACAATGTATGCATAAAAATATCGTTTTTTCGGGATGACCTGTTTAATGCTCATTCTTCCATATCGAGTGTGATAGTCTCCTGTAAAGTGCTCCTGGCCGTGTATGAAGGTTGATGCTGGATTAATTTAATTAGTTTCTGAACTGCTGAACCCGTCGAAGTACAAGTATTAGAAAAGGCCGAATACGTCTTCGTGGACCTGTTGGAATTCGAACTGGAAAACAAGGATAACGGAGCAAACTCTCAAAAGTCCTCTTTGTTGGAAGTTTTCCTGTTTTCGGCTTGCCATTCTGTCAACCAATGTTCACGGGAAACCTTCTTCAAACTTTCCTCTAAATTATTCCACTTTGCCGCCGACTACCATATACACCCAGAGCTGCCAGGACTTTGTACTTGACCGCAAATTCTCGATAACTTTTCTATCGTGACTAAAGTAATGCGAGTTTTTCTCGGAGTTGTATGAACATAAATATGCTTTGATGTCGAACATTTCCTGTGCATGTCGGAATTCAAACTTAACAATTGTTACTTGATTGAAGTACTTTTATCGCGCAATATTAAGACCGTCACGATAGATATGACCAGATAAAAATCGATTCTCCATAAAAGCTAATGGTTCACCATCAAAAATGCCTGGCGCTGAAGGGGTTTATAGAGCGATTTTCAATACACGTATCGGAATTGTATATACTTTTTGAATGACCCTCGCTTAAAAGCACTTAAAACGATTGTACGGTCCGATGAGATTCAACTTACGACCCTCTGATTTATATCCATTAATCACCCCTTAAAAAAATGTACAAATGCATTTCATTTTCAAGCATTGAAAGTACCCAAATTTTATTTAATAATTTGCATACTGAAAGCCATAATACAATCAACATAAATTGGAATAGTTTCTAGTTGTGGTTTCTATTCTAGCGTCGATCATGAAACGCATTCAAAATTAACAACAAAACTACATTAAACTTTGCATAACAACATATTTGATATCGAAAATGAAGTGCATTGTAATGTCGAATACACGAGCGACTCAATTTCCATTGTTAGGTATTCTAATAAAGCATGATAATAAATGTCTTTTGGAGCATAAAGGTCCCTATGATGGATTTATAAGACAATATGTGTGTTTGTGGAATAGTGGCGTAACAAAATAAATTTGTATTGGGATAATATGTTAATAAGAACAGCCCTTCGAAGGGTGCTGAAATATATTTCGACCCTCAATATCTGTAATGTTGGATGTTTTGAATATTTGTATTGAATTAAGGGAGTTATAATATGAGGCAAACTGTTCAAATTTTATTTTCCTTTTTGATTTAAGTAAATAAGTTGTGGTTATCTTAATATATAAAAAAAACAATCTCTGTTTGTTCGTATGTAATGCGCTGTCATACCGTTCATCCGATTGCAATGAAATTTTGTCAAATTACTGTTAACATTTGCGGAAATAACATAAGCATAGTAAAAATATTTTATGGATTCACCATGTTGGCGCATATTAGTCTGATGAAATTAAGTTTGGGCTGCGGGGCCGGGGGGAGAAAGGTCGGACAGCTATCACTTTACTATCTTTGAGTGTTTTACTGACTTTTGTGGCATTCAAACCCAAATCATAAAAACAGCATACAATGACGGATAAGGACTTTGTTAGTTTCGGTTGTAGAAATTTTATACTTAACAATAAAAAAAAATGTTGCATAAAAATAATGTTTAATAATAGTAATACAATGTTGTTTCCTTTAATGTGTTCGGATACAAACTGAGCTCAAACGTAATATCTCAAAATACGCAAATACTTTTCGATCTCCCTAATGTGTATACGATATGTATAGATTTTTAAATAATGTAACTGCGAAATACCAGTATAAGGGATTTAGATGAAAATGTTTTTGTTTATGTTTTTTCCCAATTTTCAAAGTCTTCCAGTGAGAATGATCCAGTTGCGAGACTTTATGACGGACGGATTCCTCATTATGATCAAGGTCGGCTCAATAACCATGATTTTACTAGATTCTGACATGGGAGACCCAAATTTTGTTTCAACAACACGAGCTATGATACGAACGCAGAAATAGTTGTATTTGCTTTGATCAAATTGCAGCTGTAGATTTATTTCATCCAATGTGATATATACTTCAGTTAAATGAGCGATTTAATTCTTAATTTACAACAAATCCAGTGTAACGTTTCGAAAGCCCTGACCGATTTCTTCGAGGCCCCATTTCGTTGCCTTTGTCGCTGCGACAATCCCCGACTGTCGCCTCATTCGATCGCAGAGACCGCACCGGAGAGTCATTCGTAGCTCCTTTGATGATGATCCCTTGTAAACAATTGAAATCTTCGTCGTTTTTATCATGGAACTTTCTGAACAATCTATAACCGAGAGACATAACGCTATAATTTCATACTACAATGAATAATGAAGGCGAATATTAAGATTTTTTTGCAAACAAATGTTGCATTCCACGATGCCCACCCATAAAACCCCAGGGGGGGGGGGAGCCAACCTTATGCCCGTGGGCAACGTTTGAATCCCTGGGATAATGATGTGGAGTAGAGTAGCCTCGTCGGTTTGCTCATCAAAAGCAGCTGAGGTAGCCCAGCTAACATGATCTGGGAGCGCAGGTCACTATGTGCTGGGCTCCCATAAAGGGTGTGTGAAACAGCCAATTACAGTCTCCGTGGCTAGGTAATACAAATGACCGAAGCGATACGAGTACCTTGGAGAAAGGGTAACCCTGCAGTCCGCCAAGCTGAGATTGGACTTGTAGTGGTAGTGAACCCTCGGTAGTATTTCCTTGAACTTATCAGAACCTCTTTCTTTTTCCTACGCACCTTCGAGTGCTCGTGGCCTGAAGCTGGTCTCCTTGCAGAAACTTCGCCTCCTCTGGAATGCGCGGAGCAAAAGGGGTGGGCGCTTTGGTCTCTGCGCGTATCGTTTCCCCTGGGGCTAAAATACCAGTGGACGACATTCTCTGTGTGGCTAGTCCGGGGTAACCCAGAACAGATCATACAGCAGCGTAGGAAATGGGATCGCATATTGATGATCCCCCAATCAAATTAGTCGACGTCTGTTGTCTATTATCTGTCTGTTATTGTATTGGTCAGGGGGGCGGTAGTTGATCCCCAACGCCCCCGTTGATGGTTTGTAAACTAGATGTTACATCGCAAAGATTGATATTATTTTGAAATTTGAATTCCTGTAAATATAACAAGAAATATTCTAAATATATGGGGGTTATCCAGAAAGTAAGGTTACAGTTTATACAATTTTATATAGGTTCTAAAAATTCTTGTATTTAATAGAAACTCATAGGATACTTTACGAATATATTAAACTATTTTTTAATGTAATCGCCGTAGAGATCGAGACATTTCTGTAGCTGGGGAACCAGCTTTTGTATGCTAGTATCATAGTCCGGCCGTCTCTTACGATAGAATCGGTGTAAGCATTCTGGGTAACCATCTGGCATGGGCAAGAGGTGGCGGAAGCGACGACCTCTCCATCGGAAGAATTTACTGTGACTGAACAAAATGGCCGACAAACGTGCGGGGTCAAACAAACTAATCTTTAGGATCCACCCTACATGCCAGGTGCGTTAACCTCGAAACAAAAAACAATTGATTTTGAAGAAAACAATAAAATATGAAAATTAATTAATTCAAATAGCATGTGTCGTGTTAAGTAATGGAGCTGAAATCAGAATTACGAAATACGATCTGTTGACATGCCGTGTTTTTACACTTGTCCCATTAAATGGTACAATTGTATTGTTTAAATGGGCACGAATATAACATGTATTATAAAATATAATCTGTTTAGTGTTATTGCTATACAGGATGGATGAAATATCACGACGCCATTGTCCCTTGTTTCACACAACGAGTATATCCTGATCCATTGTTTATAATACGCAGCTCCAGAACTATGCCCCTTTGTTCGCTTATTATAATCAATTTCTCTTTGCCCTGCGACTACGGGCTAATTCTGAATGAATTAAAATACCCATGAAAATTTCCATTGCTGGCTTTGTTCTTAGTATTATGTGTCTTATATTAAAAACAGACGTAGGTATACGGACTCACTAATTACACCTGTACGCCTTGAGGGATGTTAACCGCTAGTCTTGCTCTCGAAACTGTTGCCAAATTAAAAGATTTAATTATTAAATTAATTTAGCGCATCTCTCTTCAAATATTGCTATACCTTAATTGCTATTTGTATAAACAAATTAATGGCCGTGGATGCTCGGAATATATATTACCATGTTAGTCTGGCATCCATCAGCTTCAGAATTGGGATGTTAAATTTGACACAAGGATGTATTGAAGACGTTTTTGGCCTAAGACAAATATAACGAGTTGATTTAAATTAAATTTTAAGTTCGGAGTGATATGGATATTGTATCAAAGTAAGGATCTCTTTTGACATCTGAAAGCCTGCAGAAATACATAGGACGTTTACAGGTCAAATCTGAAATTTCGCTTAATATAGTATCACATCTATTGTTGAATTTGTCTACACAAATATTTATTGTCTCTTCTTTTTTAGGTTTAAATTAAATTTAACCTTTACAAAAGTCATGAAAATAAATATTTTATATTGTATTTCAACAAGCATACGATGCTATGCTGAAGTGTCACACCTTTTGAGAGTCTTTGTTTTAAATGTCTTGTTACAATGTTTTAATTGTGGGCATAAATCTTTCTTGTTACGACAGTGCGATGTTAAGCGGCGCAGAAAACTTCCAATCAAGTCCTAACATAATAAGGACTCCCGCTTCGGCTCACCCAGATGACGTCCACGTGTTCGAAGCAATAGCTTCAGGTTTTATAGTTTTAAAACATCCATTGCCCGCTTTTTTGCCTGTATAGCTCCTGCCAGTTTTTAATTTTTAGGGAAGACCCTGTTAACCTAATATTGATTTTTTACAAATATGTTTTTAAAGTTTAAAATTATTAAAATTCTGTCATTTGGCTCGCGATATGCGCCGGTTTCTATTACGATTTTAATATTACACGGCAACAAGACAGAACATTATTCGTTAATAATTTCCTAAATCCAAGGGAATTACGGGGCAAAAGAATTTGAAATCCGATATAAACGACTTTAGAAATTACGGATTTCATGAATAATACTTCAAATTGCTCTCTGTGCATTTTTTGCAAAGGGGGGTTATATTCTAAAGACACCACCATTCTGGTGGTAGTGTGGGATTTTTATCCACTAAAACCTCCTCCTTTTCTGCTTCCACCCAGCTGCTAGTTAAGTATTGCACTAAAGCGTGTCTTTCCTAGATTTTTCCGTTATGTCAACTCAGTTCATGGATGTCAGCTCGATTGGGGATGTTTCCATAGGTCATATTCTCCTCCTACGTTTAGCATCCTTCATCTGCTGCATAAAGCACTTTGTGTATTTGAACCATGCATTCCATGCCTACGCATCTTTTAGCATTGCAAAGAATCAAATTATTGGGCGAGAGGGTATTTCCTCTAAGCTCCTTGTGGACAGTGTCTCTTTCAATGCTCCATACTGGACAGACGAATGTCGCGTGTGTGGCATCGTCATTGCCTGCTCCACAATGATAACATTCCGGGTCTGCCTTCTTGGCTATTTTATTGAGGTAGCTACCGAAGCAACCATTCCTGGTAAGGACCTGGGTTGGGTGGTAATATATTTGGCCATCCACAAGTTTGGTATTAGCTCCAATGTGTCCAACGTCCTTTTGTGGAGTCAATCCATTGGGAATGCCACACCGCCACGGTGGTTTCCTTGGCAGTCTTCTTCGCTGCTCCTTTTTGGACTACCTGTCTCTCTTGTCTATTAGTGTCAACAGACGATGAGCTGCAATGGCGGCTCAAGTGATAGACGCCACATAGATGGTGAGTGATGGAGGTAAATGAGGTAAATGAAGAAGGTGCATAGAACCAGGATGTCATGCCTGGAAAAAGCCTGACGGTCGGGCCGGGCATGACAGAAGGTAAACAAGACGGAGTTTTAGTGGGTAACCGGATTTTATTTTAGTTTACTCATTTAATTCTGGACTCCCACACTACTGTCGAGTATAGGCTCGGCCCTCCTAGCGAAAAAAAGTCTATTGGCCTAGTCTAGTTAAGCCTGGCACTTTCAACTTGTGCACCGTACAACAACTCTGCAATGTTGGTCGCCTTCTCCATATGTGTTGTGAATCGAAGTTTATCATCAATTTCCACCTCCAAGTATTGGATGGATCTCAAAAAGCTCGTCAAAAAGAAGTCGTCACATGTTCCCGCTACATGAAAAATAATTTAATATATTCGTGACGTACCCTGTGAATTTTATATAAACACAAGCATTTCTCTACTATACGTAAACGTTGTTACTTTATTTTCTGGATGATCAAATGTTTCACTTTCTGGCATATTTCTTTAGACGTCGCATTCATAGAACTTGAAATGTGAGTGTCATCCTATTCATCCTATAAAATGAGCCTTTTTTGAAAATATTACCATTCGCTTTCGTTTAACACTCGACACTCTAATAGTTTCAACTGTATTCAAACGAGGCTGTGCTTTATTTCAGGGATACACACAGACTTTTTTCAGTCCACCCATTACTTTCTTTCACGTTGGAGCGAATAATTACAGAAACCCGCTTAAAAACACACCATGAAACATCATAATTCCTCAAATAAATTAAATTGATTAATTACACGCAACGCGCTGAATAAATTATTTCAGATGCTGCTGAATACACTGAATCGTGTCTTTATTAAAAAATACGCTCTCATAAAAAATGGTCGGAGAATCCCAGAGGTAAGAAGAGACTTATAATCAACATAGTAGCCGAGTTCTCTTTTATTTGAGATGGATAGAAAAAAACTCTTTCTTAATCAAGCCGCTTCCCCGGAGGATTTGAAAAGATCGTGCACAATAAAGAATAATTAATGATGTCTTCTGTTTTAATACACAGTTTCATTTGAATCAGATTTGTAGCCTTTCGTTTGTGAATGAAACATAAGGCGGTCCTAATTCGAAACCTTCGTCCCGCCGTCGATTCATCGATCAAAATTAATGAGATTCAATTTTAAATTGCTCGAAAATTTGGAGGAAATTGAGTTTATAAATAGTTCCGGAAAATATAGCGAAATGCACCGTAATTGTTGCTGATGCTGTAATTGCGTTAGAGTTTTCCGGTTCACTTAAAACACCAGTCTTTGACGATTGAAAGGCTAATAAAAGTCGATGATATAATTTGATTTTTACATCACCGTTTCATAATATTGATGGTATTTTACGCAAAAATATCCTATATATTCCATAACTAGAATATATATTTTTTTGTAGACAGACTTTCGAAGATTATTTGGTCAATAGATAAATTTATCACATTAACTTAAGCCTAGATTACTAATCATTAGTCTCACAGACTACAGATTCGTACCAATATAAATAAGCAAATTAGTGCCCCAGGTGTATTCACTGCGTGTGCACATCAATCATCGTCAGGTAATATGTAATGACAGTGTAACTTGAAAATATGATTAATGATCTAGGGTTAAAGATGTAAAATTTGCTTAAAATCTAGATTAAAAAAAGAAAGACACTGCATAACGGAAGAAGATAGTTGGAAAGTAAAAACTCTATTATAAAAGAAGACAACGTCGACCTGGTCAAGGCTCACTGCTCACTGTTCAGGATATTTCATTTCTGAGACTTTCAAGAGAGATGCAACTGTGAGACTTTAGCTATTGCATTGAACAAAAAGAAGACACTCTGAAGCTGACACGCTTCTGAAGGCATCTAATCGCATTGTCATCCCAACACATTGACGCTGTTAATCTGTGCAGATTCAATTCACCAGATTAACTAGCAACATCTTCCGTCTCTCTTTAGGCACAGTGTATCAATGTGTTAACAGCGACGTGGAAGCGTCCCCGCTTCACGTTACATTGGCGTCAGAAGCGAATAGAACAAATATGGGATGAAAGACTGCGATCCCGATCCTAATATGTTATTATTACCATGTGGCTGTACACAAGGGAGTCGTTATTTATCATGTGAAAAGGAAACAGTCTTTCGGATCATGCTCCGGTTTCATATAACGCAATGCTGATGTAAATAGCATCGTGGGCGATGTGCGTATTTTTTCTGCTGAGGTCCCAGTTTGTTTCTGCAAGTCTGGATATTTTTCCAAAAGCCCTTGGCAGTTTTAGCAATCGCTTTAGCAATGTTTTGTTTAAACTGACATCCATCAGTTAACGTGACGCCCAAATAGGTGGTGTGTTTCCTGAATGGTACCAAATCGCCTTATCTGTGATTTCTTTGCAAATCTTCCCACAAAGCGTTAGGGTGAGGTCATCAGCATAGGCCACAAAGTCGTAACCGGTAGCAACGCAGATTGAAGAGCATCGTTCAGTACCATGTTCCAAAGCAGTCGTCCCAGAATTGATCCAGCTGGTATCCCACTGAGAACCATCGTTATATCAACTGCCCTCTTGCCTGAGCGACGACAGTTTTGAGAGTCTGTGATTGTGGTTGGGCATGTGTCAGCCGAGAGAAATAGGGGCTCATATGCCGTATCAGAGGTCCTTTTTCTGAACCTCTTGGCCACAGGGACTTGGTGGCCAGCCTCGGTGCCCTTTCAGCGTTCAAGACCTTCTGCCATAGTTTCGGAGCTAAGTGCGCCTTGGACGAATACTAGTTTTAGTACCCGTCCTCTACCATAACATGTCACTATGGGTTGACCAAATATTTGTATCAAACTAGGTGTAAATAAAAAATATGGCGCTTACTTAATAGCTTAATACTTTGCCATATATTAATAAATAATTTACAATAAATTTAATAGTTATTAATTTAAAAACATGGCTGTTATAATCTAACAAACTTAGAGCGTCTCTATTGAAATAATTAAAATTTTCAAAGATCGATTAATTGTCGTTATATTGATATTTAACATCACAAATTGATTTTATAAAGTCAGTTGATATTTAAATTTAATTTTAAAGCTTTGTGCAGCGCTAAAACAAAATCGCTTGAAAAACGAGCAGAATTCTTGCGCAAAGCTTCACCAAACTTATGGTCACATCGGGGATATTTGGCGCAATCTTGGGAATAAATCTTTTGAAACGTCATTTCAATTAATTTTTTGCATGTATTATAAAGCGTAACGCTTTCCTTTTTTTATACATAAAACAAGGCTGAAATGTTACCGCTGTGTTTCCTCGGGATCAAATGAAGACATTGTCGTTCTTCATTTTCGGGAATTTATTTCATACAAATACTGTCCGACAATACACACTAATTCCCGCTGAACTGATGATGTGGATCGTTCCACCGCGTATTAAGCCTAACGACTTGGCTCGGAAGTATATTATGGCAGATGCTTATCCCGAACACAATTTCTCCACATTCTTCGCTCTTTCGTCGCTTATTCCCGCTTTTACATGGAAGATCATGCCGGTCGGCCATTTCTCTTTTTTGCGGTCTGCAGGCTGTCACGAAAATAATAAGTAACGGTTGGCTTCATCCCAGTCGAGGTTTATGGCTAACATTAGGATTTACAGCGGACGGAAGGGGGCACATGTGCCTGACAACTCTTCGCCGATGTCCTGATTTGTGTTCATTTTTCCCTTTTAACCGACAAATAAATTAAGCCATCCCTTTGAGCGTTGGCTTATTTACTTCCGAATGGTTTTAAATTAATTGGCGCCCTTCATTATTTCAATGATATCGGTGGTGCCAAAATTACGTGCCGTTTCATAGGGGTAAGAAAAAAAAACGACACGAGTTTAATCAATAATATATTCTTTCTCTGAATCTATTACAATTGCCATCTGATTTATAATTTTTGAATTTTCCTGTTATAAAAAAATCTTCGATTTAGAAGCAAAACACGAAGAAAGGCAGTTTTCATATCCTCCAATGAAAATCTAAAGGAGCGAAATTAGGAGAACGAGTTGATGCACTCCCATTGAAAGTTCCTATTTTTTTTAAAATTGTATTTTTCACTGAAGTTATCACTTTATTATTTGGTAGTGTAACGTTGAGGCTGAGGCGTTCTCGGGAGCAAAGTCCCCGGGTGGCTCCCCGCCCCCACGTGCTCGTCGGGATGGCCGCGCTAGCGCACGGGTCCGTTCTTCTATCGGACCGTGATGTTAATGGACGAATGAATGGGAATAGACGGGCGTTGAATAGAAAGACCCTCTTCTCTAAATAACTATTTATTCCACGCGAAAGAGAGAGGCTGCAGGAAGGACGACCTCCCGCAGCCAAGGCTAACTGACGACTCTTTCGACTCCCGCCTCCTGCGCGTCACTACCCAACCGGCACAAACCGGGACAAACACTTTCTGATAAACTGAACAATGACTGTTTCAAAGTGTATAGCAAAAAATCAATTACAGAACGTACTCGTGGAATATTACGTATGCGTAGAACCAATAGGAATCGCTATTAAATATTGTTTGTGATTGAATATTTCCAGTTCCAAATTTTACCCAAACCCTCTCAAGTCTTCTGATGAGTCTTTTGTTTCTTTACTAAAATCTAAGATGGCTCGAGGCACTCTGTGTGCTTCATGATCTGCCCAACGGAGATGGCGAGTTCTTTGCCGTACATGTCCAAGACCTCCAGAGCGGATTTGGTGGTTTCGGTGCCTGAGGTTTCACCCCAAAGAGGTCAACGATGATTTTTTAAACTTAAAATTATTAATGTTTTTGATCTCCCAAATGTATTAAGTGTACCGAAAAGTTTTTTAATCGAAAATATTTTTTTTCATTTTTATTTACAAAATTTTACAAAAAAATTTCTTTCATTATTATATACTATCTGAAATAGGTTTTCAATTCCTTTTTTGAACATTTCTTTGATAAAAGCGTCTGGTGTGGTGAATATGGAGAGTGTAGAAGTTTTTACCAATCAATCAAGAGTTTTTGCAATGTCTGGAATCTTATTAAAACCATTTAAAACGTATCATAAAAAACGAATAGGATGGGTGTTATGGGATAGGATGGATACCGAACGCTTTGACCGAACACAACAAAAATGAGTGACGAAACACACGCCTAGCTTCTTTAATAACACAATAAAAGAGTCTTTTTTTGAAAAGCATTGTAACTGGTAATGAGAAATGGTTCATTTACGATACTATACGATGAAAAAAATCAATGGCTTTCTTGAAAATAATCTCCAATTCCAAAAACTAAGCCCCGATTTATTATAGATGGTTATTTTGTGCATATGCAGGGAATAATTCATTATGAATTGACAAAACCGGGAGAAACTATAATGGCACAAGTCTATTGTCGATAATTAGAAATTTTGCATCGAAAGCTAACAGAGACTTTGCTTTTAAATGTTAATAATATATTTGAACATTTTTTACTATATATTAGAATACTTTCGGGTCTCCCTAATATATGCAACGCACAGCGACCCAAACAGTATAATAATCAAACCGATTTTATGAACTAAATCAAAGATCTTCATAATGAAGATTTTGTGCCGTAGACACATTTTTGTAAGATAACAGAGTGATTAAGTTGTAGAGATGAAAGAGTCGACATGGGGCTTAGAGGGTGCTTTAAAAAGTTATAGGTAAAGGGTGAGCCGGCCGAGGAGGCTTTCACGCTAATTGACGTGTTCTTACCTCGTACAAGTGGGCTTATTGCGTTTGTTAGTCGCTATTTCTTCGACATGTCGTTTTCCTTTAATTGGACGCCCGGCCCTCCCCACTTGAGGGGCTTTCTTCGGAGGAGCCTTTCACTCTTTTCACGAGTGAAAGACCTGAAATACTCGGAAAGCACACAACCAGGAGCAAAGCCGAAGATTAAGATTAATCAATTTATAACGAGGGAAAAGCTTTTTGGTGATAAGCCATCGGTCAATGTTCAAAATTGTCTTTGGTGAGTGGTCGGCTCTTCGACTTTTATTTATTTATTAAGTCTGCTTTTTTTGTGCTTCGAGTTGGTGATACAACGTTTATTACTACTGTTGAGTAAACTTAAAAAAAAGTAAAAGAAATACAATCGAAATTGAATTGAGTATGTTTTTCATAGTAATAACATTCGTTATCGATGATTTAGTCCGATTTTAATTAGATTGAAATGTAAATGAGTTGGCTTTGGTTTTTCATTTATAGTTCCATGAGAACACTTAGAAAATATGAATGAAGTGAAAAGTGTAGAACACACAGCTAGTGGATTAATTTATTAACTAGACCAGCGGTTCTTAAACTTATGTGGATCCCGTTTTGAACAATTTTTTTTTTGGCGAATCCCATCCCAACTTTTGTGACTTTAAAACAAACACACATTTTTTTGTTTGGTCCTTTCGAACCGAAGAGCAGACATGCTACGCTCTAAAGTAAATCCACTTTTCTGTCAGCTCCGCCGCAGCATGTAACAAGCATAATAATGAACGAAGCTCAATAAATGAACATTAACACTGTTGATAGCACACAATATTCGTTTATTTCTTCAGAATATTTCTTAATGTTCAACATTAAGAAATATTCTGAAGAAATAAAACGCGACTCCAGAATAGTAAAGAGGAAATAACAAAATTGGTCAACGATAAAAATGATGCTAGTATCTAAAATATCAAAACAAACGCCTGCTCTTAAGACAACACGAAAAAAAGTCGTCTTTTCTTTGTTGAAAGAGCTTAACCTTTTGAGGAGTGAGCAAGTTTAAAATCAATAAAGTTATTGATGCCATAATCGCTTTAAACTGATTAATTTCTGTCAGCTCCTATCAGCGTAAGACAATCTTCAATTCGAGGCAGAGTCAATTGTAAATGAACACTTGATAGCATACAAGATCACGTTATTTCTTTATGTAAACAATACACAAAAAATCGATTCATTTGCTCCTGCTTTAGAAAGAATTGATAATTGGACAAAAAAGTGGAGGGGAAATACCAGGCCCTGGCACAGTACTCCTTTAAGGGTTAATAATTTATCCGACGATAGCGATTTCAGTTAATTATACAAAAATTTTATGACGGTTAAAAAAATCTTTAGAATACGATTTTATGTTGAATAGTACGTATGAGCATTTACAAATTTCTATAAAAAATTTAAAAATATATTGAAATTGTTTAGACGTGTAGGGGTACTTTTACGGCACGACTTTGCCAAACGTGTTCGAAATATCGCAAATATATTAATTCTTTACACTTTTATAAATACTGTTCCAACTTTTTGATCAGCTCGAGGACAGCGAAGAAAAGACGTTTTCTTTCGGCTCTCTTGATTAACAGAACCTTTCATGTTTACGTTCATTCTACAGTTTCATGTTAGTCTCACAAAATCGGACATTTTATGTGAGAACATTTTATATTAGGCGTACTGACAAGTCCTTGCCGATTTTGAGAGACGTCTGTTTGAGTAAAATAACGAAAAAAAAATCTGTTGCACTAAAATAATGTTTAACAATAGTTCTATTAAAAAAACAACTTACAAAGATGTTTCCGTCGTTGTGTTTGAACACAAACTGAGCTCAAATATAACATCTTAAAATATATATATTGTGTCCATGTTCCAGTGATCCAAAAATATTCTTACACTTTGAACTCGGAGATAGACAGAGAGTTTCTTGCACGTTGAGTTTGGAGAGAAAAAGAGACGGGGAGAGTTATCTTGTGGGTCGGAGATTGTGAATGGGAGACAGAGACGGAGTCTAGAGTATGCTGCATATATCGTGCGAGTATTGTTTATGTTTGCTTGAAGAAATTATCGAATATTGTGTGCTATCGACAGTGTTTATTTATTTATGTACAAGCTTCATACACGCTGCGACGATCCTGACAGATAAGTGGATTTGTATGGATGGTAAGTGGAGTACATATAAATATAGCATCTGCTTATGATGATTTTAAATTAGTTCACTACTCAAAGGGTTAAAATATATTATTAAGCGTTTCTACGGAAACGCAAACACTTAAAAAACAATCTATGATATATCAATTATTTAAAAAATGGAATAAATTCAGACATTTGGTTGCTGATTGTCCGTATTTGGTCATGTGGAATAAAAGTATACCACAATTTAACTTACTTCGTTCGGTTTGGTAGGGTTTATTCAATACAATTTTCATTATTAGTGCTGAAAGGCGTCTGAAAGTATTTTCTTCAGCATCCGAGGATGACAGATTAATAATTGTTTTTTTAAATTCTCTTTACTATCTCTTGGCGTGTTTGTAACGATTTCTATTCTTGTCCGTGGAGAATCGAAGCCAAGACATTTTCAGATAATTCCATTCTTCCTACACAATCTTTGCAATCTTTCAGGACTTCATCCCGTTTTCAATTTAATAAAAATAATATAAACGTTTTTAGTTTTAATGCATAAAATTTGAATGTATAATAATAAATAAAAATTTATCTTAAATTTTGGCGAAATGAAGACAAATATTAATGAATATGATGCAACTTGATCGTTAAGATCTATTTATATTTATACAACACGATACAATACTTGACAAATTTTATTAACCCTTAGAGTGCTAAGATACGATATATCTGATTTGCTGTCGTCTAAATTAATTCTTTTGGCGGCCCCATACCATGGCTCACACGGTTTTCAGACCTGACACCAGTGGATTTCATTGTCTAGGATATTTATAGGCATGTCAAAATATGAACATATGAAGTGATTTTTATAATAAAAGCTGCATATTTATTGGGAAAAAATTAGAAAAATGTAATGTCAAGTCAAATTAATGGTAATTGTTGTGTGATAAATGGAATAAAAGTAGAAGAATCTTTAAATATTTAATGGTAAATGATCTATTTTTTAAGCAGTATTATTTAGTAATTAAGAAAATGATGTGGTAGATATAATTAAAATTTGCTTTAAATAGAACACAGATTTTCAATGCTTAAATTTGTAGGATTTACTCTCCAGAACTAAGAATTTAAACGACAATTAATATTAATGTATTTTTTTATTATACATTGTCATTCCCCGGCTTAAAAGATTAGTATTAATTTAGCAATTTCCATCAGACACGACGAGGGCTCGATTATAATTCCAACTTAAAAGGCCGAGTGTTTACAGGATTTACATCTGCCAAAAATCAAAGTCACTTCAAACAATAATTACGACGAGTATCAAATTTTATAATGATTAATTTCGCTCGAAGTACGACTCATTGTGTGCGAATTTTCGCAAGTAAAACATCCCAGGGGCAAAGAGCAACTGATATTCGGGATATAATTAATGAACACAAAAACGCTCCGAAGGACTTTTCTTTATTTTGGCACTCGCCAGCGCCTTTATGGACTTCTTTAAAATCGTTTCTTACGTTTCATTTTTGGTCGAGATAACTCGTCTCCTTAACAAACGGCTACCTCCGAGGACATTCAGTCCGTTTGAAAACCCGTTATTATCTACTCAAAGCGAGCTACTCGTTACATCGTCGTTTATCCGAGTATTCCCTTTTGAGGAAAAGTCGCAAATCCTTCGGCATTATCAGAACTTTTCTCCTTTTTTTATTTCCCGTCGAGTTCTTCGCTGGGCGGCGGAATGAAAAGATCTAAACGGACAAGCCCAAAAGTAAGATAACTTCCGAAATGATCGGGATTAAATTTAATTTGTGCCTTTGCGTATGACGATAAGTCAAAAAGAAACGGAAGAAAACACACAGCGACGAACTTAAAAATATAAGATTAAAAATAAAAAAAGCATGCTCGTAGAGATTAAAAAGCTTTCAGATGCCTTTATCCCGGGGAGGCTTTATTTAACGCAAAATTGCCAAGCGCGCCGTCGATCATCAAGTATCATATATATTAGAGTGATGCACAAGTTCTTAACTTCTTATTTCGACGTTTTTTTTTCTTTTTAACCCGTTGATTAGGAATCACGCATATGTGCGTTCGTACTCAAGCGGTACAGAAAGAGCATTCTCGCACGCTGAATGCGGAGATTGTGAATCGGAGCTAGAGACGAAGAGAATGTCAGAGAATGTGAGAATCATACATCGTGCTGTAAAGGTACCCCTATACCTCTAAATATTGTCAAATATTGCAAAAAGCGCTTCATTTTCAATGCTGTGCTTCTACTTCTAATATCGTTAGTGGTCTTCTTAGAATCATAATAAATTATAGAAAGCCACATAAATTATTTACATAAGAAGATACACGTGTTATTGTGTGATCCGATTATTTTCGTTAGAGTTTTTTCTATTGACAGTGTCGATACATAAATTTATTATTGTCACCTCGTTTTTTGATATTAATGTTATTCAGGCTATTAAAGTGTCTTTTGTTCGTAATTATTATTTCTCATTCTAGCAATATGAAAGACCTTAATATTTACTATCAGAACACGAGGGGCCTACGTACTAAAACCAATGCTTTCAAACGTAACATAACTTTACATGATTATGACTTAATTGTTCTGACCGAGACTTGGTTGGTGGACGGCATCGTGGACGCTGAGCTATTTGACAATCGATACATGGTGTGGCGTCGAGATCGCGATTATGCTGCTACTTCTGTAAGTCGGGGGGGTGGGGTGCTCATAGCAGCGCGTAGGTCACTCACAGTCATATCGAAACCATACTACCACTCAACTGCCGAAGATCTATGAGTAACTATTACTATAAACTGTCATAAAACTAAACTCCCAATAAACCTCCATATATGTGCACTTTATTTATGTGCTGAAAATCAGGGCAATTCATTTTCACAGCAACTTCATAATTTCTTATTCTGTGTGCATAACATAGTAACTGAGAATCCTTCAGACAGATTTCTTATAATAGGTGACTTCAATATGAGCAATATAGTGTGGAATCCTAGTATTGATAATGATGAGTCATATAGTTCGTATAACTGTCAATCTCAGGAAGAAATTTTCTTCATTGATGAATTGACGCTACTTGGTCTAAAGCAATTTAATGGTATCCGCAATATTTACAACAAAACATTGGATTTAGTTCTTTCTAATGAATCTGTGACGGTAAGTAACGTCAGTGGTGATGCGCTCGTCCCTGTTGATGTGTACCATGGTGCCTTGTCTATCTTAGTTAAATTCACCGTGAACCGTATTCTCCAGTCTGCCCCTAGGCGTAAATATATATTCAACTGCGGAAACTATGAGGCGATTAATGCGGAAATTTTAAGCGCTGACTGGCATAATTTACTGTCGGATCTCTCTCTGGACGACTCTGTTTCCTATTTTTACAACTTTTTTGAAAAATTGAAACTTAAGTACATACCATCTAAAATGATTAAATCTAGTAACTACCCAGTGTGGTACTCTGTCCCACTTAGAAAGGCTATTAAAGAAAAGTTTAAATATTTACGTAAGTTCAAAGTCTATGGTAACTTATCTGACGGTGAATCTTATAAACTATTGCGTGCAAGGGTTAAAAAACTTGAAATATCGTGTTATGTTAATTACATTCGTACTGTTGAAGAATCCATTAAATTACATCCCAAACACTTCTGGTCATATATAAAGTCTAAAAAGAATCTGAATTCTATGCCCAGTAGCATGTACCTGGGTGACAAAACATATAACACTGGCACCGATATTTGTGATGCCTTTTCCGATCTCTTCCGTTCCAGCTTTGTAGATCCTCCACCCAATAAAACCACCATTACTTCATCTACCCAACCGATTTGTGATATTTCTAAAGTGCATATAGATACTGATTTAGTTAAGAATTTACTTCATGCTATTGACCCGTCGAAATCTTGCGGTCCAGATAATTTACCTGGAATTTTTTTACTGAAGTGTGCTGATACTATATCAGTACCTATTACAATTTTATTCCGTAAATCTATCTATGCGTGTGCAGTGCCAGTTTTGTGGAAAAAGGCCTTCATTACACCGATATATAAGAAAGGGGCTAAGACTGATATATCCAATTACCGTCCTATCTCAAAGCTTTGTATCATATCCAAGATTCTCGAGAAAATTATTTATAACCAGGTATATCCTGCTTTAAAGCAGTCTTTTAGCCCTAGCCAGCATGGCTTTCTTAGAGGCCGCTCGGCTGTCACTAATCTCGTACTTCTCAATGACTTCCTGACGGAAACAATGCACCAAAGAGCTCAGGCTGACGTGGTTTACACTGACTTCAGTAAAGCTTTTGATCGAATACGACATGACATCCTTCTCAGTAAACTTAATAACATTGGAATTAATGGTGATTTGTTGAGATGGTTTTCATCCTATATTGATAATCGAACTCAAGCTGTTGTCACCAACAATTACATCTCGGGGTGGGTCCCTGTACCTAGTGGTGTTCCTCAGGGTTCCTTGATTGGTCCTCTGTTGTTTGCAATATTCTTATACGACGTTGATACTTGTCTTACCTCCTCTAAATTATTGTGCTTTGCGGATGATATCAAAGTTTATAATACTATCTCGTCAATGAGCGATGCAATGGCGCTACAAGGGGATCTGTACCGACTGCAGAAATATTGTGATGATCATTGCTTAGATCTTAACCCATCCAAATGTAGTATAATGAGCTTCACGCGAAAGCGTAATCCCATACTCTTCGATTACCAATTGAAAAATGAATTAGTGCAAAGGAGCGATTCACTACGAGACCTTGGGGTGTTTCATGATTCAAAGCTTTCTTTCAATCAACATGTTAACTATATTATTTCTAAAGCTATGAAAGCCCTTGGGTTTATAATAAGAAGCTCTAGTGATTTTCGTCAAGTTAAAACACTGAAAATATTATACTGTAGCCTTGTTCGAAGTCACTTAGAATATGCCTCGCAAATTTGGAATCCTTCTTATGATAAATATACTTCTCGCATAGAAAACGTCCAGAGAAAGTTCCTGCGGTTTATAAGCTATCGAACGCACAATAAATTTGATTCTAGTTTTTATGAATTGCACTGTAGGAGGCATCATTTACTACCGCTAGATAAACGACGTATTATCGCTGACGTTGCCCTCTTTTTCAAAATAGCCCAAAGCGAGGTTGATTGTCCGGACCTTCTCTCGAAAATCAGCATAAGAACCTCATCTACTCCTCTTCGCCATAGCTCGCTGCTGTATGTGCCTCATTCAAATACCCACTATAGAAGTAATAGCTACATTCTGCGAACTAGCCACAATTTTAATAAACTTTGTGAAATTTACAATTTTGACCTTTTTAATACTAAAATTAATACAGCAAAACAAGCCATTACCAATTCATTTTTTAGCGTCGGGGCCTAATATGCAAATTTTATATAAAAATTATTATTAGTTATTTTATTATTTCATTATTATTAATTGTGATTATTTATTATTATCAGTTATTATTATATTATTATTATTAATTGTGATTATTTATTATTATTATTATTATTTATGATTATTTATTATTATTGATTATTATATTTGTTTTTATTTATTATTGGATATTACTATTTTATTGTTATTATTAAACATTATTAATTGTTATTATTATTATTATCATTATTATTTTTGTAAAGATGTATTTAGTGATTTTTTTTTTTTTTTTTCTCTCTTTTTGTACTTCGTTTCTATTGGCGAATATCTTTTATTAGCTTTGAGTTGTGTTGCGTTTGACCCCGCCTGACGTGCAGAGGTCAAGCAGCCTTCGTTGCCGAGTCCTTCAATCCTTCGGACCATCAGGATCGAAGAGGACCGACAACGGTTTTCGTCAGGATTATTCGATTCAAGACCAGGAACGTATTCGAAATGAAGAAGGACCGCAGGAGCTCAATGAGATTCCAAATTAGCCGCACAACACATTTATTACGGACTTAATAGGTGGAGAACCGGCAGCAAACGTTGACCAAGCAAAGGGGTGGCGACAGGCAGCGTGGTACGGTTATATAAGAAATATAGCGACGGCGGGCGGCGCCAGATTCTGGATTTTACAACCCCAGAATCCAGCGCCGCTCCGGAGAGAACCTTCTCATCCGACACCTACCACAAGAAGAACGACGAGAGGCCCCAGTAAGGGCTCGGACCCTTATACACAATAGCGTCATTGAGATAATAAAACTTGTTTCGTCAACTTTCTACAGGACGAAACATCCCAGCCGCATTCCATTCCCATTGTTCTATTTAGAAAGCGGGGCTGAAGGTCCACTGCTTGGCGTATAATTGCTCAAAAATAGTCGTTACACAAATATTTTACAATGACCAGACGCCATGCATTCAAGGATCCAAATTCTCGTCGCTATGCACTTCCGTCCACGCTACAGTTGTTTATTGTATTTTTCTATTTTATGTTATCAGCTGTTGATATTCCAAATAAAATAAAATAAAATAAAATAAAATAAAAATAAATAAAATTACGTGAAAAAATAATTAATATTGTGTGCTGTCAACAGTGTTAATGTTCATTTATTGACATACAAGCTTTACTTACGCTCCGCGGTCAAAAGACAAAGCCCTTATTCAATGTTATTATTATGGTTGAGAGCTGGATGCTGGCGAGAAGAACACATCTTCTCGCGGCCAAGACTACCGGACGACTCTCTTTGTTATATCTTGCGCGTCCTGTCACTTATTTGCGCATGAGTACATTGGAATATATAGAAAAACCGCTTCTAATGTCGTGATTGGCACTTGCTGTTTTTGTAGTGGTGTAACGCAGGGGTACTAAAAATTCCCACCCTATTAGGGATATAGCAGACAATAGGCATGGTCTGTTCCAGGTTGCTCCGGACTAGCCACACAGACAGGAGCGCAGAGCGTCCAAATGCCCTCCACTTTCACCACCACACACCACGTTTTCCAGAAGAGATGAGGAAGACCAGCTTCAGACAACATGTATCCGAAGGTGTGTTGGAGGAGGAAGGACAGAGGTTATACTATTTTCAAGGGAACACTACCGCGGATTCACTACCACCATGAGTCCAACTTCAGTTTGAATTTTGCAGCAGATAACGGACTGCAGAAGCTACACCTTCATAGTGGTTCGAGTGGTCTAAAGCCGCTTGTAAGCACTTGGCTGTTGAGGATAGTGGTGATGTCTTTGACACAGATTCCACCAACTTCTGTAATCAGCAGTTCCACCGCCTCTTAACGGGTACGCAGCACAGCATGACTTGCGTACCCAACTCTTGTTAGCTGAGCTACCCCAACAGCATTAGATGAGTAAACCGGCGAGGCTGCTTTCGCGTATCTCTACTCCACATCATTAACCCAGGGGTACAACCATTGCCCATAGGTGTAGGGTTGGCTCCTCTACTGGGATTTATGAGTGGGCATCGTGGAGTCTAACACCCATCCCGGGTTATTAGGGCTACTTAGTTTTTTCCACGCTGACTTCAGTTCTAACATGTCACTTTGGGCTCGTCTTTCGCTCAATGAAAAGTAGATAAAATAATTGTCCAGAACAAAACATAAACTGTGTAAAATATTGTATCATCGTCTTTTCCTGATAGTTTCGAAAATCTTGTTAAAAATCAATTTGTTATCGCAGAAAATATGCATAGGAGATTGGATAAAGTAAGCTGGAATTTCGATTCATATTTAACGGACAATTTAATATAAAATTCCAAGAAGAAGCCACCATATAACATCGTATCCAATCTTATATCCTCGAAGATAACGTATAATACTTGCTCCAGTTTCATATTACTTATACACAATCGGACAAGAGGACAGTCGCTAAATTACAAACGAGCCTGTGTAGGAAGAACGCCTCTTCCCGCAGTCAAGTCGATTCTCTCTTTGTTTCCTGCGTATCCCTTGATACTAAAAAATCCAGCTTGAAAAATGTCAAAAGGCCATAGATTCAAATGGCCAATATTTTGTTGAAGGTTTTATAATAAAAATTGCCTCAAAAAGCTCGAAAACGTATGAAATACCCTAATTAATGATGACTCGATTAATTTAATTTACATTTTAAAAATTAAAATTTAACTGAATGTATGTTTATGTGTTGATATGAAATAGATTTGACTATTTTAAAAATAATAAGGACTAAAATAACATTTCAGTCCTTTGAAATGAATCCAGGCAAAGTTCGCTTAGGGAGGCTTTCGGCCTTTTTTTACATTTAAAAGGGCTTAATTTAAACAAAGGCAACATCAAAGCCATGCAATGTTTATGGCATTGATAACACAAAAGTGAAAAAGGCGCTCAATTTTAGCTAAAAAATATTTAGTCAGGGGGTTTCCAACTCGACATCGAATTGATTGATCGTGTGTATTTAGAATATCCTGTAAAAATTTTGTGCTCAGATATATTTTTCAGTGATTATATGTTAAGATTACATTGAAAATTCTAATTAAAAGGATAGTTTATATTCGTTGTTATTTAATTTCGACTTGTTTCTATGAAGTTTTCAAGGATAGTTTTAGGCTATTTATCTTCCTAGAATTTTTAGACACTGCTACAAGTAATTAGTATGTATTTTCAATAATGAGCGTAGATTTAATGTTATAGTTAATATTTAAGCGATAGCATAGTGGAGCGCCTGGGAATACCCTAATAAGTTTAATTATTAAAATAAGTGGTATTTTTATTTCCATCGCTAAACCATCTAATTATTCACATTAAAGTTAAGTCAATGTTTAAGGCTTTCAAAATGAATAATAAATCAAAATGCAGTCCCACCAAACAGCCAAAATAATGTTTTTTTGTCAGGCGGGGCTTTGGGGTTTGTTTCGCTACCTGACCCTTCGATAACCATTGATTTTTGCATCCATGATTGGATAAAGTACCCATTTCTCATCTTCAGTTATTAAGTCCCATCCACCCTACACCCACTTTACACCCACTCTACATCCACCCTGCGCGGTCTTCCACTTCGAGGGCCTTTTTTCAAATCGATTTTTTTAAGATCGAAATTTCTGGAACCAATTTTGAAAGTGCAGCAGCCGAAGCACAGTCTTATATTATTTCCAAATCAATTATTCTCGTTTTATTTATTACTCAAATTGAAAATAATATTTTTTTAGAATATCCCTTTGAGAAGTACAGTCGCATATTTGCGACCAAATTTCAGTGATTCAGAATGAGCATTTTTGCATGTTGAATTTAGAGAGAAAGCGAATTAAACGAAGAATTAAACGCGAAGAAATGAATGAATATTATGTGCTATCAACAGTATTTATTTATTGATATACAAGCTTTACATATGCTACGCGATCTTGAGAGATAAATGGATGTGTACAGACAATACAAAAATATAGCATCTACGTTTTAATCAATTTAAAATTAACTCACCGATCAAAGGGTTAATATATATTTTTTTATTATCTGAGCGTTCTTATTGGAACATAAACGAATAGCGACAAATGTCGACTGAAGACAAAGCACCGAAGGTTTTATTGATATAATGAAAGTCGACGTTCCACTTTTCAGCTTGGGTCCGGAACTCACCTTATCAGTAGGACGAGACTCACATTTAAATCAGATATTTGTAGCCCTAAAATGACCATGTATCAATATAAAAATATTTTTATATCATTATAATAATTGACGCTAAAATTACTATTTAAAAAATGTATGAGACTCGAGCAATATAAATGAACTTTCTTTGCTTATAGGAAAAGTTGTGTTTATTCATTGCATTTTCTATTCATTAACGAACATTATTAGCAGCAGGATTAAATTGTGTTTGTGTAATATATAATAAAATTGGCGCGCTGCACAGAGTATAGGTGGCGCGAGACATGCGCGTAGCGTCTTCTGATTATTCCTCAATTTTTAATCAATTTGCCCTATTGCGCTTATGGAAATTTCAATAGCTTGTATAAAAGCAGACGATAAATACAGTGGGATTCCCCGATAGCTCTCCAATTCATCTGGACAGATCTATTAAGTCTTTGAGCAAATAATGACATTTGGTACCTACGCTTGTGCGGGTTTCTCGACAATGCTTCTATTGGATAGGAGCGCTTATTTTTTCAAAATATAAAGAAGGTCCCTCGTTAATTTCATCGAAAATAGAATCGACAGGAGTGGCAAAATATATGGATGAAATTCTCGTCCAAGCGTCGAGGTACTCGAGAGGAGAGAGCAGAATACAAAGTCAACAACTCTCTATTGGTTATATACTTTAATACGATTACAGAATACGTGCTGCGAACCACGGCAGAGCCAATTTGGGTTGCCCCACCCAAACTTCAGCCGCCTTTCCAAATCCTAATAAAGTTTTTTTTCATATATATTCAATCAATGTTGCGGGGAACTCCCGCAACTTAAGTCGTTAGGCTTTTTAACAGTCCGTCACGTCCGTGAGTACGGTCCCGACCAATGTAAAGCGCACACCCTGACACCAATTTTTTCCCCCCCATTCTGCATATTGATGCTGAGCATCGGAGGTACGTCCCCGAATGTAGTTTGCCAGTATCGAGTTTAATAGTGTTTCGCAAAACTTTGACGCGTTTTATCAAGTTTCAGCAGCGAAAGTAACGTCTTGCCAACTGTGAGTAATGTGTGGGTATAAACTAAATTTTCAGAAGAGCGTTTTGTCTAGCTCGAATTTCATTTTGTTTAAATGTAAAAAGTGCTGTGTATTAAGACGGTCTGAATACATAACATGCAAAGTTTTGCCTACATTAGTGACTTGTTTACACCATATCTACCACTGACGTGGGGTTGAAACAGATATGTGAGATACGCGAAACCAAAACTTTCATATATTCACGAACTAATCTCGAAATGTTATAATTAGAATTTTAACAAAGCCCACACGAGAGAGATGTTTAAAATTGCGACTATATTAAAAATGGGATATGCGCGCGATGCGGCTAGTTGATGCGGGCGGCGGCAGACTTTTTAAAAATCTGATGATTGACTTTATTTCAATTTATATTAATGTCATTCGATATAATTTTTTTTTTAATAACCGTGACCGTATGCGTATTAGCACGACTAAATACGTATATGTGCGACAGGAATGGAGAGAGTAGAGACGATTCTTTTTCTTTTTCCGACCAATTGTTGCTTGCAGTTTCACTTTTTGCCTTGTCTAGCCGAATTTACCCTACTACGTCTATATATGTTTCACTTCAATAATGGAGTTATTGATTTCCTTTTTTAAATTGTATTTGTAAGCAAGACAATTGATCGTTTGGTCGTACATAGTTTGATATTGAACATGCAGTATACAGAATTTTGAAGAATTTATAAAAATAATCGCATGATACGAATTCTGCTATAAAATAAGTGATTCATGTAGTTAGTATAATATAAAAAATCTAGCATTACTATTATTAGCGTCCGATAGCGAGGCGCTATTTCGAAGTGTCAGCGGTCCGAAATTCGGACCGGTTGGACACGGAAACCTTGTAGCTACTCCCTCCAACTCTAAATATCCCTAAGTAAAGCCTTAAGGCATTCAGGGCTTTTTGCAACAAATTGAGCAAATGGCGGCCAGTAGACTCAGAACGTGGTTTATTGCTTCAGATCACGTATAGGGCGAGCCAAAGAGCTGGGATCCAAAAGCATACGCAAACACTCATTCTCGTCTCAAAGACCGACTTAACCACCGTATTGCGCCCGCATCCTTTTCTCCCCCTCCCCGCAATCCAAACTTCATTTCACCAGACAAATAAGCGCCAACACGGTGTATCCATATATATATTTACCATGCTTAAGTCATTTCCACAAGTGTAAACAGTAAGTTGACAAAATTTTATCGTAATCGAATGAACGGTATGGAAACGCATTAAATACGGACAAACAAACATTGATTTTTATATATTAGACTGTACCTATGTTACTCGCGCAATCCTTAGCAATAAGTGAATGAAGTTTCGTCGTTTGTCGTAGCGGGGAAATATTCGAAATATATGGCGGTCAGAATCTCCTCTACGTAGTCGCGCCAAAGGTCCCAGTTCTTCTTGCTTCCCATCATGCTGTGGACCATGTTGTCGACGTTGAGCTCGGCTACCCCGAGTGCTTGTTTCAGCAGTTTTTTCTGGGGTGCCCAAGTCTCACAGCCATTGATGGTGTGCTTTGCGTCGTCGACCTCCGCTTGGCAATGGTGGCACGTGTTGCGGATGGTTCTTTGCCAGTCCGCTTCAGGTACGCGCCGAAGTATCCATACCCAGTAAGCACCTGAGTCAAGCGGTAGGTTGTTTCACCGTGTTCCCAGGCCCTCCGCTGACTTATGACCGGGATAAGTCGATTGGTCAATCTTCCATTGCTGGATTGATCCCATCTCCGTTGCCAGGCTTCCCTCAGTTTGTGGTCATGTTCGTTGCGACTTTTAAGATCTTCGTAGTCCAAGGCCCTCTTCTTTGCCTGGTGGTCCAGCGGGGGTATTCCAGCGATCACCAACACCACGTCTTCGGACACTGAAGCAGTTGTGCAAAGAACTGTTGTGCAGGCTGGCATGGTACCGAATAGCGGGGTCAATAAACAGCTCGGGTCATTGTAGGGTCCCATGTACTTCTTATCGAGATGGTCGCGAAAGCGCCCTTTGATATGTTCATCCAGGTGACCCACGCCACCTTTTAAATGAAACCCAGACACGCCAGATTAATGTCGGCATCTTCCATCTCTCTTTAGGCGCAGTGTGTCAATTTAACAGCGCCGTATTCTGTGGTGTTGCAAATACATTAGGTCTGAAGGAAGGACAGCGATCGCTTATTGCGCGTGCGTGGGAGTCGTCGGATAGCCTTGGCTGCGGGAAGACGTCCTTTCTGCGACCAAATCGGCCAGGGTGCCACGTATCGAGCTGAAAAAAGACTGCATTGAGAAATACAGATATTTTTTGTGTATTCTTTGTTAAATTGAGTATTTTTGGGACTACCCTCGTACGTTACTTGTATTAATTGATCGTGCAGGGTTGTCTCGGCCATTTCAGCCATGGCACACATGTTGTGTCATAGGCCATTACAGTGTTAAAGTCACCTTATTAAAAATTTGGAAAGCGTGTAATTAATGAAATTTAATGTAAAATAATTATTGTTGTGGCAAAATTAATGGTGTAAATTTTAGAGCGTTTCTAAACCCAATTAGTATTCACGCACGCATTAAAAAATAAACCCACCGGGATAGATAATGATCAGTTTTATTAAGGGGGATAAAATTAATGTAACTTTTACATAGTTTTGCATATTTTTTATGTGGTTTTACATTCGTTCTATTTTATTCATACGGAGTTTATTACAGTACAGGGTTGTAACCAATTAAAAGTTAAAGCTTGCACGGAAAGTCGATACGAGGCAGATTTGAGAGGATTATGTATCCGCTTTGCATAAATTTCATATTTCTATAATGTATCTCTCTGTTCGTATATTTTGCCAATAATAAAATAATTAAAATACAAAAATACACCTCAAGTTAGAGCCGTGCGACAATAATGTTGCCCTGCCCGACTTATGTTAATTTAGCTGGTAAATAAATTGAAAACTTTGCGTAGGCAATTTCTAAAAAAAAGTTTTTAGGTAAATAAATTTGCAGTGATAATATCTTTGTAAAACATAGGCATCCAGATAACTCGCGATACTTTAATTAGTAACTTTTTCGCAAGCTCGATATCCTCTTTCAAAACTTGGCGGTGGGATAAAAAAAGCAAGATTGGAAAGAAGGGAATACAAGAAAAAAATATTTCTTTGATATACCGCCTCAACAAATACAACCCAAAATGTCTCAGTGTTTATATAAAATGAATTATAAATAACGGCATCGGTGGACACGTCTGCATCGTGCATCATGCAGACGTGTCCGCCAAAGCGTTAAACAATTTGATTCTAGCTTAAAGCATTAAGCAAGCAATAAACGTTTAGTTTTCATGTATTTTAATTGAATTCACACAATAACGTCTTATTGTAATACGCCAGATGATTAATGCAAGATTTCATATTTCAATATCATTGAATCTCGCAAACACAAAAGGGGGACCCTTCAGCCTTTTATGTCTATTCATCGAGTGCTCAATTTCAGAGGCCATGTTTAAGCCGAAGATTCGAGCTTTAGTCTTAAGTGGTCAAAACGGCTGTGGAAAGCCCCAAGTGGGATATACTGGCTTACCAAACGGGATGCGGTCAATTGGCGGACATCACTAGGACGCTTTTCGAGTCTGCAAAACGCTTATTTGTAACTGGACCCGCCCGTGAAAATACCGTTTTCAATTTTGAATTTATCGCCGACTAATACAATCAACGGACCGCAGGAATTATGATTTGAAATTATAGCTAATTGAGCGACTTGAAGGATGCGATTTAGTCGCCATCCACACTAATTATGCCGGCGGTGCTGAATTTCACAAATATCATTATCAATAATATCGAGCGATAGGAGATATTTGGCATTTTCTGAAAAATCGATACAGGGGACTGTTGTGCTGCGTACATATAAAGTGGAATGTGGAACTGCCGATTAGAGAAAAAGAAAGAGGACTTTATATAAAAGGCGACACTACTATTTTCAATAGTCTAGTGTAGCGGTACCTAACCTTTTCAATCTTTTTACCCCTATGACCTATGAGAGAAACTGATTTAATTCCTTTTTAAAATTTGTGCTCAAGTCACGTGGTGTTGATCTGTTATTCTATTATCTACATTATATATATATAATATAGAATAGCTGTTTTACCCATGCATTTTCTGTGGGAGGGGAATCTTGCATAAAACACCCTGGGTTTGATTCCAGGGTGGTGTCAGATTCTTACTGACTAAACCCTTCCCTTGTTCTTCTCTGCCCTCCCCGGTATTGTTTTCCACATTGCTTCAGGAAGTTAGGTAGTCTGGCCTTAGATTGGCCCTATTCTAGTGTTGGAGTCTCTCTCACTGCCTTCTTTGGCGCTCAGAATCTCTTCTACGTAGTCGCGCCAAAAGTCCCAGTTCTTCTTGCTTCCCATCATGCTGTAGACCATGTTGTCGACGTTGAGCTCGGCTACCCCGACTGCTTGTTCCAGCAAATTTTCTCTGGCGTGTCCAAGCCTCATACGTTGCGGATGGTTCCTTACTAATCCGCTTTAGTAAACACCTGAGTCATATCGTTTAATCATGTTTTCGGACCCTCCACAGATTAACGATCGAGATAAGTCGGTGGGTCCATCTTCTCTCGCTGGACTGATCCCTTTTTCTTTTTTTTTCTTCACGGCTTTGGTCCTTCGACATTAGGCATGAGCCGTCCGAACTCACTGGCCACCTTCTGCGTCTTCTGCGCAGCTGCTTCAATGTGTTTGCTGAAGTTCAGCTTGTTGACCAAGAGAATCCCGATCTATCTTAGCGATTTTATTCAACCTCGTGATCGTTCACAACAAGCTTTTTGACCCTCGGTCTTCTTCTGCTGCAGATCATTGCCTCCGTTTTCTCTGCCGCCAGCTGCAGGCGATTTTCCCGTATCCACGCATTGATACTGCCGATTGCAGGGGTAATTACTCCCAGGTTAGGAACCACTGGTCTAGTGCATATAGGTCAGGTACTTTATATGACCGAACCAATATGAGTATCATGAGAAAGGGGGAGCCCCTGGAGTCCATTGTCTACTGCAACTTCCTTCAAGTTGAAGTTGGACTTGTGATGGTAGAGATCTTGCGTAGTAGTTCCTTTGCTTTAAGCATAATCTTTTCCGTCCTCCTCCATCGCACCATCAGGTGCACGCAGAAAACTGAAAACCATCTGAAACCAGTCTTCCCTCCAGACACTCCTGTGTGGGTAGTCCGGGGGAAAGTAAATAAAAAATATGATTAAATAAAAAATGATAATTTTTTGGATTGAGAAGTTTTTTATCACCTGATCTATTGTAACATATTGATCGAGTCTAAATGTTTGGATTTTAATATCGTAGAGCATTAAAAATGTGACACGATACAGGGGACTGTTACCAGGGAAATATTTGAATGAATTGGGTTTTGTTCGTGTGAAATGCGTTGCCATACCGTTCATCAGATTGCGATAAAACTTCGTCCACTTATTGCTAAAGATTACGTAAGTAACATAGATATAGTCTTCTAATATATAAAACTCAATGTTTGTTTGTCCGTATTTAATGCGCTTCCATACCGTTCATCCAATTGCAATAAAATGTTGTCAATTTAGTGTTTACACTTGTGGGAATAACATAAACATAGTAAAAATATTGTATAGATGCACCATGTTGGCGCATATTGGTCGGGTGAAATGAAGTTTGAGATGTGGGGACGGGGAGAAAAAGAATGCGTGCGCAATACGATGGTTAAGTCATTGTTCTGGCATTGCAATGCATGCCAGGTATTTGCTAGTATAAAATATATAATATTAACTAAAAAATAATTCTTAGCAGAGGACTGGCGGCTGTCAGGTTGCGACGTGGATTCCAAAGAGTGACGTTCGCCAAACAAAATATTGACTGGGCGCTTTTGATGGCATCCACCCAAATTTCAGGTCGCTTACGTTAAATATATATTGGGGGGAGCTAATATATATTTAAGAAAAAAATAAGCGGGTCTAATCAGCAATCATGTTAATATTGTTCAAATAATCAAATAATTTGATTGATTTATACAGGTATTGTTTTGATTAATCTAAAGCAATTTCATCGCTGTGTTGACACACCAGGGGACTGTTTTTGAGTGTTATAAAAACGTTTTTGATATTATAAAGTTAAAACACAATATTGGCTTGAGACAAAGGGTTGCCCGGCTTACTGAAAAACGCGCGTATGTATAATATTCCAGCAAAGAAAGTTGGGTAGAAATAATGGCAAGCCGTTAGGATAATGTTAGCACAATTTTTTAAAACGTAGACTTTATTAAAAAAACATAATCGCTATTTGAATTATGACACTTTTCTACATTGGAACATTTTATAATATGGCATTGTTTATGGTGAAAAAATACGATTCGGTATCTAATAAAGAATACTAGGGTAGTTTTATGGCTGCGACAACAAAATTTGGATGTACAGTATAAAAGACGTAAAATTCGAACATTATTTGCTTGAATGTATGAGGCAAGTCTGGGATTTTGGCTTTAATTAAGTGAAAAATTTAACAGTGTGAATAAACACGAATTGTCGACTGTTGAGTTATTTGATTTTAAATTTCATTTTATAATATAGATTCATTCATGAGGAGGTGTCTTTCATCAACATATTTAATACATCCGTTTCGGTTAACAATCGCCATTCAAATTTAGTTACTTAATGATGTTAGCTCGGATGAAATTCGCCAACTTAGGAATTGTTATAATAGGCGGGATCCGATATCGCAACACAGTGCCAATAGATTACATCTTCACAGTTCGCAAACTTTGTCAGATCAAATATTCATCATTTTCCTATAGGGCCCCGGAAACACCCCCAAACTTCCGAATTTCGAAATAGACCTCGCTTCAGGCTCCAGATATTAGGGCAATAATTTTATTCGGCGGTTTAAAACTCGCTGCGAACTGCTTCTTTCATAGCGAATTATCGCGGTTACGACACCAGCCGATGTCGGTTGGGTCTTTGGGTAACGTAGGTAATATAATCAGAACCTCTTGAGAAACTTTCTCATATCAGGTTGAGTTTGAGATCTCGCAAATATCGAAGAATTCGACTTGGGCCCAGGGATGAAAGAAATATGCTACGAAGGTAGTACCAGAAGTATTCGACCTAAGCAAAATGGAAAACTTATCTTTATTTTTTAACATAGTCTCCTTTCTGTCAGATAGACTTTTCTAACGCACGGGTCTGTTCTTCTATCGGATCATGTACAGCTGGGGGTGGACAGGCGTCGAATGAAAAGACTCACTTCGCTTCACACAAAGAGAGATATCTGGCTGCGAGAAGGACAACTTCCCGCAGCCAAGGCCATCCGACAACTCTTCTCAACTCCCGCCTCCTACGCGTCACCACCCAACCGGCAACGGTGCACGTGCAAAAAGCGATCGGTTGGTAATTTATATATCCCAAAAAAATTGATATTATGACTTTGCCTGCAGTTGGAAATGTCTTCGTTTTCTTTTGAGTCGATTCTCTCCTTTCTGTCCATTGTTTTGACTGTTTCTTTCTTTCAGACATGAAGCGATGGATCCATATTTTATTGATTGTTATGAATAGACACAAAAAATCGTATTTATTGCTATAAAACATCATCAAGTACTCGATTGAAACATCTTCACGTCGCTGTTTTTGTTACACTGTGAGCAAGCGCGGCACTCGCCATGCGCACAGCTTTTCATGTGCAATTTTTCAGTCAATATACGATATTCGGCTCTTTTTAAAATGCCTACCATATTTGATAGCATGGGCACTTTCAATCGACGGTTATCCAATACCATTTTGTATCATTTCTGGCGTAGTCAACTCATTTGGTCGACCACTGCGATGTTCATCTTGGCAGCTCGTACGGCCTCGTTTAAACTTTGCCGCCCAATATTTTAATATTAAAAATGAAAGAACACACTGCTCTAGGAGGTCAACCCGATAGAAGAACGAATGCGCGTGGGAATGAAGCGCATCCTGAGAACTGTCCCAAGAGTGCTTTACGTTTCATTGGTGTCAGAATTGGAGAGAATAAATATATATATACGGAATGAAAGACCGCGATCCCTACTCTGTTATATTGAGATATAAGGATGAATTTGTGAGAAATTATTATTATACAGTCTTAAAAAAATAACGATCAATTTTTAAATGCAAATAAAATAAGTTTTATATGAGATATCTCCTTATTTATTTTTAAGAATGGAATATAGAGTCGTTCAAATGTCCACCGTGGTTTTGCTTGGTCACCGCCGCATGTGATAAAAATGCCCTTAAATCGCTCGTGCAGAATGTCCATCGCGGCATGCGCTGTGTGGCACGTAGCGCTGTCCCATTAAAAACGCAAAACGTCGATATCCATAACATATGGTTAATACTACAAGAAGTTGCTTATCATCAAACTCTAGACTAGCCTCAGGTATTCCCGCACACACTCACGTACAGCAGCGACGTTTTCAGCAGACGTATCGGCTGATTATTTATCGAATCAATTGACTTGAATTTGGCTACTAAATTCGAATAACCGACACAGCAGAACGGTTGTAGCGAGGATAGAAATCATGTAATGCGTGGAAAATTTCTGGAACGGATGACTGATTTTGAAAATAAAATTTGATGATTTGTATGCATTATTTAACACTAATAATCTTTTATAATAATTTGCCATATACTACTAAATAATTCACAATAAATTTGATATATATTGCTTCAATAATATAGTCGCTATAATATAACAATATTTTAGCGTCCTTATTGAAAGACCCCGTTGATTTAAAAATAGTATATTAATATGTAATATTTTGCTTCAAAACATACAATTAGTTTCGCTGCATAAATGGCATGTATTTTTGTATATTTATTTGAATTGATATCAATTTGTATCAGATCCAAGGGATGTGTTGACTAGAGTTTTACGTGGAGAGTTTAGAGGAGTTGCGACTGACGCACGTAGTCCTATAAATAGTCAGGGGTGACACTGCTCCGCTCCGCTCCTGGATGTCCCGGATCTCCTTGGCCTGTTTTGCGCCCCTGACTTGCGGCACATATGCGCCCTTGGCCCATTAAACCTTATTGAAATCCGTCCCTGTACTCTAAACTCATTTCATCCCCGGAGTGCATCCAAGGGAGGAGCATATTCATTTTATTACCATCGTATCCAATAACGATACATTTATATTTTAATATGCAGCATACGCCCCAGGGCTGAATTTAATCCCGCGATATAAAGGAAGATGTGGTATTATTTTTCAATTTGTCCTAGTTTAGTGTTGGTGGTTTGTAATATGCGTAGTCGAGCATCCTTCAAAAGATTTAATTCACTATATAAATATGGCGGCCCCCTAAATATACGTTACAATAGAAATAATTAAATTAATTTTATTTTGTTGGTTTTATTATAAATATGAACAAACATACCAAAATTGATTTTTATATATAAGATCTACTGTAAGTTAATTGTACTATACTTATATTATTTGAGAAAGTGCAAACAATAAGTTGGTAAAGTTTTATCGCAAGCGAATGAACGGTATGGCAGCGCATTAAATACGGACAAACAAACATTGATTTTTATATATTAGACTATGCCTATGTTGCTTGCGAATTTCTTAGCAATAAGTGGACGCATTTTTATTGCAATTCGTTGAACAGTATGGCAGCGCATTTCGAACGAACAAAACCAAATTCATTTTTATATATTTGTTTATTAAACTTTTTTAAAAAATTGGGAGGGGAGACGCAAGTTAGATACTTACTATGAGCGCTTCATACCTTCGTTACGGTTCTAGACACACATATGTATCGTTTATGTTTATGCAAAGACATGAACGAATATTGCGTGCTATCGAGAGTGTAAAAGTTCATTTATTGATGTACAAGCTTTACTCACGGTGCGCGATCCTGAGAGAAAAGTGGATTTATATGGACGATAAGTGGTGGGCATACGAATATAGCATCTTTTTGTTTAACGCGAAACAGCTGGACTGTCAAGTGTTGACATTAATTGCAGGGAGTTTTTACATAACTGTATAGAATTGTTGAATATGTTAAAAAAATATTGACTGTAGCTTCAGATTTTTCTGGCAAAACGAATTAAAAGCAATGGTCTCGCCTGGCTCGAAACAGTCGGGGATTTTTTTGATTAAAAAGTATATCAATTATGTAGATTTTTGAGCTTAATTAGAAAGATTGGGAGCACTCTTTCAAATGTATATGTATTTTTTGGGATTGGCGTTTCTAAAACAGGATATCGGCGGTAGTAGCGTTGCGTTAATTAAAGCAAGACAACTGCGCGAGAGCCATGAGGACCCTCGAGCGCAATTAAAACAGAAAGCTGAAAGCATCCCTTATTAAACCGCTGTCACTTTTCTACCCTTCGTATACTCATTTATAGATAAAGGGTCCCGCGAAAGTCGTACGACCTTATGAAAACACAATTGATTCCAGTAGCGCGGAAAGCTCTGAAATGTGAAATAATGCCGAGTCTAGTAAGACGACATCCTTTCAGAACTTAAATAATTGCTTGTCGGTGTTTTGAGGGAATCCTTAGTTTATTGAGATACCTCGTGATTGAAAGAAGAGCCAAGTTTGAAAAACTCGATGCCGAGAGATGCTGGAGCTAATTTGAATGACGACAGACAAAGTTCAGCAAAAATACTTGGGAATTTCCTACACATCTCTTCTGTGAAGCAGTCGCAATGCGCTTTTAATACGGTGCTCTAATTAGTTTTATTCTAGGAATACATTTCAATGTAAAGTTTTTCTGAGGAATCTATGAGAACATATATTAAAAAAGTTTTTCCAAGCGTAATTTAATGTATTTTCCATAAAAATCCGCCAAAGGCTGTGTATAGGGGGGATCTTAACGGTCCATTAGTTTAGTCTCGTGTGATTGTCAGCCATTTTGTTCAATCACAGTAAATTCTTCCGATGGAATTTGGATTCTTCCAAAAAAATGAGCATGCTTTTATCAACGATTTGATAAGAGCGAATTGGGCAACACTTGATCTGACAAGTCATAAATTAACAACAGCAAATTCATGCCGCCCAATAGATGGAAGCTACGTACGATTTGTTCCAAAGCACAACGTTTTCATATCCATTAGACCTTTGATCTAATAGATGTATTAATGACAAATTAATTCATCATTTAAGATTGTTAATAACGAGCTGCCATTCAATATGATGGACGAACGACTGAATTAGTTATGGGCAGGCTTCATAATCACAATATCGAATATCAATGTCTAGTCAAACTTATACACAACAAATCTGCGAAACTCACGCACCGCGTACGAAAATTCAATATAGTGAGGGGAATTGATTAATTAAATATTAAATTGTGAAGGACGAATATGTCAGTGGATTAATTTTGATTTGTATCTATGTGTATCTCATAGGGCTAATGCTGCCTGGCAGTCAATATCTGCATTAGTGCGGGGCGCGCGAGTTGTCATCTGCCATTCTGAGCTCGACAATTGTATCAAATTTGGATGGTAATAAAAATATTTTATCTGCGTCTCTCATTAATGTATTAGATTATTTCAATTTTTTTTGAAATCACAATACTAGGAGTATTTTGGAACAAAGGCTTAGACAAAGAAGAAGCGTAAGAAGTGCGAAAAGCAGATGCCTACGCCACAGCCGCTACACTGGTGGCAGAAACAGCAATAGTGGCGACAGTAGGAGGGGAGACCTCAAAAACCGAGGTATCAGATAATCATCTTCGGACCTACGGAGAAGATCCCCGAGAAGCTGTCATACGTCGGGGTGTTGAATCAGCTGCATGATCGGACTGATGTTGGTGACGGCGCTGCCGTGGTCCAGTCGGTTAGGAGGATGTCCCAGGGGGATCTGGTTATGAGGAAACTGATCATGCTCGAAGGATATCGGCGCCCAAGCGCTGTGGGATCTCTCTGGCTAGGCTGCGGGATCATCCTTTTGGGTCCAGCATGGAGCTCATAGACGGATGGTTATTGTCCGCGATCTGTACGAGGGGGCCCAAAATTGTAATCGGTGCCCTATGCGCTGGCCAAGGGCGCTGGGTGATGCCCGACGTGAGTGCGTGAAGGTACATTCACATGCATCGCGGAGATGCTGTGGAGTAGCGAGTCTATTCGGATTCTGATCGGCATCGAGTGGAGGTATGGCGGTGCCTTTGCTGCTTCGACTATGTGCATGTGACGATGACATGCAAGAGGACAGACAGGCACGACAAGTACACAGAGTGCTGGAAAGGATGCCATAAATCGGCTAGCTGCATAGCATCCGAAGCACAGTGTACACCATGTAAAGATGCAGGGATAGAGAACTAGCACCGGTGCGGTAGTGCCTAGTGAGGAGCTATCCGCCAAAAGCGGAGAGCCTATTAAAGCCCCTTTGACAAAGAGAGAACCCAATAAGATACAGAAGGGAGGGTTTAATAAAGCCTGAGTGTCGTGCCTGGCAAATACTTAACGGTTGGGCCAGGCATGACAAGGAGCAGACAAAGAAGGTTTTTTAATGGGTATAAGGTGCAAACCGGATTCCCACACTACTGTCGGGTACAATCCTGGCAGTCGTGCGACAAGGAAAGCAAGGCGAAATGCTGGGAAGACTCTGTCGATACTGACCTGTGGAGGAAACTTTACAAAATTGTAAGGCAGAAACTTCGGGCCGTAATCACGGACCCGTATCTGAATAAAACAAAAAATCTAGAATCTGGACTCAATAGCTCTCTTCACAGCAGGAGAGTTCGCCATGGCTACCTAGTGTCTGGCGACTAACATAGTTCCGGGATTGGTTGGCGTCCCCAATAGAATCATCGAACAGATCCCTGTTACAATACCTGCCTAGTGGAAGGGGGCTTTCCAGCACCCTGGAAAAGGCAAAAGCTTGTAGTCATCCCCAAAGAAAGTAAGGCACCTCCTAGACCGTCAGAATACAGACTGCTGTGAGCTGACATCGAGTTGACATCGAGCTGACATCCATGAGCTGAATTTACATAACGGAAGAGTCGGGTGGAAGCAGAAGAGTAGGGGGGTTTTAGTGGGTAAAAATTCCACACTACCACCAGAATGGTGGAGTGTAATCTTTAAAATATTTCCCCCTTTGTATGTTTATTCTCCCCAATGCAAACAGGGCTATTTACGGAACATGTGTTGGCGTATTATATATGAATTACTCAAGTGCGCACGCAAAATGCGTGCATACTCGTCAAAGGGTAAATTTAATTATTAAGTTGTAGACCCACACATAACCACTTTGTTCGACGCGTTCACCCAGGTTATCCACGCATTGCATTATGCATAACCACTTTATCAATGATTATTAAGCTAATAGAATATTTTTATTGGGATTCATGAGTCATGGTGTATATAAATAGCTCCCATCGTCCAATATTGACATTCGGGATATCCCAAATTTTCGTCCCCACAAGCTCCGTTTTCATCGGAAATATTCAGAGGTTTCGTTCCATGTCTTTGTTTAAAGGATACATATTTCAAAAAAAAAAAAAAAAAGGATGTGATCTCCCGGGAGACGGAGAAGGCTCTGCCTTTCACCCTCGATCTGAAGCCTTAAGCTTAAAGGACGACACATTTATCCTTATTTTCTCGGCACCCATGCATATTGCATACGACGTTATAAAGACACATTGTGCGCGTGGGCCAGAAATGGGAAACGGCGAAAATTTGACAATGGAAAGCTGTGACAGCGAAAGTCGGAGAAAAGGAAACATGTGTGCAATTATTGCCCTTTCAAACACCCCCGGGGTGGCTCAATGAGGAAGCCAAATTTTGTCAAAAATATCCATTATTAATCGACACGAAAATAAGTTTCGGCGAATTTTCGCCCTCAATTTGAGCGCCAAATAGGAAAAATATCAAGAGTCGATAAGCGTTTGTGTGAGAGCGGAACAATGCCATCATCAACATCGTCCTCAGTATCAAATATAATTTATGACCGTAATAAATAAGAATAATCGATGGAGGCAAAGAACAAAAGACACCGCAAATTAATTACATAGTTTGTGTAATTAAGTTCGATGCCGAAACGGAAGAAAGACCCAAATAAAGTGACGTATACGTATTTATACATCCAAACCGATACGTTGGTACTTGTCGTTGGAGGTTTGGTAAAATTAGCTTTGATTCTTTAAATAGCTATTAGTATATTTTTGCGGTTTATTTTCTTTAAGTTTTCTATTCTAGTTTTGAATTTTGAACAATTCGATTTTTTTTCATATTTTTTGCAAGTTTACACTTTTAAAAATATATCTTCAAAAGAAATTTCCAAAATTTCCAAATTATTTACAAAGTTATGGCTATTTTAGTGAGGCGAAAACTAAGCCGTTCCTACCAGAATGAAATCTTTAAACGCGTTTTTCTCGAAACTACTTTTTTCAACACGGTTGACATCATATCTCATGTTTTAAATAACATATTAATTTCAAATTTAACATGAATATTCTCTATATAATCTTCTAGTGCTCCTACCAGATTTATTTGAAAATTTTATTTTTAATAATTTAAAAAAAAAAAAAACTAAAAAAATAATGCCAAAAAATGATTTTTTTTAAACAGTCGACATTTTGCAAAAACATATTTTAATGATATGTAATAAATCATGTTGCATGCTAAATCACATCTAAATCTGAATAACCTTTATTTTAGATGCACACTTAAGCATATATTAGCATTAGGTCCTCCCGAAAGATATCCATTATTTTCGCACGCTCTCGTTTTAATTCAGTAAATTTTTTTTAGAATTTTTAGTCATTAAAAAGGACCGTTTTTCATGCTAATTCTTATCAAGGATTCATCCTTTTCGGTGTGGTAAAATGAGCGGTCGAAGATAAAAAATTCGCCGCTATACGGTGGTAAAATACGGATTTCCGTCGGATGCTGCGAGTCCGTCTCTGGGCTGCGGAGCCCCATCGCTATTGAGGAGCGGACGCTCCCATCTTTCTCGTCAAGGCTTTTCAAGCTTCGAGATGAGAGACATACGGGTGCGTTCGGTTCCCGGACTACTCTGTGAAGATTGTGGTCCCCTGGAGTTGGTTAGGGGTCAAACGCAACAATATATTGATTTGTGTACAAAATTAAAGTTTAAAGCTGTACAATATAAAATATAGATTTCTTTCGGGAAGACCTAATATATTTTTTTTAACATGTTTATAAGATTTTTGTCTTTAAAATCGTTATTCAAATGCTGCAGTTTAATAATTCTTCAATATTTTTAAGACACTTAATTCATTGATTGATATTGGTGATATCCAAAGGAGGCGTTTTCTGGGGTGCAATTTTTTTAAATGATTATTTTGACTATATATTCTTAAAGAAGGAAAAACTATAAGCAACACATCATACAATAAATCTATGAGATATTTTAAAAAGGAATTGCAAAAAAGGGACCCTAGATAAAGTGTAAAAAAAATCCTACGAACTTAAAAAAATAAAATTAATAATCAATTAAAATTAATACTTCTGATCTCCCAAATTTGTTATTTTTGTAAAAAGCAAACCATAAAATAGATTTGAAGCCGAAACTTTATAATAATCGTCTTTTATGTAACACGTATGATGTTTTGTTTCTACAACGTGTTCCATATATTGACGCTATAGAAGGGACACCGGGTCTTCGATTATAATTATTAATAATCGAATACATTTGGTGCAAATCATGATTAAATAAATCAGATGTTTGCGATCTAATAAATATGAACTATTATAATTTTAGATATTAAAAATGTGAAGTAACGCAATATAATAAGATTTAAACAATCCAAGTTAAAATAACCAACATTTTCCAAGGGACGACTATCAAAATGAAGGACAAGACGGAGCATAAAATAGCTAAATTAAAGCATATTTCATGCGCCCTATTTTTTACGGTTCCAAAAATACATTTTCAGTTATGAAAGTCCGTATTTTATATTGATATATTTTGGGCATTAAATGCGACATAAAACTCATAGAAAGTTTCGATTTACGAGGCATGAAGAATAAGACCGTGTGGCGGAGTGTAAGGGGTAGGTAGTGTATATTTAGCGGGGTAGTAATGGATTATATGACCACCGGAGACGAGGTCGGAAACTCGGCTTTTCCGGACAACTGCATCTGTCAACCGCGTTTTATGGCCCTTTTTATTTGTTTCTCCGGCCATTCGCCGACTTCGGCCGGTTTCGGGAACGATAACGATTAAAAGCCACTTTACCGGGAATCGTTCCGCCCTTACCTAACGGCCTTCGATCTCGCAATTTATTCATTTGCTTAATGAAAATATTCTGACGCAAGCTGACATGGCACCGTTATTAGCCTCATTCATTTTTCATCACTTCTACCCCTCGGGATACTGTCGGTAAATATTTTGTGTAGTCAGATTATTGCTTTAAATATTGACAGTGAAATGCCGATGAATAACGAAACGACGCAAATTTGTTGTATTAAAAATCTAATTTGAATAAAAGCATTACAAGAGGGGGCGTCGATTGTCTTTTCGCGAACATCCAAAAAGCGCGCGGTGTTTCAATAAAGGCGCTTAATTTTTAAATATAAATAAAACAAGTTGTGTATGAGATACCTAGTCATTTCTTATTTAATTTAAAAGAATATTTTATGGCATTAATTATGAAATATAAATTTGCTCAAATATCTGCCACAGTTTTTCTTGGTGGCACGTATTCGGGAGGTTTAATTTTCGATGAATTTGTCGTATAAATTTGACTTAATTTGCTGGATGTCGTTCGTTTTGTTGATTTTAAGGGAATAAATTGTATGCAATTTATTTGCATATATCTACGATTTAAGATGGTCTTAAAAGAAGAAGTATAAATGCATTAAATCGCCATGCAATAAATATTGAGCGTCCCTATTGAATGAACCTGTAAGTAGTTCCGCTGTTAAGGGACGTTTCTACCTATTTGGTTTATTTTCCAAGCTCACGGAAGTGCTCTCACACTCCCTAGATGAGCATTCTTTATAAAAATTGGCAAATAATCGACAATATTCTGAAGAATATTTATGTTTCGGTTTTACGTATTTTTACGCATTATGTATTTAACTCAAAGTATGAGTATATTTGAAAACTTCGATATTTCGGATTGATATTGCGCTATTCGAAAGACTTACCTAAAACAAAGAATTTAAACATCCATTAGACCAAATATTTTGTGTGTATATTTTAGATGACAAATTAAATGATAGCTCAAATTTATCTTGTAAATCTTATTATCCTTACCTGAGAGCTCTTACTGCATGAATTTTGAAGTCCTGGACACCTTTGGAATTTGGCTCACCAGCAGTTATTTTGAACCACACTGTACAATTTTTCACAACGTCCATCTAAACTTAAGACTATTGATTGATCAAGACTGGTCGATTTCGCAATCAAACAATTGCGGATTGCTTTTATATTAAATACGATTTCATACCTGAAATTAAATATTTGACACATTTTAGTCCAATTATTTAGCTGATGACATATTTTTAAAATGATATATGATGTATTTTCTTTAATCTAAGGAAAAATTGATGCTTAATGAAGCTTTTAGCTATGAAATGCTAAATGAATCACTTCCGAATAATCTTGATTTTCCAATCCACTATGAGTATTATTTCCGATCTGTGTTCTTGAAATCTCAATGCAATTGTTCAACATTAAACATTTCGATAATAAGCCTAATAATCGTATTACAATATACTTAAAAACTATGACTATTTGCCTCAATATTTTAGCTGCATGACGATCAGGATACAGTCTGGAACACGGATCACATTCCGGAACGGCACAACACTCTGTGTATTAAAAAATATCACTTAACATTCGCACATGTACATCCTAACCTGTCAAAATAAAATATAGCTCTGCACCGAATATTGTTGCATAGCATAAACTCGACGCCTAAACTGGACGGACAAATTGAAACGCATCTATGACAAATTATTAATATTTATAAGAAAAACTATTTTTTAAAAATCATGGGATTAAATAAGCTGCTGCGATATATTCCCAAAAATATTATTTTTCAATCATCATCATCCTTTTCGTTGCATAAATATATTATTTTTTAATGAATTACAAATTTGATAAAAATATTTTTGGGAATATATCAAAAGAGCTCATCTCAGAGAGAATCTCATGCATTCTTTCAATAGTTTTTCATAATAATTTACATTTAGTATTAATACATTTATATTCGTACGCTCAGTTGAGCCGTCGAATTAAGCTAGGCGACAATCAGTGCGTGTTCGGTTCTTAGGTTATACGGTTTGGCTTAATCGTCAGAGGGATATATCTTAATAAATAAAGTGCAGTGTTGTTCCAGAATGCGTCCCGTACTCCAGGATCTATCCTGAACGTCATGCAGCGTCGATACTCAGGTAAGTGTTCTTAGTTTTTTAAGTGTTTTGTACTGCGACTTATAGTAAATTGGAGGTCCTTGATGTCTATTTTAAGATGTAGGACTTAAAGCCGAAAAAATATTTTTTTTTTAAAGCCACGATAAACTTTTGATTTTATTGTCACAATAGACTCTTACATAGAGTGCGGAATAAGACGTCGATGGTTGAATACAGTAGGATGGTTTCAATGGATATCTGATGAGCTGTGCGCCTGGTCGTGGCGGAATCTTCAAATCGTCATGCAGTCTGACCGCTGAGGAAAGATTCATAATCATCATCATCATCATCAGTCTGTGTTCGTCCACCGTTGAACGCATGAGTCTTCATCCCTCTCGATCCTCCGCTTTCCGCATCCAGCTTCATCCTGCTATTCTTTCGATGTCCTCAGTCTTACAGGGGTTTCCACTCCAACACTTTTCTTCCCCATCGACCGTCGTTTCTTCGACACATTTGTCTCCTCCATTAAGTGTATCAATTCTTTCAGTAGCGTCTACTACTCGAGTTCTTCTTCGGATATCCTCGTTTCTGATTCTATATTATAAAGACACTCCGAGCATAGATCTCTCTATGGCACGCTGGGACAACTTTATTCTGTGTAAAATGCCTGATATTAGATTCCATGTCTTCGTGGGTTAACACTGGGATGATGCGTTGGTTAAATGCTGCCATCCCAGTGGTATTCGTCTGTCAATTTCTGTTGAGAAATTCTGTCGTCCTAGTTGTATTACTTGTCCCAGATAAGTGTATTCATTTTCAATCTCAATTTGTGTTCACCCAATGGATATCGCCCCGAAGGTCTGAGAATTGTGACTATTTATCATGGCTTCGATTTCATCCATGTTCATTTTCAGACACATTTTACTTGACACTTCGTTTAGGTCTTGGAGCATGTCTTTCAGACGCAAGCTTTTCAGACGATTCGGCTATTAATACTATGTCACAATTTCTCCACTTGTATGTTGTCAATACTGTGTCGCCACTTTTTCCAAGATAGCAGTTTAAACACATCTTCCAAAGCGTTTATGATAAGCTTGGGAGATAGTTTATATTACAGCGTTGTAGTGAGTCTAAAACTGCCTCATACTCAATTCATTTTAGGATGACCTCTTTGGGGTCTTTGGCCAAAATTCATATCTAACGTTGGATAGCTTTGAATTCACGCCATGCATTCTTTTGATTGTCTTACTAGGAGTATAAAGTTCATGAATCTGTTTTATCAGATTGGACTCCCATCTCCACGAGTACCTCCCATAGATAATCCTAGTTCGAAGGCTTTCTTATCATCAATTAAGCACAGTTGATGTCAGGAACCCTCGACTCTTTTCAATAATTTGACGAGTTTTGATGATTTGTTATCTTGTTCCTCTTTCCTTCCCAAAGCCAGCCCCTTTTTCAGAATTTGCCATCCAATATAACTGTCCAATTTTGCTTGAGTTTTTGCATTTGCCTTGAATGATCCTTTCTTATGTTCATATTAGAATACAATTTTCTAGTAGCACGTTTATGCTTTTACATCACCTAATGCTTTTCGTTATTGAGTCTTAAGTATTTTTATCTGATTTATGTGGATGAGATCCCTGTTTTCCTATATTTTTTCGTTTGACTATCATATCCCATGTCAGATAACAAGGTTTTACTTTCCCAGGAAGCTCCAGGTATCATCCGGATCTCAGTACGACTTTTCTTTCCCAAAGGAATATTCAGAATGTGTTAGAAGTTCTCATTTCAATTCTTGTATTCTGCCGGTGCATATCATCGTAATGAAGAACTACCCCTATTTAGATAACTGAAATTGGATCTTGCATCAGTTTGCACATGGATCGATTTATTCAATATGGATAATGAATCTCGACAGTAATAGCATTATTTGGATTTAATAACTCAAAGAGACAAGGCGAATATTCCATCAGATGCAAATGAAAACGTTTTGAGGACTTAATTCTTACTTAAGGATTAAATCTAGTATTTTGTTTGATATAAACCACTACTTTATAGAATGAAATGATCGTTAACTATCCACTTATTATATTAAATTCCGACTATGTATGACTTTGCCTGAGTCAAAGTTCTATTGTCTGAATCGAAAAGATGAACACTTTGTGACAATTCCTTAATAATTTGCTGGAAATCTGATCCAATTTACAATTTGTGACCTAAGAGTTTCCTTTAAATATATAAAATCCGATTTATTATTTTCTCTATGTTTTCATCAGACTTTGTGTTTGATATTTAGCTTTTAATATCAAAGAGATTATGATGCTATCGTAAATATGTATTTTGTATAATCGTAGCTTAAATAAGATTAGCCAAAGATTCAAAATTATAGCTCGGATCAATAAGAAGAGGATTTAAAATGCCATCATACATCACACATTATATTATAATGGGTTAATTGTTATGGCTTTTAGACTGTAAAAAATCAGATTTAAATCTAGATTTTGGTACAATATCCAACGTACCAACCAATTTGGAAAATTAATTGAAAATATTCAAACTTCATAAGCAGAAAGATACTTTTAGTATTAACTCCTACAAAAATCATGACCTGAATAAGTGATACATTTATTTTTCAACCTGATGCGTTTATTATGCGTATCGACTTCTTTGTTAAGACGTAAACATTTTTAAATGATAGAAACCAATCAAAACTATTGGCACTTTTCTTCAGATTCAAAGTACACATTTTATAATTGGTTGACATGTAAAACTATCGCGAATCTATAAGTATTTTTAATTAGCTATCAATGTCAATTTCAATCAAAATTTAGATTGCTTCGGTGTTTGGACAGAATCTCGCCTGTTGTAATTCAATATTTATTTAAAAACTAATCTACGAATGTAAATACAATGCTTAATTACACATAGAGACGTGCTTAAGTTATTGGGCCGATGAAGAATTTTCAAATTGATAAAAATACAAGGCACATAAAACACGAACTTGCTCTTTCTGTAGACTGTTTATTTTAAACGCTCTTTTTGTATTTTTTTCTTTGCAGAATTTAGTATTTAGTTTTTTTGTTCATTGTTTGGTGGGAGTTGCTAGTTTCGTTCTAAATTTGCTACTAAATCCAATTAAGAGCGTTGTTTAGAGTTTCTAATATAGGTTCTTGAAACATGATCTAGATATTCCTTAGAGCTTAACGTGACATTCTTAAAAAATATTTTACTAAGAAACGTTATATAAAACTATCACAAAAACTTAAGTGGGATCGATTTTCAATGCTCGTTTACTAATCGCTCTATATTAACCCGCTGATTAGGAATCACGCATATATACGTTCAAGTGATAAAAAAAGCATTCTCCCAAAATTGAGAGTTTTTCTTGCGTCCCATCATACATTCGTACATCGATGGCAAAGCCGTGCTGTAAAGGTACCCTACACGTTTAAATATTTTGAAAAGCGATCAATATCAATTCATTTTCAATACCGTGCATCTATTTATAATATTGTACATGGTCATGTGGTCACTCCATGACATGTTGTCGACTCATCACATCACTGCCATAAACTTCAATGAGCTTCCGATGAATATTCGTCGCGATATTGTTCCGCAAAGTCAAAAAACGGATGAACACACGGATTTCGTACGGACGGGATGTGGTGAATGCGCGCGACGAGCATTCCATCGGAAGAATTTACTGTGACTGTACAAAATGGCCGACAAAAACGCGGGACATATCGTAGAGCGTTTCATATGCATAATTTTTGCATCGACCTAGTTTATCACGGAAGTGTAATTGCAAATATGAAATGTTTAATAATCTACTCGCTTAGCCTCTTTTTGATTAAATCACGTTTTAGAACCTCGTTGGAATCTCATTTTTATTCTCCGGCCTGTTATTACATCCTAATGGATTGCATCGTTATTTTTTCCTCAACTAGTTGCTGCTCTTGACGTAAACTGCGAGGGTCGTCTTGCAGACTTCATCTTCCTCGTTAAAATTAATTTTCGCAATTCCAACCCCTGCTTAGCTTTCATATTTCAAACCGGTAATCTGCTGGGGTTTAACGGCTAATATGACCTTTCTAGCCTGTTGGTCAAATAAGCAAGATGCGATAATGGGATCGAGAAGGACGAAAATAAGGCGTTTTCAGGAGTAGCATATGAATAACGTATGATATTTTGGTTTGAGCACTTGAGGAAGGAAACCTGTTGAATTTAGTTAAAAACATATTTAGACTATATGAACTGATGATGAAGATAATCATTTATAATATCCACAATTTTATCTGATTTAAGAGCCTTGTGATCAGTTTGAATAATTTGTAATCGTCGGCAAAATGGTATCCTTATGAAAAGCCGCTGTGACGCACGCACTGCACGACGAGTCGTTAGTTAGCCTTGGGTGGGGGAAGATGTTCTTTCCGCAAGAGCAGTAACTTTGCTCTCTATAAACAAACGGAATTAGTTAAAGTTGTGATCAGATAGCCAGTGACTTACCAGAATTCGGACTCATTTTATACAGAGTCCATGCCCGAGCGCATAGCCACACAGAACCTTGCTTTCCATAACTCGTTTAATCCCCAGGCGCACTATGAGCAGAGCTTCCAGGCGACTTCAGAGGAGACAATGTACCATGAGGAAAACTAACTTCAGATTACGTGCACCCAAAGGTGCGATGAAGAAGAAGGGAATAAGACAAACTCAATAAATAAAACAGAGAATTACTAACGAAAGGTCATAGCCATCACGAGTCCAATCTCAACTTGAAGAAGGCTGCAGCAGATGACGGACTACAATGGCTTCTCTTTTCCCATGGTACTCGTATTGGTTCAGTCATTCGTAGTACCCTAGTCATGGAGACGAGTTACCGTTTGAGTAGCCGTAGACGCTCTCTCCTGTGTTCACTAGACTATTGAAAATAGTGGTGTAGCTTTTTACACAAAATCCTCCTACTCTTTCTGTAATCAGTTCAGACAGAGACAGTTCCATTTCATAGGTGGGCGACACAGGGTTAGCCAAGTTATGTTACCTGGGCTACCCTAGCAGCGTTTGTTGAGTAAACCAACAAGGGTGCTTTCTCCCACCTCTTTTATATATCGTAACACATGGGCGTAGGGTTGCTCCTTGTGGTTTTATGGGTGGGCAATCTAAAGTAAAACACCCACCCGGAGTTGATGACAGTATTTATATTAGCATGTAACATCTCACTACTCGACATCACCGCGGTCTCAAAGTAGAACGAACCCGCGTGCAAGCCCGACCGTCTTGAAGAACATGTAACTCGATGGGATGGCCGCGCTAGCGCACGGGTCCGTTCTTAAGGCCATGATATTACTGCACGAATGGGTGGGAATAGACGAGCGTCGAATAGAAAGACTCTCTTCTCTAAATCACTATTTATTCCACACGAGAGAGAGAGAGATCTGGCTGCAGGAGGGACGACCTCCCACAGTCAAGGCTAACCGATGACTCTCCCGATTCCCGCCTCCTGCGTGTCACTACCCAACTGGCAACGGTACACGCGCAAGAAGCGATCGGTCGGTATGCAGATGCAATGTTTCCGCAGGGCCACAAGAGATGGCGCTGTTAAAATAACACACTGCACTTGAAGAGAGATGGAAGATGTCCCTGTTAACAGTGCTACTAAGCGGGGATGGTAAATCGTCCACGCTACATCAATCAAATGGCAATCAATCAAAAATGGCTTTAAAATAAAAAGCGATAATAATCGTTGTCACAAGATATTAATTTGTAAATTCAGACGAAAAAATCTCCTACTGCGAGACTCCGATGGCGATGACGCTCTTTTTCGAGGACGATAAAAGCCATTCCGCTTTTCCGTTTTACTCCATGCTGTAGAATATTTTTGGTATTTACTGCCTAATATATAAAATTTGACATTGTATTCAATATAAAGGCTCATACAATTGTAACGCCTAGATGTTTTTTTGTAAGGTTTTCTTGAGCTATGTGACTTTAATACCATTCCATGATTGAAACTGTATTACCTTCTAATAAAACTAAATGTCTTAAACCATATGAAAATCTGTCACGTGTAAACATTATATAGTGCTGACATCTAGGCGTTGCATTTGGATGACCCTATATATCGTAACTTAGTAAGTAAAGTTCATTTGTAGAGCGATGTACCTCATTTAAATCTGATTTTAGGATTTCTAGAGCATTCATTGTGCATTGTGTCATAATTATAGACTTCATAGGTTTATTAATAGTACATAACTCGACGTTGAACATATTATAGCTATGTTTTATTCATGTATGATTTTATCGACTAAGGACCAAAATTATGGTTCATTGATTATATTTTTCTTTAGTCACAACGGAAAAAGTCGTTACACGCGTCACGTCAGTCAAGAATACATTATCTACATTGACATTCGTAATAATATAATATAAAATCATGTCTGCCGTGATTGGCAGATTAATGGGCCGTAACTAAATCGGAAAGTAAACTTTGATTAAGGTGAAAATATTCCCCTATTCCTGTATTCCCGATAACAGCATGACGTGTTGCTGAATGCGGGAAAATGGAAGAAGGGGAGCACATAATGCGGCGCGACAGAAGAGGAAAGTCGGGACACCACTTCAAAAGGGAGGCCGCAAAGTGGGACAGGGAACGGGGGGGTCGCCGAGGCCCCAAAGAAAACGAGACCGAAAATAATGAAATGGACTCATACAAATAATGATATGGAATATGAATGCCGTAATTAAAATTTTAAAGAGGGTCATTTTCTTTTTGGGCGCGGACTCAAAGAAAGCGAGACCGGTTAATGAGGATAGGAGATTACGGGAATTTATATACAGTTTTTTCCCCGTGCCGTCATTTAGGAGTCTGTCAGATGAAAAAATGGACCCGCAGTTTTTAATTGATGTATTCTTTTGAACCTTCAAAGCGGTTCTGCGAGGCACGAAAATGTATAATTAGTTATGAGAATGAAATCTTCCACTCTGAATTAAACACCCTCGTAGTAATTACATAGCATCTTTTTATTTTTTCCCCTTATAAAACAATGACAAAGGGCGGACATTATTTACATGAGCGACGTTCATGGCTTACATTTGCTTGCACAAAGTTTGAATGCCGTTGCCTTGATTCATCTAAATGGAATTCAATGGATTTTGTCGATAAACGCAATCTGATTTGAACTAAATCTAAAGAAGCACAAGACAAGGGTATGGTGCAATTGTATACAATGAATTAGCAAACGTTTACAGCATGGTTCATGCTCTTTGTTATGTTATGCTTTCAGTCATAGCACAAGAGGTTAATGTTAAATTCATCAACGTCATCATCATAGTGCAGCTAAATGCAGTCTACTGCAGGACTAGGGTGACTTCAATGTCCATTCATAGAAAAAAACTACATTAATCACGTCTATATTATATTATAAATGTACATTATTATGCTTATTTTTATCAGAGAGAGATTCCAGCTGCGAGACAATAGATAATACCGGCAGCAAGAATAGCTATTCCCGCGGTCAAGGCTACCGATCGACTCTGTCTTCTTATTTTCTTCGCGTCTGAATTGCTAATCTTGCAAATTACATCCGTGAAACTCTTATAAAAAATAATCTTATTTTTCTGTAAGTCCAGAATTAAATTAAATTAAAGTTGCGTGATATTGTTGAAATCTTAAATATATCAAATGGCGGTGTATTCACCATTTTGAATCCAATATTTGTTGTTTGACCGTTTACTCATATTCGATCAAAAACAAGCCGTCCACAATTCAGAGCGCTGTTTAGAGGTATTTCATCGCAATAAATCGTATTTGTTTATCGATTGCCTTAAAAATAAAATAACCTTCAATAGCAAACTTATTGAGTGATGTGCTATATATTCTATATCGAATAGCTTGTAAATGAATGAGCCTCAAAATGTTTGTCTAGGATATTTCTGATGGTTTTTATAGTTTTATGATGGGTACCGCATTTTAGAAACCCTGCTCCTTAATTTTATTGTTCCACCCGACGTAAAATACAATTATTTTCCGACTATTTCGCGAGGCTGGCAAATATTTACGTATGTCTGTCGGCGGTGGTATTCTCAGCGTTTGTATGTTTTTTAGCCATTTAATATTCTTTGAAAGCACTTAGCAAAATGCACAATGAAATGCTGAAAACTCCAGTTTTCCATATTTGTGAACCCAATTTTCCCGAGAGCCTCCACCTCAAAGCGAACATTGTAAAGAGTCGGCAACCCCTCCGCCCATTCTTCTCGCAGGACACTGGGGTGGATACTTGTTGCAGCCCTCGAATGCGATTCGCAATCAAAAACGAAAATTATCACCGAGCTCGCCTTTGAATATCGTTTGTATAATAGAAACCTCATCTGTAGATGGACTGTATTGTGGAATATTGAAATTCTTTAAATTTAAATTGTATTTTTTTAAGCAGTGTAAAATAAGGCATTGACGAAAAAATTGGGATCACTTGTGATATGATAAAATCATTCAAAAATCAATACTCATTATTGTACCATAGACTTATGGGGATATTCTTATAAATAACTGACATAACAAAGAAAATTTGATAAAAATATCTTTATTATTCAAACATAGTCTGCTTTTAGTTAACACACTTTTCTCTTCATGAACACAGATCATATTCTGTGGATATATTTGGGTATGGCATCTGATCGCAAGGCATTTGTTCGTCGTATCAGCGGTCCAAAAAGTGGACCGCTTGGGCACACAGATCTTGTTTGCCGTAAATAACCACTCGAAGTGAGAAATAGTAGGTTAAATTCAGTTTTTTTTAGCATGATCGCAAATAGTGGGACCAACAAACCCAAGGTGTAAGGTCCCCATGTTCCTTTATTTAGGTGTGAAGTGATGGACCCATGTTTCATTCATGGTTATGAATCGATGCAAAAATTCGATTTTTTTGCTATGAAACATCGCCAAACATTCGATTGAAATACCCTTTTAAGTTGTTTTTGTTATATTGTGAGCAAACGCGGCATCTTTCACGCACACTGCTTTTTTATGTTCAAACTTTCTATCAATATACGATGTACAGCTTGTACAACGATGTACTTCTCTTCTTTAGCTAACATTTTATTAAGCACGAGATCTGGCTGCGGAAAGGACGTCCTCCCGCAGCCAAGGCCAACCGCTGATTTTTCTCGACTCGCGCCTCCTGTGCGTTACCACGCAACCGCGCACCGATGCACGCACAAGAAGCGATCGGTCGGTAATTGCAGGTGCAATATTCCCGAAGCGCCACATAAGATGGTGCTGTTAAAATAACACATTGCACTTGAAAAGAGATGGAAGATGTAGCAGTTAACAGTGCTACTAAGTGGGGATGGTAAATCGTCCACGCTACATCAGCTACTATAGAACAAGCTGGTATCCGGCGCTTTATTATAAATATGAACAAATATTGATTTTTATATATGAGATCTACTGCGACTTAATTGTACTATACCTATATTATTTTTAAAAAAGTGCAAACAATAAGTTGGAAAAGTTTTATCGCAATCGAATGAACGGTATGGTAGCGCATTAAATACGAACAAACAAACATTGATTTTTATATATTAGGCTATACCTATGTTACTCGCGAAATATTTAACAATAAGTGAAAGAAATTTTATCGCAATCTGATGAACGGTATGGCAGCGCATTTCGAACGAACAAAACCCAATTTTTATATATTAGAGAAGATTTGCTATATAAATGCAATTCGATTTAACCGCTTAACTTACAATATCGTACAGCGTACGTGCTACCAATATCAGATTAAATGTTAATTGATAATATATCATGATATCAACGAAAATATCATCGTTCAAATATCCGCTACGGCTTTGCTCGGTGATACGCATTCGGGAGGTCCAATTTTCGATGACTCTCGCATAGATCTGGCTGAATTTGCTGGATGACGTTCGTTATGTTAGCTTTAAGGGTCCTAATAAATAAGACTCTAATTAATTTACAAGATGGCCGCTATAACATAACCAATTTTGAGCGTCTTTATTAAGATACCCCATATTAGAATGTGTGTGATTGAGTTTTATTTTTTAGATTTTTAATTGTAATTTATTTATTATTTTTTTTCTTTACTTGTTAAGTGATTTTAAAATGTCAACGTCAACAGCATGTTGGCACATAATTAAATTTGTTGCTACACTACGTCAAAGCAATGTCTGTTCCACACTCTATCGCGATATACACTCACCGCTTATGTTAAATTAGTTGGTTTTATTATTTTTTTAAATATTATTTTTTGCAGGCATGTTCCAGAAAGAGTTTCCGGGAAGTAGACCCATAAATCATTCGAAAGGAGGCGAGCATTAATGCTTGAAACATTCATCGCAACTTCTCCGTTTTGGAGCTTCGATTGATTACGATTTATGGGGTCAATTTGCCCTAAAATCAAGATGGCGGACGCGCGCTCAGCGAAGATGGCGGCACGAGCGCAATATTCCAAAGGGCCCCCGATGAGAAACCAATATGTCCGCCGGCAACCATCACTTATAGAGGCGGCCGTACTTCTTCAAAATGTCAAAAATAAACCGCAAACAATTTATTCGGCCGCTAATAAAACGAGCTTGCGCCGGGATGGCGTCCTGCACGACGAAAATAAAGGGCGACGCCAATTTTGCTTCGGCGTAACGTTGTTTGAAATACAACATTATTTCTTTCGGTGGCGTAGGAAATGTAATTTCCGCGGAGCGCGGGGTGGGTTTTCCCCGCCAAACGAAGGGAAAATATTTGAGGTGACGGCAAATTTTCCCTAAGCAGGTTAAATATTTGGAGTCGGTTTTGACAAAAGAGCCGGGTCTTTATTTAAGAAGCCATTTGTGTAATTCTACTCGGAAGAAAATTTAAATTTAATCCCTACATTTATACAATTATGACGTTGATAAACCTACGGCAGCCGAAGTGACGGCAAGAAATTGTTTTTGTCAAAATCTCAATCCACCATCCACTTGAATGAATGAACAAAATATCGCAAGCCCCCAACAATTACATTACAAAGCACAACCGTCTCATGTAAATTTTACTTTTCTTATTTGGCAATAACCGCAACGCAACATAGAAACAGAATTTGTTAAAATATAATCATCCCAGATGGTTAAGAACCAAAGTTTTTAAACTAGTTGGGTGTAAACTCTAACCAATCAAGTGTTGATATATCATGTTAAATCCTATACTCTTACCAGATTAAGCGCACCGACAATTTGGGCAATGGAATCATCTTGATCCAGGTTTAGCCTGATTTTTTAAATCCAAAAACGCCAATACTATAAATTGGAGGGCGGCCTAGGTCTTTCAGCGGCCAAGACAATTGGTCGGATCACCAAGACTTAACTGGAAATTCTTTGTTTTAAGAACTCCACGCAGAAGAACCACATAGCGTAAGTCAAACTTGTATATTCATAAATGCAGTTAACGAGCAGAACACGAAATTTTTTAGACGCTACGTCACTTCGGCGATCGTAAAAAGGTTTTTATGCTCAATCGGTCCACTTTTCAGACCGCTGATATGACGAATGAGTGTTTCGCATTCGTATTCACTTAATTTAAATATTTAAAGCAGTCTGAGTGTAAATTCTGGAATAAATAAAGAAAACGAAAATCACCCAGGCGAGGTGTGGTGAAGAAAATCTACATAATTATATATTGGATGATCGTCGATCAAAAGTGCGCGAGCTAGCAGATATGGCGGGCGTTTAAAAAAGTGCTGTACATGAAAATTCGGACATGATAAAGCTGTGCGCAAGATGGGTGCCGCGTTTGCTCACAATGAAACAAAAACAACGCCGTGAAGATGTTTTAATCGAGCGTTTGGCAAAGTTTCACAGCAATAAAGCAAAAGAAATATGGGGATCCTTCACCGCTCCAAGTTGCTTATTGGTCCCGCTAATCAGCATTATGCCTGTCTACTCAACAAAAGTTCACATCAAGGTGTAAAATCGAATCTAATAACCATGTCCGTTAGGACACGCTCATTCTCAACTTGGAGTGGCCTGTAAGTAAGTTTTATGGATAGGGGGAAGTCTATTCTCGCTTACGACTTCATTTGGCGTAAGCCATCTATGTAAATTAGCTTCTGGAGGGACTTCTGCGATGGTACAGATCATATGGGATACGCATTTAACAACGAAAATGTCGCAAAACGGTTTGTATGCTCAATCGGTCCGCTTTTCGGACTGCCGAGTGAGCGGCTAGCGATCGGATACCATACCTGAACATAACGATAACATAACATAACATATCGGGCAGATGAGTGATTAGATTTGCAAAAAATATTAAAATATTATTAAAAAATGATAATAATTTCCCTGGTCACTCATAACTCTTTCTTCTACTCTCGGGTGAGCATTTATTTAAATAAAATAATTTTTATAAGCTCTTTCGATCTAAATAAGTTTGTAAGTCCATCATGATATACGGTATAGAAGGCTTTTTCGTTGTCTAAAAACACAACTTACGTGCTCATTTTTAAAATTTTGTTGATAATTATGAATTATGTAGATGATGAATGGTTAATAGCTGCTATTATGAATTCGAATTATTTGCAATTAAATTAGTTACATTTAAGTTTGTCGATTATTCACGCGTTTATCAAATTGTCGTTTTATCCATATAATAGGGGCATTTATTGTAACGATAAGTATGGGTCACTTAGGTCTTTCTTCTGACACCACATTGTTGGACGTTGGTAGCGAATCAAAGTCCAACACCTTGTTGTCTCCAAATCTTTTTTTCATCGCCACCATAATTACTCAGTATCCACAAATAATTACAGCTAGCGCCTTTCGCCGTACAAGAAGATAGATAAACAGGCAAGAAACACAAAGGGAACGAATGTAAACAATGAAACATAGATAGTGAACGCCTCCCTGCCTCTCCAAAGACAACAAAGCATTGACTTGCCGCCAACTATTTCCTCAGGAATATTATATACGTTACCTAGCCAATACACTTTATTTAACATCCGCCTACTTTCCGTACAAATAATAATATTTGATTAATGCCGGGAACGAGTTCAAGGCTGAAAGTGATGAAACCTACATACAAAACTTAGATAAGTGCGAAATCAACTTTGGGGTCGCCGTCACAATGCCTTGACGTCAGATATGGCGACCCACCATCTCGCAAGTGCCACAATAAGGGGTTGAAATCAGGGCCAATGTACGCGTGTGGAAACTCAAGTTTTTATCTCCAGCAGACGAGCGAAGTGGTCACATTCTCTCTGGTTACCATAATAAAGGCACAACTTGCTAACGAGCTTACCTTTTTATCCAGCTGAAAAAAGCTAACTGAAAACATGCTCGAATTTGTTAATTTCATAAAGTCTTGATGACCTTATAACAAGGTTACACATGTGCTTTTCGATGGATTTCTTGAACAAAGACAGATGTAATCAGTATTAAATATATACAATTAAATATATACGAGGGTAATCCCCGCAGTACCCGATTTAACAAAGAAAAGTGTATTCTAAGAAATAGTACTTTATTTTTAGTCAAATGCTTGCTTATTTGATTTCATCATTCAAACGTTGCAATAAGTTTGACTCAAGTCATATTCTGTGGATATATTTAGGTTTGGCATCCGATCGCAAGACGCTCATTCGTCGTGTCAGCGATCCGAAATACGGACCAGTTGGTTACAAAGACCTTGTGTCCACATTTAGGGTTTTTTTGCATCTACATGATGCGGCAGGAAAACATCCTTATTTGAAACGCGTGCCCTGGAGCGACGATCCTTCTATAATAGAAATGGCTACCAAAAAAGAAGAAAGATATTATCCACATCCAAACAATAATATTTTCATGTCCTGATTTGGATACATGCCCGCATATTTACGCTATGCAATTTGATAACACAGCCAATATTTATAGTAATATTGCACTAACATCATCCATTACGAGTGCATTCCACTTGTGAGATAAAATTGTTTATTCGGTTAATCAACAACTGTTTGCGTATTGTTTTTCATTAAATAATTCTCGGAACATTTGATTATTTTCTAACATTAATAAATCGTCGGTTTTATCTCGTTATGAAAACGCGAACGAAAGCCAGAATCGGAGAAGCTCAAAAGCAAATGACCAAATTTTGAAATATTGCATTTGGTATGAATTTTACGTAGATTAAAGCAGTTTCTTCTTTTTGTGTGTGTATTTTTTTGTAGATAAAACTTTATACTGTAGAATGAATTTAAAAAAATGGGATTCTTTCTCTCTTTAATAAGCTGAAATCGCTTCTCTTTAGAAGCTCGTTTAATCGGAGTTAGTACTTTTGCCGAGAGCTTAATTTTTCCAAGCTCACTTTATGAAGAAATAAAGATCAAATTGTATATACATAAGAGCTTTTTATGCATTTTTATGGTTCAAAGCTTCACAAGTATTGCATTAAATTAAGCCCTTTTTGTTTTACTAATTAAAAGTGCAAACTCCTCACTGTGCTCTTATTGTAAGTAAATTTGAAGAATTTTATTCCTTAAAGACCATGCTAAAAGTATTTGAAGTGACATGAATAAATATTTATTAATATTAGTTGATTTATGATTTAAAGGTCTTCTAATACTTTAAATATCAGGGGTATCAAAAAGTATTCGCGTATTTAGTAAAAAAATGTTCTAAAAAATTTAAAAAAAATGTAAAAAAAAATTTATTAATAGCGAAAATTTTATATACAACATTATAAAATATAATTACCTTCATTATTGAACACATCTTCCCATCGTTTTGGCAGTCCTTCGATCCCTTTTTTGTAAAAACGTTCTGGCTTAGTATCAAAAAACGTTTTTAAATGCATTCCCATTTCAGCTGCATTTTTGAATTGTTTTCCTCTCAGGCTGTATTCTATGGACCTGAAAAAATGGAAAAAAAGTGGCGAGCGGTCCACCATCCTATCCTATAGCACTTATCCTATTCGTTATGCCGTTGGGTTTTAAATGGTTTCAATGGGATCGCAATCTCAAGTCATGTCTGAGCTCAAACACATAATTTAAAAATATGCGAATTATTGTCATATTTTTTCAGAAGTCACTTTCATAGGTCGCAGTATCAGAAGTTCCCACTTCTGACACCAATGTGACGTGGTCACCATTGGATTGAAAATGGTAATTTATTTAGGCTAATTATTTTGTTACTCATGGGTACAATTTATCTTTTCCTAGTTCATTTAAAAATGGATCAAGCCACTAACCATATCCAAATAATAATATTTGCATTTTCTGATGTGTACATTTAATAAAAAGTCCCATTAATTCATCGATGAGTAATCCCGCATATGCTGCGAACAGACTCGAGTAATTCGGAAAGAGTATGCACGCACATTGAGTGCGGACATTAGTGAATATGAGACAGAGACGGAGAGAGAGTCTTGCGTCTCATCATACACTCGTACATCAATTTCTATAAAGGAATACAATATTTAAATGATTTTTATTCAAAAAGTAAAAAATAGAGAGTTATCACATCAATAATGAAAAAACTAGGTAAAGCGAAAAGAAATGTCATTTTTTTTTGGTTGCGTATTTGCCGTCAGTTTGCCTCGGGTTGATGTCGAGTGAATACGTCAAGATTGGTGTCATTTTGAAGCTCAGTTGTTTGTCTTACTTTTTCAAATATTTTTATATTTTTTTAGCCATAGTCAAAATGTTCAAGCCAGAAATTGATGAGACACATTTGCAATTTTTTAAATTGTTTTTATTCGACACAGGATTAGAAGCAGAAGAAGCTCGCCCGAGCATCTGTAATACATATGGTGACATATTAAATAGTCTAAAATGGCATAGATGATTCAAAAAAATCAAAAGTGGCGACAGAGATTTGAAAAATAAGCCAAAATCATAACGACCTCCAATAATCGATGACGATGAATAAAATGAAAACCGGCCAAATTTTACGAAAGAGGCATTAAAAAGTTACCTAATTTGTAGAGGGTGATTATAAATAATAATGGAAATTATTTAATAGAGTAAAATTGTACAGCTTTTATTAATATTTTTAAAATATTTTTTTCTCTCTAAATAAAAAAATGACATTTCTTTTCGCTTTAAAAAATAATAAACATTAAAATTACAATGGAATGAATATTGTGGGCTATCGACAGTGTTAGGGTTCATTTATTGATATACAAGCTTGACTCGGCTTCGTGGTTCTTTTGCGTGGAGTTCTTAGAACGATGAATTTCCAGTTAAGTCTTGGAGGTCCGACCAAAAGTCTTGGCCGCGGAAAGACCTAGGCCGTGCTGTAAACGTTTAAACATTCTCAAATATTGCGAAAAGCGATCTATAGCTCTTCAATGCTGTGCTTTTATTTTTAATATAATATTATTCATTCAAACAATTATTTCAAACATTAATAACGAATAATATTAACGAATATTGTATGCTATCAACGGTGTTAAGGTTCATTTATTGATATACAGGCTTTATTTACACCGCGCGGTCTTGAGAGTAAAAGTAAATTTACATAAGAACACAGCATGTGTGCACTACGAATATTAACTCAGTAATAAAAGTCACAATTGATTGGAAATTAGATTTTTTTATACGAAAATTATTGAATGATCCTCGTTATCTGATAACTCAATCAAACAGTCATCCGTTGCGTGTTCAAGTTGGCGTCATATTGCCCGTATTCCGAACTTAGACGGGGCGGATTAAGCCGGTTAAGCGAGCATCGGTTAGCAGGGCTCTCATTATTTCAAGAAATTATTTAACATGTAGGTATTATGTATTTTTGGGTTGCCTGTTTGAGTTGTATTTTGTTATCAAACTTACAGCACCCGACGTAATTAAGCGCCACACGAACGTCTTTGTATTAATATGTTCTGCCTGCAGACACTTGCGAAGTTGCCCTAGCCAACAATAAATTTATTTGCGGTCTTCCGGATTTCTAAGTCTCATCCAGGGTGAAATTCCCGCTACAATGGGGCATCAGATTTGAGTTCTGTAAGCCGCAGAGCATACAGAACTTTCTACTGCACCCCGGCCTCTGATGTAACGCGCCTGTCTTAAATATGTTGAGGGGGTATTCTAGTCTAGAACGAATATATCTTTATTATACATTTTTTTATTGGATATTTATTGACATTTTTGGAATATCCAAAAAAAAATTAAAAGCTAAAATAGTTATAAGTTGGTAAAGTGTAAGGGGTAAAAAAAGGGTGTGTCTTGGTTGACACGATTTCAACCATTTTAGTCATATGAAAATAAAAATGAAAAAAGATTCTTAATTAATAAAAATGTTGCTATAGTCCCTACCTCAGAAAAAAACAAAATATTTTTTGCACACAGAACAACTGTTTTTTTAAAAAAAGTCATTTTATGACCTAATTTTTTTAGTTATAATTATTTTAAAAATAGTTAAAAATAAAATTTTGATATAAATCTGGTAGAAACAGAAGACAATTATATATTAAAAGTTTATGTTAAATTTAAAGTAAATACATTAATTAAAACATGAGATATGATGTCAACCATGTTAAAAAAAGTAGTTTCGAGAAAAACGCGTTTAAAGATTTCATTTTGGTAGGAGCGGCTTAGTTGCCGCGTCACTAAAATAGCTATAAATCCGTAAATAATTGTAATTTTGAAAATTCCCTTAGAGGATATATTTATAAAAGTCTAAAATTGCAAAAAATATGAAGAAAAACAAAAACGATTTTTTTTAAAATTCTAGACTAGAATACCCTCTCAAGTTTACGTCCCTTCAATTATTTCGTAGAGATTTTATTAGAATTTCAACCTAACGAAACACGGTAATTGGATTGGCGCTTTTATTTAATTGTATCATGGCTAATTCGTGCACAACAATATGCTTCAAATCCACCCACATGTGGGGCATAAATAATTTACTATGGATGCTGAGCTCGGGGGCATGTTTGATTTTCGTACAGTTCTGATGTGTTTTATCTGACTGAAAAGTTTCTTCAGACAGCTAATAATGACTTAGAGCCTTCTGTGTTAATAATTTGCGGGTAAATTTCAGCGGCAAATATTTGCAGTGTATAAAATAAACATTTTTAGCGCCAATTAGCTAACGAGGAACAACTTTTACTAGCATGTTATTTTTTTTTTTCATTAATTAGCATTTTATTTATATTGGCGGTAATTGATTGATTTGGTCAATTGGAAACATGCACTTACCCTTTTTCAATATTGAAAAGCAAATATTGATAGAATGAGCAACCCTTCAAGTATTATACATATCCTTCGACAGCAGTGTGGTTGAAATGTGATGATGTTGTCGTTTTGAACTCCTGTTTTTGTTCGCTTCATTTGAATCGATCGATTTACTTTCATATTTGTATCATATAGGCGTTCCTCAGTAAAATGGGTAAGTCGTCCCAAGGAAGTTGTCCAGGCCATTTTTATGCTTATTATATATATTTATCAAGTTAATAAAAAACCACAGATGAACTACAGATGAATATTTCCATTATTTTAGGAATTCACATGCATATATTCCACATTTGAGCTGTTTTGGTGCGGGGAACTGTTGTCAGGGGACTGTATTATTGGATTTTATTATAATATAGTAGAAAATATGATTAAGTTGTGTTACGTTTAATAATTAATAATTAATACTCTTCATACAATATTGTATCAATTACACATTAAACCCATTAATAAAATGATTTAAAAGATGATACACTAGCAAAGCTAAATCTCAGAATATTTTTACAAGAAGAAGAAATTCGTATCCATTAAGTATATGACAATGAATTGTAGCAATTAGCAGCTTGAAAGTTCAAAAGTATGTATAAGAATTAATTTTAATACAACAAAGAAAATTTTAACGGGTGCTACGTAAGCGAGGATATTATTATCAGTATAAATTACATGCGAAAATGATTCAATGCAGCTCGAGGGCAGGGCTATAATGTTTGCTGTATAATACTTGTGTGACGGTTTCTGTTAATTGATATCGATATGGTAACAATTTAATCCATTTCTTTAAACCTTTGCTTGAAACTTCCTTATTTGAAATGCGCACCCTGAAGCGAGAGTTATTCCGAGAAGTGAGAAGAGAAAAATAGTAGCATAACATGGAAATAAAGCGCTATGGATCATTGTACGCAAATGTGCGGGAATACTCTTCAAAGACTATAGCAAAGTCAATAACCCATTACTATGAATGCTTTCTATTTTTAACTGCGTGCTTTCTATTTTTTAATGTGTGCTTGTTACGTAGGGAGTGGGGGCTCTCTCAGGAGCAGAGTCCTCTGGGTGGGTCCCCACTCCCACGCGTTCATCAGGATGGCCGCGCTACCGCACGGGTCCGTTCTTCTATCGGATCACGTATAGGCAGACGCATAGATGGATCTGGACGGGTGTCGAACGAAAATACTCTTCTCGATGTAACTTTTTATCTGGCACGAGAGAAAAGGATTTGGCTGCGGAAAGGACGTCCTTCCGCAGCCAAGGCCAACCGTTGACTCCTCCACTCCCATCTCCTGTCACCACCCAACCGGCAATGGTGCACGTGCAAGAAGCAATCAGTCAGTATTGCAGGTGCAATGTCATTTCAATTGAATACAAGAATTTTTCGATCTTACATAAATGTTGTAACTTTACTTACTGGATGGCCCTCGCAATTTGGATTTTTTGGTATTTTCTCATATTTAAATCATTCGATATTATCGATAGTCTTGGCGGTATTTTAGTCGGTAGTAACATAAGATACTGCTTGATACTGATGAATGCAGTGGTTAACGAATCTTTGTTTAAGAGAAAACGAATAATTACGCGTTGCGCAACAGAAAATTTGTGTAAATGAATTATTTTGCACGTCCCTAGACCGTGCGAGCACGTCTTCAGGCAAAGAAATCCACTGGTGATTAATTTGATTAAAAATTCTGAATGATCTATTCTTTTAATATATAAAAATTAATTTTTGTTTGTTCGTATGTAATGCGATGCCATACCGTTCATCATATTGCAATAAAATTTCGTCCACTTATTGCTAAAGATTGCGCAAGTAATATAGGCATAATCTAATATATAAAAAAATAATGTTTGTTTGTCCGTATTCAATGCGCTACCATACTGATCATCCAATTGCAATAAAACTTTGTCAACTTATTGTTTAGACTTGTGAAAATAATATAAGCATAGTAAAAATATTTTTTGTGTACGCATTTTGTTATGCGAGACGTGGCAATCACTATTTGAAATAATTATTACAAGTTTCCAAACAATACAATTATATTATTATTTGGAATATCATACGGTTATTTTTGGCTTGATCATTTTCATATTATTATATAAATTCGTTATTTGGAATTTCACATGGATATTTTTTATAGAAAGTAGATATTTTCGTATTAAATATCAATGATTTATTTTGGAGACTATATTATATAGCAAATGATTCATTTGACCTGTGGGTAGTCCCGGGGTTAGGCGATTGGATTCGTAACTCAATAATCTTGGGTTCAAATCTACAGGTGTGGCTGGCGACCACATTCCTATTTCTATGAAAAACCATGTAAAAATGGTTGGCAATAGTCCCATAAATGGGATTGCTAAAACCATTCAAGTAATGGATTTAAATGTAAATATGTTATTGAAGGTTCTCAGAATCAAGATGTTCGTTTTACGCCTGTCCACACACACCTAATGTATAAATCACTGTTTTGATAATTTTGATCGAATTAAATTACTCGAAGCAAGACTTGATTTCAAAATGAATATTTGAAGCGATCGTTTTTAATCGGCTATAGCTCATTAGTATCCGATTAAGCCGCAGGATAATAACTCACCAACAAATGCACATCCTAATGATGATATGTTCCCGATTAACAATGGAGACCCGAATTTTGCCTCGCGTTAGGCGAATCGTAAATCCATTATTAAATTATTGAATATTTAAAGCGAGAGTTTTGCTTACGACGCTCGTACGATGATACATTTTATGGGACGATGTGAGGGCGGCCAGGTGTGTGAAACCATGGCCCGCGGCGACCAAAAATGCTTGCGGTCCTGAAGTCGAGGATCACGAGCGTGAACTCTACTTATGTCGACTTAACCACCGACGCTCTTTATTATATCGTCCAGACAAATATTTCTGAGTGTGGATGAAGCCTTATTTGAATATTTAATCGAGATATCCTTCGGGCATGCTTTGAGTCCTTGCGGTGTAAATTACTGCCATTTAAAACTTTTAGAGAAAAACTCTTTTGAATAGTTAATTCATCCAGACATTAGAGGGATGAATGAATAATGCTTACTTGAATAATACTAAACAAATTCCACTAACGAGGATATACAGGGTGTTTTGCACATGGACCGATTTTTTTGGGGATTAAGAGGGTCTTTTGTTATGTTTCACACATAGTTTTAATGTAATCGTCCAAAGTAGCATTTCCTTTTTCTGTAAATGTCTTGTAAATTAATTCTTTTTGCGGCTCTATTCTATTCAGTGGCTCGCACGGTCTTTAGACCTGACACCACTGGATTTCTTTGTCTATGCACATAATTCAATTGTGTCTCCATAGGAATGATGTTTTACAAATTTGTTATGAAATATACTATTAATTTTAGTTCAACGTTAGTTTCTTCGGCGTTATTCAGGGCAATTGAATCGTCAGTTCCATCTATTTTCTCTATTAAAAGCATGCAAAACTGATGTTATTTCAAGATAAAAATGCTCGCAATTCCATATAATCTGTTGCCATACTTTTTGCTTTGGCCTCGGGCCATTTTTATACATTTCATATTGTATTTCTTCCAGGAATAACATTGCGAATGCACTCCATAATAAGCCTCGCAACATGCAGTTTCATCTTTCTTCGAGAGTTGCAATATTGCAAATGGAAAACCGGGAAAATGCTTCGAAATCAATAAGACTGCTAAATTTCAAAATGGTTATTCTTACAATATATTTGAAATATTTGTGGATATTTCAAGGAATGGAAAATGATTTAATTCATTTTCAAATCTATACATGTATCTCTTAATTGCATATTTTCATTTGTGGTTTTTTTTAACTTATTTAATTGAAGATTAGATGCCAAAAGATGTTAATTAAAAATGTATTTTAACGTTTTTGTCGGCCATTATTTCCAGTCACAGTAAATTCTCTCACTGGAGAGGTCATCGCGCTCTCGCCACCTCCTTTGCAGACTTTGCAGAAAATATCCATTAAAAGTCGGCAACATGTCACGACGTGGGTTAGGTTGTACAGAGAAGATCGTATTAAAATTCACAATGATAAGGAACGGGAGACCATCAGTAATTTACCCGGTTCCTGGGCGGCTCCCCTAACGCATAGGTCCGTTCTTCTTTCAGATCAAGTGTAGCTAGACGGATGAATGGGGATAGAGGGGAATCGAACAGAATGACTCTTTATTCACACGAAAGAGAGATATGGCTGTGGGAAGGACGTCCTCCCACAGCCAAGGCTAACCGATGACTTTTCTCGACTCCCGTCTTCTGTGCATCACTACCCAATCGGCAACGGTACACGTGTAAGAAGCGATTGGTCGGTATTGTAGGTGCAACTATAGCGCCACAGAAGATGGCGCTGTTAAAATGTCGGAAAATCTTGGTTACAAGAAGTTGTGTATGAATGGGTTTCCAGAATGCGGAAATGTCTCGATTTCGAAGCATTTTTCGATCCTAAATAAATGTCGTAATCTTACTTTCTGGGTGCTTTCGTATTTTGGATTTTTTTAATTTGATGTTATCGACAGATTTAGTGATATTTCAGTCACTTTCACACAATTCACGTGAAACAGAACAGGAAAGTGGGATAAATTGCTTCAAAATGAGTTGAAAATGTATGAAAAACATGTGAAGAGCTCAATCACACTTCTGACACCAATGTTATGTGAGGTGGGAGCGCCCATTGAGGGTATTGTAAATCCATAGACTATCAACGGCTTCACATAGAAGTGCTATTTAACCCACGCAATAATGTCAAATGGTCAACTTCCTGATGAGCTGATGTCTTGACAGAAGAGCATTCTTAGATCAACTTTTCCATTTTGGAAATATTAAAATGAATCCGTATGAAATTAAAACGGCTTTTCTTATTTTTTAAGATTATTACTAGTTGTCTATGTTTAAAAATCATAGCTTGTTTTTGAATATTTTTAAATAGGGACCCTCATCTTACACGAGCTTTTTATTGAACCTATTCAACAAAAGTGCACATTGGGAAGCAAAACCGTGATTTTCCTCATTCTCGACTTCGAGTAGTCACTTACGTTCTGAGCGCGCGGAAGAACTAGTTGTCTTATTTCTGAAAGCCCTAAAAGAGTTGGCCACAAGGACTGTGTGCCCAACCGGTCCGCCTTGCAGACCGCTGATACTCCGAATGAGCGCCTTGCAATCGAACGCCATGCCCGGACATATTCACAGAACGCATATTTGAAATTTTGGCCGAAGGGATATCAAATTATAGAGTATCAAATTATAACGGTTTTATTTTAAATTTGAATCTGTCGCCATTTTGAATCCCGCAAATTACAAAAAAAAAACAAAAACGCCGCCCGTCGAGATATTCGATTCGTATCAACGCTCATAATATCGAACGTGTGCTGCATTGGAATAATAGCCACGTTTTGGCGCAATGTGTACCGCATCGGATGATTTTTGACCGCTCAAAATCGAACCGATTGCAATTGTATGCTCAAATTTGACCGACGTCCATAATTGGTTCTGCAATTCATTGCAAAATAATGAGATTTACCCGACCTAAAATTCAGTTTTGATACACTTTTACAGCGAAGTTCAATAGCTTCGATCAGATGTGGTCTCATGTTTCATCCATGACTATAAATCGACGCAAAAACTCGGCTTTATTGCTGTGAAACATCGCCAAATGCTCGATTGAAACACCCTCACGTCGCTGTTTTTGTTGTATTATGAGCAAACGCGGCACCTGCCATGCGCACAGCTTTCTCATGTGCAAATTTTCAGTCAATATGCAATGTACAGCTTTTACGAAATGCATACCATGTCTGCTAACTCGCGCACTTTCATTTTCTATCATAGTATTTTTTTTAAGCAACAACCAACATCTATACGTCAGGTCGGCTACTTCTAGGACAATGTTTGTATGACGCTCGTCGCTCGCTCAGCTTGAAGATAAACGAGAAAATATGGATGAACTTTTAAATTATGACCCTGTCATTTTAAAAATACGAGTGCATCGTTCATCAACAAAGTCGGTGTCGTTTTTCTCCCGCGTTTGCATAAGCGAACATTATTCATATCCGGATGGATGCATAGTTTTTTTTAAATGCCCGCAAGATATTTTTTTGGCGGGAAAAATATATCTTTTTAGATTCTATGATTGAGATTTTCCGATTTTGTTGAGTGGTGGGATTTTATGAAATATAATGGGCAGTGAGTGGTGCTCCCGCTGAATGGGATGCTGATGTATCGACTTCATTATGCATGCATTGCGGACACATTCAAGCCATACAATTTATCGAAGAAGAGCTACCCCGTCGAAGAAGACTCTCGTTACGGTAGCATTGATGCAATTTGAATACCCAAAGGGGTTCGTTTAATTTATTTTATTACCGGCGATGTCACAACGATCAGATTATTAACTGAAAGCCGTATTTCGTTGACCTGCATAAATATTTTATTTGAAATTAATTTCAAATCAGCGAAATTTCAATGGTCGCGTTCGGATATACTATGGCCAAATATAAAATACGCTCAATTGCCGACATAACCTCAAAAACCGAGCTAAATATAAAACGCAACGTTCGTCGATGCACATAAAAGCATATTTATTTTTAGCTCGAATTTTTTTAGCAATTGTACGTGCGAGTTACATTTTTATATTCATCTCGCTTTTATTATTTATTTTTATTCGGGGAGTAAAAGAGACACTGAGTTGAACGCTTCTTATGTAGCCCGTATAAATAATTGTATTTTTGTCTCCTTCTAATGCATTGAAATTTCTTATTAAGCGAGCGAGATAAAAACCTAAATATCGTTTTAAAATTTCAACTCGTTTTATCTATAGCTCTTGTTAATTTGTGCAGGGCTGTGCAGTAAATATTATTATATATATATATACCTTTACAGTGAAACTTTGTCGAAACTCTTTGCGATCTCTAAAAATATTATAGATCCAGCAGATTCTTAAATGCTTGCAACATTAAAAAATGTAATTTTTATTATAGCTGCCTAGATATTTATTTGTAATTTTGGGATCCAACTGATTTTTGGACATAAGAAAAACATAATTTCTATTTATCAAGCTTTATTTATCCTTTACAAGAATAATGTGATGTGATCTACTTCAACTTTTTTTTCTTGTATAATGGGTATCAATTTGTTTCATTTTAGTTTCACGTTCATATAACATCTTTCTATTCCTCGTTAGCATCTTCTTTTTTTAGTGCGATATAATTATTTCAGCGGTTAGCGATTATGTTGGTAGAGGTCCTTTAAATATTTCCTTCGTAGTTCAGGAGGCCAAGACCAATTGGTGTGACAAACGAGATGATCGCAGTTGAACGAAAGAAACTAATAAAACCACTTAAAAAGATCTTTGTTCTTATTTTATATTTAAAAAAATAACAGAATCCAGGATACGCACAGAAATAGCTCCACTTTACAAAAAATGCATTGAATTACAAATCAAAGAAATCGACGATTACGGGAATAATTCTTATAAAGGCCATACTATGTTATTAAATAATATTATTATATAAGGTTAATAGATATGCACGTATTACACGATCAAATAGTTTTACTATAAAAAAATAGAATAGTCGAAAACCTCTGAAAAGTGTATACGTAACGCATTAAAAAAAATGTGTGCTGTAGGATAAAAACTATACAGATGTGGACACAAAAGAAAGGCTGAGTGCACTCACATCAGAAAAAAAATTATTTTTTTTGTTGAAAAACTAACAGCTGTACATATAATTAACTACATATTAAAAATATTAATAGAATCAATTACAGGGTTTCACTTATAGAATTAATTCAAACATTTAATTAATACAATATATCATGCACTCAAATCTAATGAGAAATTTAAAATTTTGTGTTTAGAATTCATAACCATTGTCATGTATTTACTTTATTATTAGTATTGTTTTTATTTATTTGAAAATACGAAGATTGATTAGCTGACGTTTGACGTTTATTAGATCGCAATCGAAAATATCCAACTCAAGTTCTTTCAGCACATCGTTGAGGTTTATTATGGCTCTGCGTAGAAAACTGTTCTGTCTGTAGTTGGTAGAGGCTAATGGAACTACGATAGATTGATAAAATCTTTTTGGTTTTCTAAGTACGTTGAAGTTAATACTACTTAGTAGTTCAGAGTAGTCAATTTTGTTGTTTGTGATTTTTAGTAGATACATAATTGGACTATAATCAATATTATCGATTAGATTTTGTAGATGTATTTTATTGAAAAATCTGATTCATCATTGCTCCTGCAAATCCTGAAGTTTCATGTTGCATCTACAGGATTTTTTTTCTTCATTAGAATCACAGTCTTATATTAGGGCGCGTCTTGATGATCCAAAAACTGTTTTCTTTTCAGTTGTTTGCACTACACAATAAACATTATCTTTCCTTCTATCAACTTACGCTGTACGCAATCAGATTTTTGCATTCAGTAGCATTTATTTTTAAATATCGCAAAGAGTTAGACAAAACCAAAATAAACTTGTTCAAATTCAAGCGATTGAGTCTAAATAATTTGAAGCGAGTTCTATGAGAGATCATTAGCAGCTATCGGAAAACCCATCAAGTTGCAAACTATCGCCGGCAGCTCGAAGGGCGAGTGCGCATGCGCAATTTTGGCCAGATTCATCCGCGTCAAACAGGTAGATGCAGCTCTAAACGAGACCTTTAATGCGTATTGACCGAAACTCACTCCGATAGAGAAAATTCACACCCTAGAAGAAACAGTATCGTTTGGCCGATATCATATTTATAAAATAGATGCAAGCAAAAAACCCGCGAATGTTCGATTTGAACGTCTAAAAAATTTGACCCAAATTTTTTGAAGAAAAAGCAACGTCTTTCAATGTGAAATGAATGAGATTATTATTGATGTGGAATCGAAACTTTTTAATCTGATTTTTTTCCGAGTCGCCGAGAGTTACCATTGTGTACGTTCTCCTCTGGGGACGATCAACGGCGATGTTAATTATGCAGCTTTGTCCGGTGATCCTCGCGTAGGCTCATGCAGGGGGCGAGCTGAGCATATTTCCTTTTGACAATGTATAAAAGCAGCAGAAATGGGGTTGGGGCGGGCGAGACTGGGAAATGGGAAACTCCTCGGCTACCTGCGGTGGTAGGAAAAGCCGCGGTGTGCGCGGAGTCGAGGGGCGGTGAGGCAGTCGGCAGTCGCCAGTCGCGCTTCGGGTCTTCGAGTGAACGGTAGTGCCCATATCAGGGCTCCACGATAGCTTCCCAACATCCCAAACCGTACTTGCACGCACACCACTCGTTACACCACCGCACACACGCATCCCACCGCCCTCAGAGTGAGTAACTATTTTCGAAACTTTTTTGCCGTTTAATTTGGGGGGCGCCGTTTAAAAAATATTTAATAAATATTAATCATCGCAAAAAGTTTTTTTAAAATTTTAATATTTCATCTTTTTGCGGATGATTTTTTTAAATCGTTATTTTTTTTATTTGCGAATATTTTTGGCAGCCCTTAAAATTAAACGTGCATAAATAGAGGACGGTCTAATTTAAAGTGCGCGCTGATTGGTCGATTTGAAAACGAATCGCTCTCGCCCGCGCGTCGAGCTTTTAAATAACGCGAAATGCACTTAACACTTAGCAGCACGGAAGTCGGCCCGCAGCAGAATTTGTGCTGCACGTTTCGGGCTGTGTTCTCCACTTGTTGAATTTGACGTCCTAGATTTCGGAGCCGAAATGTCGAATAAACTTGTTGCTGTTTTATGGAATTACCTCCGTATGGAAATGCCGGCGTATAAACGTCGCTTTATTAGATTCGCGGATTCGGGAGGAAAAATGCGCTCGCATCCCGGCGGAATTTCGACCCCCCGAAATGATACAAATGAAAGGGGCATAAATTTCACGTATGGTTCGTTTTATTGTGTTGCGCTCGAAAAATAATAAATTTCGACAGGGGAATGTTTTCGCATGCATAAAATCGCCCCAAACGCGCTATTTTATGATATTTTTTGCGCTATACATAATTAATTCGAATAAAAAATGTTTAAGGGCAAAGATAATGTTCATTCATTTATGTATTTCTATTTATATTTATAACGTGTATTTTGTGTTTCTTGCGAAGCCAAGATGTGTATATGAAAATCTAAATTATCTTTTATGAATCCATCCCGTATTCAAAAGGGGAGAAAAAAAATAAAACGATTCAGCACGATGTGGCCGTATTCAAATATGCAGAATCCATTAACATAAAGAAAGAGCGTGAAATATGTTTTTTTAGCGGAAAATATGGTCGTGAAATGATGCATTTTTTAATGAAATATTTTTTTTATGCCCCCTTTTTAAATATCCGATCCTTCGAAGTACCGTCGGTCATCATTTCAGCCGACGGGATTAAAATTTTAATATGTGACGTTGAAGATTTCCGATCCGGAGAAGACGATCGAGGCATTCGAGCTATTTATATGGCGGTTTCTTTGCTGCGCGTTTCGCGAGCGAAAGAAGACAGAATCGACAGGTTGTCGGAATCCGAATCCGAGTTTGTTTACTCGTCGTCTCAACAATTCCACAAGTAGTCGAAGAATTCGGGGAGGTTCTGTCGGGAATTTGCAGCGGTTGATGTAAAATCATAAATTTATTTAGTCCGCCGAAGACGGATCTCTCCAGGATTAATTCGCGAAGTTCAAAGAAGAATGCGAAGCACTCGAAGCGCGGGTACCGTGCCCCGAGTCCCGAGGGAGGAGAGCCTTCCAGCTGCCTACGTTTCCGCACTTCACTAGCTCTATTTAGATCAGTGAATCTCGGCTAATTCGATTTTGAAGTCCTCCGTGCGATTTCAAAGTGAGATAAAATAAGGCTCCCGTGCCTATTTTTGTGCCGGGGACGCGTTCGAGCCCCGCAGAACCCTTTTGCGGCTTAAGGGACGGTCCGAAATTCGACGGGATCGGTGGGCGTTATCGGGGAGAGATCGATTCCTCATTGAGACAATAAGTTTTGAAACCTTATCGTGTGTGATTTGTGGCAGACGGAATGAATTTTCATCCGAATACAATTAAAGCGAATCAAAAATTGGGGAAAACCGCATATTTGCAACAACATTATTACCATAAGGATTATTAAATCATAATTGTTTTGTAGAGAAAATCCTTATATTGCTCTGACTAATTGAAAGAATACTTGCAAATTTGATTTTAACACTCAGGAACCTGCTCCCGCGGCCAAAGTATTTATGATTGATTTTCGGATAATAATTCTCAACAATCTACTAACAATAAATGCTTTCTTTGTTGTATATTTAGTCTTTATGCTATGTATTTTTGAAGCATTTCGCACAAATTTGTCTACAATAAAATAATCGCTCTAAATGTTAATCACGTGGCATTGCATAAAATGATTTTTAAATACTTAAACAATATTTCATTCATAAAATGAATGAAAAATATCTATTTGTGCTGTTTTTTCGGACAAAAATATAAATAAATCATCGTTTTTTCAACTTGATAAATTTGATTATGAATCAATTATTACAAACAATTAAGCATTATACTATACGCTTTATAATAGTTTTTATTATAATCTATTAGCATTAATATAAAACAAGTTATGAGCATTTTTGTGAAAACCGCGCGGAAAAAAATCGCCCGAATCAGCGACGCCCTTAGTGTTAATAATGAAATATCTTGGTGATTTTTATCAAATAAATTTATCTTTTAAATCATTTTACAAAGTGTATATGCACTATAAAAACCATATTAAATGAATCGACAATGATATCGCACAATGGATTTATATAAAATATCAATATGTTATATTTACAGAAATATAAAGTCATTCAATAAGGACCCTCAATCTTTAAACGCAAATAAAAACAAGTTGTGTGTAAGATATTTACTCAATTTTTTATGCATTTGAAAGATTATTTTATGGCATTAAATATGATGTAAAATATAGTTAAAATATTTACCGCAATTTTGTTTGGTGGCACATATTCGGGATGTCCAATTTAATCGCATAAATCTGGATGAATTTGATAGATGGCATACGTTATGTTCAAGAAAGTCAATTTTTTTGCAGTTTTTTTTGCATTATCTAATTATCTACAATACAATTCCGCTTATTGTTTCATCCAGTTCATGAGATCCATAGCAAATAAATCCAGTAATATTCCAACAAGCACACAATAGAATCTTCTGGAGTGTGAATCCTATTCTAGGGGGTTGAAACGGGGATTTATTTCTTGGAAAGCCGTTAGTAGTTGTTTTTTATAACATTATATTATTCGTTTTTCGTCTTCAGTTATAATTAGCGAATAAAAGGGTTGTGCTTTTATTTTGTATGTATGAAACGAGAGCGTGCGAATATGATGGATTTCTTTCGGGAGGATCTAATGTTATTCAAACAAGCTCGTTTATATCGATCGTTGATCATTTTAATTGAATTATTTTGATCTTTATGAATGGATCTGAAATCTTATGAAGGGATTTTCAACGTATTTCTTCCCATTGTGTCCCACATTCTTGGAATAACAAGCACCAAAATATTATTCCTACAAACATCATGGATAGTATTTTCTTTATATATAAATGCTAGGGCATGAAATTCCTACATTTGTCAGAAAAAATACGTCGGTGTGTTTCAATTTAACGACCGAATCATGTCTGGCATCGAATTTTCAATATAGCAAACAGCCATTGTTTCAGCAAAAATCAAAATGGGCGTCGTTTGACATTTGATAATGTTGAATACCTGAAAATAATGAACGGCCTTTCAGGCTTCGATCCGAAATTGAAAAGGGACCATATCACCAATGCACAATTCATTTCGCCAACTATTCCAAACTTTCAAACCATCGTCCCGGGCGACTCATTTTAAATAAATCGCCCACTATATGTGTCGGCGCTCGTCGAGTGCTTTAAAATATATCAAACAATAAATTTGACTTGACGAGGGACCATTTATCTGTTGACACTTGTGTGCCGTTTACTGTGAGCTATTCAATCGATTCATGGCCCTAGCATAATTTTGAAATTGTTGGAGCGAAATGGACAAAAAGCAATCCTTGTATTATATATCGACCTCCACGAAGTATATGCGATATATGAAGGCTATTGCTTTGTCCGACTTTTCGAGGTTTCGTCGGCTGCGCCTATAAAAAAGCACTTTTCCTCACTGCTTGAGGTATATGAATACCACCTGCAGCGACCAATGAACATACATAAAGGCTATTGGAAAAACCAAAATAAAAAAAACCGTCACAGAATATACGGGGAAGAAAGAGTTGCGCGCATCGGGGCCGTATTGATCCGTAATAAAATATATTTTTATGTGGTGTTTCGATAATCGACCACTTGAAAAGTGGTACTCAATGAAATTTGTTGTTCTTGGAAAACGAAAGCGCGCCGTAAATAAATCAAAGAAATGTTATTTTTGAGGGGAAACACGAGCCGACAACTTGCGCAAGAACTTTTGATTGAAATTACTTCATATTTTTACGTGCTCGGCATCGGAGCGATGGCTACGATAAGAAGTGTTTCGTGTTTCGAGCCATAAATTACAATGGTTGAGTACTTGAGCATATTGAAAATGATCATGTAGGTGTTCAATGATCATGGCCCGGGAACTACCATGACAGCGTCCCTGCATCACGACGCTCCATTGGTGTCAGAAACGAGATTCCATTTCTGACACCAATTAAACGTGTAGCGAGCTCAAAGAAGATGTCGCTGTTAAATTGACACATTGCACAATCTAATCTATTATCGATTTTTATGTAAAAATGTATCAATTAACCAAATATTAGAGTTCTTCCACTTAACAATATATCGTCATTTGAATTTGAATATTAATACAAACGTGCAAAAAATGAAGTCCAAATAGTGTTTAGGTGTATTTTGTAACATATAAACGCTGTGGGCTGTGTAAAAAAATAAGCTTTTCTAAGACATCAGAAGACTGGGAATTTGAAAGACAGAAAAATACCGGACCGCCCAAAATTTACTAACGACGCCTCAATTAAACAAATCAAGCAAGCAGAATAGACTGTTTTGGGTATAAACGGCTTACTTTAAAATACTAAAAATGAAATAACTTAACCCTTAGAGTGATAAAATACTACTAGAGAATATTTTTATTGAATTCATTGTGTTTTGTAAAAGTTACGGCATTTTAATTCTCATCTAAGAATTTTCATATGGCACGCCCTAATAGCATTTCAAATGATTTGAATATAAATATAAAAAAAATATTGATATTAATATGTTTACACTTGGGTCTTTTTTATGCGGATCGTTTTTTATGCGAATTTGAAGTTATGCGATTTTCAAAAATTATGGAACTTATCCTACATTTTTCTATAGAGAATAAAGCTTTTTTTATGCGAAATCTTAAATTAACACTGGTGCAAATTACAACCGTTAAAGTGTGAATGTGTATAGAGCGATCGGCGAACGGAATTGTTTTTAAATACATACACGTAACATCGCATAAAAAAAGTTTCGTGATCCTTTTGTGTTGAAATCGTCTTTTTTTAAATCTGAAACAGAAGAGCTTTTTCCTTAATTAAATATCCACATATGGAAAATAGATTTTGAGATTAATCTTCAATCCAAATTATAAGTGCTTTTTCTGTTTTTTCAATAAAGGATCTCTTGAATACGTTATAAATTTTGAGCTTAATTTTGTGGCGTAGACTAGTGATTTTCATGTTAATGTTGAGAGATTTGCTTATCGTCCAATCGCTAAGTAATCTAATTATGTCAGTTTCTTGTCAAGAGACTACCCAATTTTGCCCTATACACACTCACAATTGTATCTGTTGTATCTTGCTCTTGTGTTAATTTTAAATTTGTTTTATGCGCATTCGCATAAAAAAACTTTGTCGTCCATAGAAAAATGATGGATAGGTTTTTGAATTTTTTTTTATTTTTATTATCATTATTTTTGAAAACCGCAAAAATTAAAAATCGCATAAAAAAGATCCGCATAAAAAAAGACCCAAGTGTACATATATTTTAACCAATTATGTATTTTTTTAAAGAGATATAGTAGGTTTTTTCGCTAAATACGTGTTTTCAAAGTCCTAGTCTCTTCCTCAAAGAAAAAAAAAATATATTTTCATAAAATGGCGACTATTTAAATAAAAAAACCATTTTTTGGCCTTATTTTTTTACAGTTTTAATTTGAATTTAAAAATAGTTAAGAATAAATTTTTAACGTATATCTGGTAGGAACAATAGAAGATTATATAAAAAAATTTTACACAAAATTTGAAGTAAATAAATCAATTGAAAATTGAGATATCATGTTTGAGATAGATGTCATGTCTTGAAAAAAGTAGTTTCAAGAAAAAAATGCGTTTAACCCCATTGGATCAGAAATCGTGAGATAAATACGAGTGTCTTGGGTCTCATCATACACTCATGCATCGATGGTAAAGTTGTAAAGGTACCCCTACACGTCTAAACATTCTCATTTTTTAAAAAAAAAAATTATAGAAGATCGTAAATGTTCATATTTACTATTCAATAAAAAATCGTATTCTAAAGAATCTTTTAACCGCCATAAAATTTAGGTATAATTAACTGAAATAGCTATCGTTGGATATGCTATTAATAAAGATAAGACGACTTTCGTTCGTGTTGTCATGAAAGTAGGCGTTTGTTTTGATATTCAAGATACTCACATCATTCTTATCGTTGACCAATATTGTTATTCCCTTGACTGTTCTGGATTGACTTTATTCCACCACTCCTTTGCAAAATCCAGGCAGGCTTGCACTGTAATCCTATCCTTTTATTTTCGCAACACAGTAATACGTAAAAATAGCTGAACAACAAAAAACAGATGCCACGCAAGTTGTGCGTTAATTAAACATTTATTGAGCTTGGGTAATTATCAAGCTTGTTACACGTTGCAGCAGAGCTGTCAGAAAAGTGGATTTACATTCGAGCGTAGCATGTATGCTCTCCGGTTTGAAAGGGTTAAAAATTTCGTTCTGGTAGGACCGGCTTAATTTCCGCATCACTAAAATAGCTATAACTCTGTAAATAATTGGAATTTTGAAAATTTATTTGGAAGGTATATTCTTAAAAGTTTAAACTTTGAAAATATGTAAAAAATAAAATGGTTTTTTTTAAAATTCTAGACTAAAATTATCCCTTAAGTGTATGGGGAGTTTTGTGAAATTTCTAACTTGTATGTACGATTCTTAAAATTCATCCCTTAAAGATGAACCATGGAAATTTTCAAGCATCTGCCTCATTTCCCAGACTAAGTGATTAACACCATATTTTCCGATCTTTGCAAAAATATCTCAATGATACACAAATAAATTCAAGAATTAATAATCACCCTTAATGAGTTTTTTGTTCTGGGATCAGAATATTTGCACAAAGACGCCAATTATTCCCGTATCAATCCACAAATTTGCGTATTTGTGGTTAAACCGGGCTTATCTTCGATGCAAACATCTAAACTTAATTACGCGTTTATGCGTGCATTTGTTGATTCAAATTCCTTAAGGCCAATTCCCGCTGTTGACATTGAACGTTTTTTTTTAATATAATGGGATGCAAAGGTCCCTGGGCGGCATCCCCTGGAATACCGGACCGCCTACGCATCCCACGGGCGGGGAACAAACACGACGGCAAACAAAAGGATTTTTTTGCGATCTGTTTATTTTAATGTATTTTAATTGGCGAAATTATGCCGAAATTTATGCCGTCTCCCGACAACAATCGTTAAGCGCTATTTTCGGAGGGGCAGGCCGTAAAAACAAAGAGCATAAAAATGGATCAAATTATAAAACGCTTCATCAATGCCAAAAAGGACGACAAGATGCCGGAAGCTGGGAGTGATCAGTCACTGAGGACATTCCGCTTTGTAAATTTGTTTTGAAGTGTAATTAAGTATGAAAAATGTATTAAAATTGATGGGGAGTAATTAAATTCGAAAAAATGAAAAATAACCCAATTTGTGAGCTATTTCCATTTGGAACAATTCAACTTCTTTTATTCCATTAACATATTCGAAAGTTTAAAAATGCAGACTTTTTCTATTTAGTTTGACGAAATTTTGCTAATAAATATGATTATCCCTTTTATTAATGAGTATAATTTTAAATCGAGTTAAACATATATGCTATATTCGTATCCAGACAAATGCACTTTGATCTCAGGACCGCGCAGTGTGAATCAAGCTTGTATATCAATAAATTAACACTGTTGATTTTGTATTGTAATATTTAATTTTAGATAGATCTGGATTCAAAAATATATAACTAAAACTTATGAACGTTATTCATATATTTAAAAACGGGATCGCTAACCGCAGCTCCTGTAGATTTGATCCCACGAGTATATAATGCCTTTTTTAAAATTCAATTTCAACATGTTTTTCCACGGCAATATTCTTGTATTGAGACTGCACTAAATCTACGGTGTCAGCGTTTTTTCCATTTTATGAAATATTCTTCCATTAAACTGTCATCCGAGTGTCTGATGTTCAGCTATGACGTTTTCCATTATGATCGTTGAAGTGCCGTTTATCGTGTAATAATAGTACTCTGACCGTTCTGGCCAAATTATCTATGTGATGTCATTCCATATTTTTATGGTAATATTAAAAGCTATTTAAACAACCGATTTTAATCAAAATTGTCAATATTCTGATGGAAATTTGCTCGCTGTGCCAATTAAAATTGATTAAATTGTGGTTATATAAGTGAGTACCGGTAAAGATTATCGTTTTTTAAATAAAATACATGAATGCTCATATATTTTTATCCATCTTTCAATATTACAACAGTTTTGTAATTTTACTCATCCAAATAATACTGCATAAATACATAACGGATTCCATGGTTGGAGTGTCTGAAAAAAGGAGCTAATTAATATTAATATATTTGAATTTTTTTTACTAAAGTTTCGAATACTTTCGGGTCCACCTTATATTTCCTACATTTAATTTTAGAGATCAATTTTCAATGTTCATCAATAGACTAAATATCATATTGCATGCTAAATGCTTATTTTTGCGATAAACTATCAAATACGAAGGGATTCAAATATGATCCGGAATTTTGCTGCACAAATTTATTAGTGATATATAAAAATACAAATGGAGTATTTTATATTTTTACTTAATTCTCTTCATTAGAGATGCATTTATTTCATCAGATAGGAAGCTTCTTGAACGCGTCACTGAAGAAAGAAGGCGGTAAGTGGCATCCTTTGTTGCGCAACGCGTATTTATTCGTTTTCTCAAAAACGAATTTGTGAAATCAAGTGAAATTTTGAGGAGACTTGATGCAAAATTAGATAATGCGATCGGTTTAAAGAACATTACTTCCGAGCTTCCAAAGTCACATAAAATTTGCAAACGAATGAGTGATTTCAACTTCTAAATATTTTAAACAAAAAAATAAAAACTATTTTGAATTTAGTTTAGTTTTAAAATGTTCTCTGTATTATATTACTTTATATTTATATTAGATTATACCCTTTCTAACGATATGCTACATGTCATATGAACCATTCAATAAGTCGTTAAACTTGAAGAGGTATCAGTTTGCCAGGGTCAGGGTTAAGAACATACTTTTTATCCTTATTATAAAAAAATATTCAAATTGGCCACCTCTGCTTCATATTCATGCACGACATCTTTTTCTTTTACGTGCCCTATTCCGTAGCTCGCACGGTGTCTAGACCTGACACCAATGGATTTCTTTGTCTGGGAACATTCCCTATTCTGTGGCTCGCACGGTCTCCAGACCTGACACCACTGGATTTCTTTGTCCTTTTTTCCTGTGAGAGGGGAATCTTTAATAAGACACCCTGGGTTTGATCCCAGGGTAGTGCTAGATTCTTACTAACTAAGCCCCTCCCTTGTCCAAACTTCATCGCGAATTGTTTCTTCAACGAAATCTTCCCAAAAGTCCCAGTTTATATTGCTCACCATCATGCTGTGGGATATGTTCTCAGTGTTACCCCGAGTGCTTGTTTCAGCGTGTTTCTCTTGTGTGTCCAAGCCTCAGAATCATTGATGCTGTGTTTGACATCATCGACCTCCGCTTGGCAGTGGTGGCACACCACGGATTCTTTTTTGACGATCCGCTTCAGGTATGCACCAAAACGTACATGTCCAGTGAGGACCTGAGTCAAGTGGTAGGTCGTTTTTCCGTGTTTTCGGCTTACGACCGGGATAAGTCAGTGGGTCCATCTTCCCTTGCCGGACTGATCTTATCTCTGCTGCCAGGCTTCCTTCAGTTTCTGGTCATGCTCGTTGTGGCTTTTTGGATCTTCGAATTCCAAGGCCGTCTTTGCTTGGAGATTCAGCGGGGGGATTCCAGTGATCACGAGCACCGCTTCTTCAGATACTGTTCTGTATACTGTGGTGATTCAGAGCGCTCTCTGCCGTTGGATCCTTGCCAGCTTCTTTCTGTAGCTCTCATGTCTGTGCCATTTCGGGGCTCTGAGCCGTCTGAGCTCTCTGGCTACATTTTGCGCCTTTTGCGCAATGCTTTTAATGTGTTTACTGAAGGTAAGCTTGTTGTACATGAGAATCCCTGCGAAACGCCCATCACCAATTTCTTTGTCGTGTTAGTCTCGTTGTTATGGTCACATTGGTCTCCTTCCTCGCAGCCGGCAGGGGATTTATTTGTCTGGGGGCGTGCTCTATTCCATGTTTCACACGGTCTCTAGACCTGACACCACTGGATATCTTTGCTCGGAGACGTCCCCTATTCCGTGTCTCACATGGTCTCAAGACCTAACAACACTGGATATCTTTGCTTGGGGACGTCTCCTATTCCGTGTCTTACGCGGTCTCCAGACCTGACACCTCTGGATATCTTTGCTTGAGGACGTCCCCTATTCTGTGATTATTACTATTTCCAGACCTGACACCAATGGATTTCTTCGTCTAGCGACGTGCAAAAGAATTAATTTACACGATAGAGGTGCCCATAAAAGTAATTAAATTCTTTTTTAATTATAGTTTCCTACGTAATAACCACAACAACCACATAAAAATGTATTTTATTTAAACGGGCTGAATTCACGCCCTTTACGACCAATCTAGCGTGCTCTTGTGTGCCACAAAAACATATTATTATAGCAACATAAATATTAATAACGCTCGAATTATTGCAAATAATTAATTTTTGAATTCCGCTCTGCACTTTAATTTAAATTCATGAACTAAATTTGAGTGCCTTCAAAATAAAAATAATTCGTGTGAAATAAGCATAAACGCAAGTGTGCTAATTCATTCTGTCATTACTATCGCGAAATACGTGTTTTTTCATACTTAATTTAAGTGCTTTTAAATTGCTAGGGGTATGTATTTAATTTTTTATTCGACACTAACAACCCTGCTGATTGATGGAAAATAGACATTGAAAACTGACGATGAAGTGAAAGCCCAATCTGTTATTCCTCGATTGCTCCTTAATTAAATTATATCTTATCGTGATCTGTGAAAAATAAATCTAAGCATGTCGTATAGGAAAATCTGGAGCGAAAGGATTCGGTTCGAAGATTTAATTATTTTACGGTTAAGATTTAATATTTTATTATGAGCAAATTCCTTAGATCTGTGAGTATTCGAATGAATTCCCGTATTGCCAAAATACGGGGTGAAATGTAATGCATAAACCGGAGGAATTAAATTAATATTGAAAGCCAAGATTTGGGCATGCTTAAAAAGCCGTTTTAAGGATTTCGTCCGAAATCCTGGAATATTTCATAATCATTTTGCGAAACGCACCGGCGAGATGAGAATTTTATTTCAGCACTCTCCGGGGGCAGTAACATTAATTAGTTGGATTTATACAAAGCCTCATCCTTCCTTCCTGCTTTCCTGTTGTGTCCCGGATCATCTGTTTTGTTTTTCGTCCTGTCTTACTTTCTCTCTGCAGTCGCAATTATCCTCATTTAAGGAAAAAATACACTTTCGCAAACAAATAAACAGGAGGAACAATAATAAGGCTAAGAGCGTTTCCAATTCTCATATCGTCAAAAGGAATGAAAATATAGGGCGGGTTCCGTTCGGATAAATGGATTTAATCCCATTGCTTTTATTGTCAAAAGTGGATGAAAGAGGAGAAAGGCATTTTAATATCTCACCCTTGTAATAATAATACGTTTCTTATATTAAAACAAACTGACTCGGAAGACATTGTTCTTCGAGCATCTGCTCACTCCTCATGGCTGTTATAATCGGCTTAAAATTAATTCAGGCTTATATCGTGGAGATCCCTTCGGAAAGTCATAAAATCGATTCTAAATCATAATAAATGTCAGAGATTGATATCGAAAACTTTGTATGCTAAGAACAAATCCAGGGTTGAATCTACGGGGGTGCTAATGAAGCATAAGCTCGGGTTTCCGCTGGAAGGTGCCTCTGACTATACAACCATATTTAAATTCACAGAAAATGAACATTTATATTGTTCTTGAATGTTGACAGCCTACATAAATGGATATTTTATCCTATTACAACATAATCGATAATATACCGATTATTTCAATAGAAACGCTCAACGTTTGTTAAATTATAACGACCATATTATTAAAACAATATCAATTAAATTTATTTTAATTTATTAAATAACTTATGGCAAATTATTATACATGTTTATAAATGTTAAATAATGTGTAAAAATTATCAAATTTTACTTTTAAAATTAATGCTCCATTTGAGAAACATATCGCCACAAAATCGCCTACAGCGAGCGTTAACAATCGGTGATAAGCAATTTATGTGATCTAGACTGGATGATATAGATATTGAAGATATACTGTATTAATAGGATGGCGCTATATGTCATACAGCGCATGCCACGATGGACATTCTGTACGATCTAATAGAGGGCATAGTTAACTGATCATTAAAATCGTGTGATTTAACGGCTTTAAATTTCATTCTTTGGAGCTATCTTTGATCACAAATCTATGCGTTTAAATTGTAACTAATTTATGCTTTTAAAGTCAACATAACGAACGCCATCCAGCAAATTTAGCTAGATTTAAGTTACAAATTTGTCGAAAATTAGACCACATGAATATGTGCCACCAAGCAAAATTACAGCAGATATTTGAATAATGTTATATTTTATAATTAATGCCATAAAATATTCTTTTAGATATAAAAAAAATTATGCAAATATCTTGCATATAACTTGTTTTGTTTACATTTAAATATTGTGCGTTTTTATTGAAACGTCCTGAAAAAATTTAAACTTTTATGGCTGAAATTTAATTGCAATCAAGTAAAAATAATTAGTAACAAAATTGATATTTTGAATTTAATGATTATTTGGATCGAAAATGTTTAAAAATATACATAAAAAGCGATTAAAATAATTAAATACAAAAAATATACGTTGCCTGAACCGTAACTCGATACAAACTCTAACAATTTTTAAATCTCTCTAGTCCCTATTTATAGTAAATAAATAATGAGATATTAGATTTCTTAATACTATAATATAATTAATAAAATCGCGGATAATATTAATTTCAATCATTTTGCATTTTAACATTTTAAGGGAAACAAGGATTCAAATTTGGAAGGCCCCTTTGGAATTAGGATTTTCAACAATGCCATGCATTAAATCCATGGATTCTTTATATCAAAAGAGAACAAAGAGTTGCTGTTTTAATGTCGTCATTCAAAATAAATCATTGAAATAATAATTAGGAACTGCTTAAAATATTTTCAAAAAATATGAAATTCATACGTATTTGATTCGCATTTTATCTTACATTTATTCCACACTTTATATCTTAAATTATAAAATATAATTGCCTTCATTATTTAAAAATATCTTCCTATCGCTCTGGCAGTCCTTTGATCCATTTTTTGTAGAAAAAACTCCGTCTTAGAAGCAAAAAAAAATGATTTTAAATGCATCTAATTAGCAGTATTGTTTTCTTCTGTTGAATAAATAGGGACGTTTCTATTTTAATTTTTGTTGCAAATTTGAACTTTGTTAGTTTCGGATCTGGAAATTTTATACTTAATAATAAAAGGAAATATTTTGCACAAAAATAATATTAAATAATAGTTCTACAAAAATAATAGCATAAAAAGATGTTTCAGTCACTGTGTCTGGACACAAAGTGAGTTCAAACATAAGGTCTCAAAATTTTTGAATACTTTCGGGTCCCCCTAATATTTAGATATATATATGTTTAAGAATTTAGAATAGACTAAAATTATGACAGTCACTGTGATTTGAATTATGATCCTTATATTCCATGATCACTCTTTGCTTGATGATGACAAAAAATCACTATTAAATAAATTAAATTTGAACTTAAAACTTCTACAGTATTTGAATCTTTCAGAATTATTTTATATATAGTATTAATAACGATGCAAAATATAGGCATATAAAATTACAATGATATCGAATTTACCAAAGCAGATCTATACAAAATATGACCAGAACAGGTCTTTATTTTATTACAATCGTTCATCGCTCTAAAATATATGAAGCACATATTTTAATTTTTGATAAAATGATCAATTATATTAAATAATATTTGAGAGAAGATATAAATTTGGTAGGAGCGATAGACGGTTATATATAGAAGATTTTTACTAAATTTGAAGTAAATCGGTTAATTATAATTTGAGATATAATGTCAACCGTGTTGAAAAAAGTAGTTTCGAGAAAAAATCTTTTAAATTCTGGTATAACTGGCTTAGTTGTCGCGTCACTAAAATAGGTATAACTTCGTAAATAATTAAAATTTTAGAAATTCCTTTGGAAGATACATTTTTAAAGATCAAAGCTTTGATTGCAAATTGAAAAAAATGGGATTATTTTCAAAATTATAGACTGGAATAACCTCTTAAGTCAGCATAAGGCAATCACATTTGGAACATTTGTTTCGGATATAACCGATCCAATCGATACAACTTGGCATGTCACAATATTTCTTGATTTGAATGCCCTGGGCCAAAAATACGACAGGGTGAAAATCGATGGAAAAAAATTGATTATACTCGGGTTGTATAAAAAACCATAGAATTCAGTTAGTCCCGTTTTATCTTCGGTTATGACTGACACTTTAAATCCCGAGCGTACGTGAGATATATTATTATTCAGTTTCATGGTCTGCGCCTGGCTTATGGCTGAATCCCTATATCCTCGCTACAGGACTGCCGAAAAATCCTTTCTTTCGTATAGGGATCTTACATCAAGAGAATAACCCAATTTATTGTCATTTTCCTCTGTTTCATTCTCACAACTGTGGATAATCTTTCGATTCCCGCCCAGGAAAATACGAAACTGACCATGGATACCCTTGTTTTATGGGAATAGTTCTGTCACATATAAATATAGCATTTATACAAAGAAACCTATTATTAAGCATATTTCTTGAAGATAATCAAAAATTATTTCAATACAGACGCTCAAAGTTTTTAATTTATAGTGGCCAAGTTATTAACATAAAATTAATTAAATGTATTGTAAATTATTTAATAATATATGGCAAATTATTTTAAGGAATTATGATGTTGAAAAATGTGTGCAAATTGTTAAAAAAATATTTTCAAAATTAATGTTCCGTTGGAGAAACGTTTCGCCAAAAAAATATTTTTTAACAATAAGACCCATTTTTATTTAAACAATGTTATATTTAATATTTAATGCCATAAAATATGCTTTTAAATACAAAAATAATTGAGTAGATAACATGTATACAATTGGTTTTATTTACATTTAAAAATTGAGCGTACTTATTGAAAGGCCCTATATGATGTGGTTTTTAGGCTGAATCCTGCGCAATAAAAATGCGAGCAAAGCTCCCGAAGGAATTAAATACGATTAGACAAAAATAGGTATAATTTACATAGCATCATGCTTCTTTAATCCTCCATTCTACAGCGGTTATGACGGCGATAATTTATGTGTTCCCGTGCGGTATTCGCATGTGTTCGGATACCACGCACACGTGTAGCCAAAAACGAGCTTGCGGTTAAATGCGAAGATTACTCGCACAAATGACGATGAGATTGCGAGATGAGAGCATGAAGAGGCTGCGATGAAACACAGAATGTAAAATTATGCTTACAAGCGAAAACGTGACATTTGAGACCCGCGGAATACCGACGAGAGACAAAAAATCGCCCGGGGCGCTGATTTGCGAGGCCCTGAAGGAGGAAAAAATGCCAAACAAACAACTGTTTTCCGACTTGAGAAAGCAACAAAAATACTTTTGAAGCAAATTTAATTTTGCAAAGTAAACAAACGGCGAACTCTTTGAATGTTCTCCAGTATCACAATCCGGAAAATTGGCCCACTGTTGATACTTTAAATGAATAATTCGAATCCAACTATACTATAGGATTTAATCAAATTTAAAAAAACCTTTTCTTATTGCTATTATTATTAAATTGAGACAACCCTAAATAAACAATCAATTTTATTTGCATATATATGATATTAACAAAAAATATTAATTATGTGTTGTGACAACCCTGAACATAAACCGTGAATGATCCCGCAAGATAGCACGTGGTATACATGCATATGCTAGGACACATAAGTCGCCTTTAAACGATAAAATATATAAATCTGGCAATTAAAAGGTTAAAGGGCATGATCCTTAACATAATTTAAAACAATTTTTGTCATAATTTAAATAAAAAGAAGCCAGATATTTTTAAACAATGTCTTATATCTAAAAGACTGGAACTATATTGTAGCTAGTTATAAAAAAAAATATATGCACTTAATAATGCAATTTTTTGAAATTTGCATTGCACTTCATTCAAGTTCCCGCGCTATAAAGTTAGCCACGTCTATCAAACTCCTAGCCATCTTGTATCGAAAATAGATGACGTTTATTTAAGAATGTTTAATGTAAGCTACTTATGGACAATAAAGTAGCTTTGTAGATATTAATTTGATGCCGGTACAATAACAGGCACCCAGAGTGAACATGTCGAACGTGACTTGCGCATTCTTTTCCATTGATCAATTGAAATTTCTATATATAAATGACTGTTTATTGTGTAGTATATTCGGGGTCTATATATACCTATACCCCCCTTTTAGGCCCCCAAGGCCTTCGGCCGAAAGAAGTGCCTTCGGGATGGGCTACGAAAAAAGCCTAAGGAACCAACAGATGGATACTCTTCTGAGCAGGCTCTGATAAAACTGAAGGAAGTCTTCAAGCCCTTTTAACAAGGAGTAGCCGTGGTCCACTTCCGACCTGCCAAGGATGCAGGTATTGCGGTATGCCCTCGCACAATGGAATAAGCTGACTTGACTGAGGAATATTAAGGTGAAGCAGATGCGTGAACTCCACAACGCAGCCCTCAAGGCCTCAAGGACTGGGTCTCCTGCAAACTGTGAGATTTCATCCCGGATTCAAGGTGTTACAAATGCCAACAAAACAGATACATTCGCGTAAATTGCCGAGATCTACTGTGCTGAACTAGGGCACGAGTTTTGCGAGTGCACCAAGGAGGAGACCCTTAAATGTTATGCAATCTGCAAGCCTCTCGAGAAGCAGTCAGCTCAACTTATCGGGACTTGGGACTGCCCTGCCGTCAGAGCCAATACCAAACATAGCATCGAGAGGACTAACTACTACTAACTTGGTATGTACAGAAGAACCCCTCCTCTGAAGCTAGGACAACCTAACCTGGGAAGGTCCAGAGCTGCCACCATGGAAAGCTCGTCTTAGTCCAAGAACTCTACTATTGCAAAGAGAATATCCCTGAACTGGTTCGTGATGCTCACACCATTAGTGAGGGCACAAAACCTGACACCGTCATCGTAATCTGTAACTCTCAAATAAAGGCGATGTCACTGGAGCAACTATCCAACAAACTCCACATCTGCGTTAAAATCTGCTGAAGCTCGGGATCCATTCATCTGGTTGCGATGAAACTTTGGAAAGTTATTGGGCACACTTCCGTGAACATTCTATAATTAGGACGAACATTTTTTGGGTATACAACTTGTTTTGCGAGACATTTAGCGAATGCACCATGTTGGCGCATATTGTTCTTATTAAGTGAAGTCGGGTCACGGGGCCGGGGAGAGGAAGAATGCGCGCGCAATGCGACGGTTGAGCTCCACTTATGGGAGAGAGATAGCATACTTTTGGATTCTAGCTCTTCAGCCCACGCTACACGTGGCCTGAAGCAATAAATCACGCAACTGTACTACTGCGTTGCGCAACATATGCTGAATACTCGCTGGTTATAAATAAAACTTGATATTCCTTATAAGAATATGAAATGCGAAATTTAATATGAAATGCTCAAAGCATACAAGAACGCTTTTTAATGTGACTTTTTAAGCAATATTAAATTCTGTTAGTATGAAATTACATTTTATCTGTTCCCATGTTTTTTTCTTAAGCAATGCTATTTATGTAATATTGGAGTAATGGATTTTCCATTTTAAAATGTCGTAAAATAATATATAATTAACTTTAAAGACGTAAAAACCGCCTACTTATCATTTGTCTCCACGTTTATTTAGAGTCTTTCAATAAGGACGCTAAACATTTGTTTGCTTATAACGACCATGTTGTTGAAGCAATATTTATCAAATTTATAGTAAATTATTTATTAATATATGGCAAATTATCGTGGAAGTTTATACTGTTGAACAACGTGTACAAATTATCAAATTTTCCTTATTGCAATAATTAATTTGAAGCAGTGAGTAATCATATAAAAGCAAGGATCTGCTTAGGTCATGAAAAAGGCGATGAAACCCGAGTAATATAATAAATAAACGCTCTTATATTACAAGGCTGTAATATCGTAATCGCTTTTCTTCTAAATAATCAAGCTTAAATGTCAAATAAACAATTTTATTAAGAACTGATTGAATAATGAGTATTTATAGTCGTTAGTAAATGTTTTAATTAAGTTGATAAATATTCAATTACACGGTCCTTTTTTGTGCGTATAAATAGAGAAAATAATTAAGCTTTCAGTGATTTAATCAAATCTGGCTTATCGTTCGGCAGGTGATATATATTGGATACTGGATTTAATCGAAAATTTCGCCACAAAAAATTCAAGCGCGGAAAATAGGCTAATTACTCGAATGAAATTTGTATTAAAACCACAAACTAAACCGTTAACAACACCGGTCGTGAAAAAATCTCCAGAGATTTAGCAGCTGGCTGGGTCGGTGGTAGTTTATGGGGGGTTGGGCGTGGGTGGCGAGGGTAAACACGGCGTGCTCTGATTGTTCAACAGGTAGCCCGCCCCGACCATCCAACCCCAGGGGGTGGATGTCCCAACTATAGCGTGCCGGCGCGATACGCTCGCGTGCAAAACTACCAATTTTCACTTGCAGCTCAAAAGTACGGCTGTAAAACGTTACGGATCGTATCAAATTAACTTAGTTGACTCTGCCTTGGATATTTTCGACGTTTATTGTGTATGGAATTGCTCTCCGAAGTAACGTTTGGCATTTGAGCTGATTTTGGGTGGGCGGATTAATTCGAGTGTGAACCTCAATCATAATACGATTCGCGTGTTGGGGGTGCTTTTTATTAAAGGCAAAGTACGCCCAAAGGTCAAAAAGATCGCGAATTGAAGGTGAAAAAGGGCAACGTGGTGGATTTGAACTCAATTTTATTTCATAACTCTTATTAGACGATTGAGCGGTAAATAAGTAAACAGGATCAAATATGAACATCTAGGCAGGTAATTAATCTAATTTGTAGATCGCAGACATGATATTATAACCATTGTATGAAGATTTAATGTTTAATATAAAGCAAATTTGAAAGCAAAATTTCCACGTCCTTCCGCGGCCAAGACGATCGGTCGACCCTCAGATCTAAGCTTCAAATTTTTTCACTCTGGTTATCCGCATCTCTTTTATACACGTTTCTTATCTTCATTAGAACTATTATTTATAAATTTGGACCTGTTATGCTAACGCGATACACATAGCAAACCCCATTATTCAATTGCTGTTGAAGTTAAATTTGAATTTATCTGAGTTTTATCACTCTCAATTTAAAATTTGGCCACTAAAACTACTTCAAATATTTGAAGTAACATAAGTAAAACTAAAGCGCTTTTTGTCTTCCAATGTATATTTATATGTTTAAAAAATGAATGTATGTTGTTTGTTTGTTTCGTATGTTTTCCTATGCCATTCATTCGATTGCGATGAAACTTTGAGGAGTTATTGTGTGCATCTTTGTGAATGTTTTTGCAACAAGAATTGTTTGTGTATGCAATTTGTTTTGCGAGAAATTTAGCGGATGCACCATTTTGGCGCATATTGGTCTGGTTAAGTGACGGTTGATCACTGCTTATGGTAGAGACAGACAGTATCAATGTGACGATTCAACTTCATTTCTAATGCCAATTAAAATCATATCGACAGTAAATCCAAGATTTCTTCTCCAGATTTTAATATCATCATTTCAATTTTACAGGGATTTTCTCATTGTACGATTTCCATATATGTTAAATAGAGTAGGGAAGAGTATGCATCCCTGTTGGGTAAGCCTTTGAACCTGGAATTTATTTGACTGGAATCACATCGTTTACCTGAATCTATATAGAGCTTCTCCAATACAGATTTCTCATTAGCTTGAAAAGAGATAAAGGTTCTATACATATTAAAAATAGTTAAAACATTGACAAAAAATAATATTTGGGATAATATTGTCCTTAAAATATAGCCAAATATTATGTTTAGGTCATAAATACATTTAATGTTGCTCTTCGGGATGATAAGGGACACAACTATACTGTGACCTTAATCGTACAGAAACCCACACTATTTATTTGGTGAAAAATGTCTCGATCAATATAAAAGGGTTGTAAGTATTGTGGTATTTCTTTAAGCACACATGCTCTGTCCAATCATTGACTAATCGAGCCCTTGATACAATTGTCGGGCTCGAACAATTATCGCGATAAAGCGAACCCTCCCGCATACATATTTAAGCGCCACCCATGAATCCTTAAGCCCCCGATTATTAATTCAAGTGCAGGGACGAATTTCGTTTATCGACACATTCCGAGGGACCGAATGGAATAAATTTGGCTCCCCGGTGTATAAATATGTAGGTGTACCCAATAAAGAAGGAGCTCGGCGGCGAGGTATGGCGACGGGAATCGAGCCTTATCCCGGAGCTTATTCCCGAATCCTTCGCCTCTGTATGGCGAGACCAACACGTGTCGCGTCGGTGATGTTTGCATTTCGCGTTTGAATCGTCTTTTGGGAATATCTGAAGCATTTTACTGCGGAGGTACTCGCGGCTATTTTTGTAGAACGCCATTTCATCCCGGATGGGATTCATTGAATCATCCGAGGGATACGGGATTACGTCTTGATTTTATTCAACCACAGGCAAGACGTCCTTTTCAATTTTAAAAAGTGGCACTTTTCATCATTTTTTTCCATTCGTGTTCCAGCCTTCTATGCCAAAGACACGGTTAAAAATCAAATCCAAACCAGATCAAGCATTCATCCCAGACGATGAACATTTAGGATTTGCGTTTAAACTGCCCATTCTATGTAGTTTTCAAAACAATCTTGCCATCGATGAGACGCAAGACACTCTCTCCGTCTCTGTCTCCGATTCACTAATTTGTATCTCATTTAATGGTAAATATGTGTATTCATTTGCACACCCTAATGAGTAAGTGCTTCAAAGCATTTAGTCTTTCGTGTAAGACTTTCTTCTGCTTACCCGTGGGATTTTATGCATTTAGAAATTTAAAGGCCAACAGGTATAATTTATCGACTTAGTAGACTTTATAGTTGCCATAGCGAGAACGATTCTTTATTTTAATCTCAGTAACGGCTTTAAGAGGTTTTAAGAACACTGACGTTGAGGGCTGTTAATGTCACTTTTATAGGATATAAGCTCTTTCCATTGGAGAGTCACTTTATTGCCTTCAACAGTGAATAGTCATATTTTCTTTCGGCGAAAGACTTTCTGTTCTTACGTATTTTTACCATAAAAATGCCATTTTTTATTAAATAAAATTCATCAAAATATCGAGGATCCCAGAAGAAGAATCAGACCTTATTTTTCTTGATTTTATCATTCAAACGTTGCAATGGGTTTGCGTAATGTTCGCAATTGATTAATTTTCCTTTCTGAATATAATTAATGAAAATTATCTGACAAAAAAATTGACACAATGACCTTAGTTGCAGACGTAAACTATATTCTGTGCACATATTCGGGTATGGCGTTTGATTGCGAGTCGCTCATTCATCGTGTCAGCGATCCGAAAAACGGACCGGTTGGCCATACAGTTCTTATGGTCACTCTTTTAAGGTTTTTTGCGGCATTTTCGGTGATAAATGCGTACTCGGGGCCTTCTATGATCTGCACAATCACGGAAACACCCCCAGAGGCTAATTTATATAGTTGGCTCGCACCGAATAAGGTTTTATGCGAAAGTAGTCTTTTTACTAATTCATTTTTATCTAGTTTTAAGTTATAAAATTATACTATTTTCACCATTTATGGCGTGGTTACCTCATTTGATCGACCATTGGGATGTTCGACTTGGCAGCTCGTATGGTCTCGTTTGAACTCTGCCATCCAATATTTTACTGAATAATTAGTTATAGCAAGTGCCGTTGAAGGCTCATATAATAAGCAGAAAATAGATTCAGAAATCGAGCACGTTAATCTCAAATTAAACAAAACATTACCTCCAGTCATCGGCGTATCAAGTTTTGTTTATTATTTTTGTTGATTAATTTCCACCCCCATACCATTGCGTGCTAGCGGAAAAGCCAAATGTTTTCCAATCAATCCAAAAATCCTTGTTCAATTTTTATTCTGTTCGGGCACTACGTCGGGTTAGGGATTATCGTTCTCCTCCTCCGAGTCGGTAGGCGGCTCTCGCCACCCTTCGTTGTAACTTTTCCCTCGGCGGTCTTATGTGTTTTTCTTGGGCTCTTAAGGTCCCCGGAGGCTTGCCGGGTGTAACTATTGCGTGATTGAATAACTTGCATACCTCGGACGGGCCCCGCCGATTGGATGTGAAAATGTGGGGTCCGAGCTTTAATTTGTTTGTGGACCCCGTCGGATGTGCATTCGTTCGTTTTGAGGGGGGTCAGATGGGGCAATCGATTCGCCTTGTGTAATGTACAAGTTTGGTTAAAACTCGTAATCGGATGGATAACAAGGGTGGTTTATATCCTCATCAGATGCTGACATATTATTTACTGTGGCCTCGTTGCTCCCTGGAAGAGACGTCCTTTTCCTTTTGCGTGACGGATGAAAAATGCCAAAAACTTTATCCTGCTCCTTCATAGCTTACTTTTTCAATTTACGTAAGCTTTATTATTTGGGAGATTGAAACAATTCATCATATCATCATACGTTGATAAGGGCGCTACATGCATATTTAATAGATTCAATTGTTGTTGACACTTTCGCGGACACATGGACGGATGTATTCATATATTCAGTACATATATATTTTTCAAATTGTTATATTAACTTTTCCCTACCGGTGATGTATTTACTACACCTCGACTCTAATAATGGGAATATCGATATGAAATATAATAGATACGGAGTCCAGAATTTTTGTATTCCTCCGTAATATATTACGAATTACATGAAGGTATTATGGTATATAAGTATTCATCTGCAGCGACGGAAAAAAATAATTTATCGGGAAATCGGGAATTTTGCGATGTTTAGTTCGGGTCTCAGCAGATATGAATTTTATCAGTCACATTGATGGTGTTATACGAAAATGGGGGCTCACGCAGTCATCAACTCGCATTTAAATATCTGATGACGATACCTCCAACGAGTGTGGAAGCTGAGCGTGCATTTTCAGCAGCAAGTTGCCTGGCCTGATCCCGGAATCGTCTTATTCAATCCCGAAATCCCGGGATCGAAATTTTGAGCTCTCCCGTGAGCAGAAATTAACACGTATTGCATGCGCGTCCTTCTTCTCCCTCTCCCAGGGCCATCGCTTCACTTCACCAGATTAATATGCGCCAACATGGTGCATCCGTTAAACATATCACAAAACAAATTGCGCACACAAGCAATATTTATACTAATTCAAAAACACTTACAAAAGTGCGCACAACAATTTCCTAAAGTTTCATTGCAATCGAATGAATGGTATAGGAATGTGTACAGGACAAACGAACGACAGACCACAGATATTGATTATTATATATGGATAATTGCGCATTTTAGGGATGGTTTTGGTTTTTGTATATTTTTATGAATTGCATCAATCATTTATGTCCCAGATGAAGTGTAAATAGTCCGCGAAAGCGCTTAATACTATAAAAACCAATAATACAACATTTGTACCATGGTCTTATTAACAATCATTAGCCTATGATACTAAAAGACGTACATGTTTAAAATAATCAGTATTACTCAAATATCATCTGTAATTGTTTAATCAGAGAGTAGAAGTTCGCAATATTTTTCCATAGAGAACCATAACCATTTTGTTCAGCAGGGCCGTAACTAGAGCGTGGCAAAGCAGGCGCCCGCCACGGGCGCAACTGGGCCTGGGGTCGCAAAACCCAGAATACCGACCCGGTCAAGAGTTCCGCATGATTTTCACTTTCTACCATTCAACCATTCTACTTTACATGAACTAACACTGATTGACTATGTCCAATTTATAATATATGCTGAGTTGTTTGTCCCTCTTTCCTTCATTATCGTTATGTTCAAGTATTGCATCCGATCGCGAGCCGCTCATTCGTTACATCAGCGGTCCGAAAAGCGGACCGATTGAGCAAACGAACCTTATGGCTACTCCGTCCTCTTTTAGGGCTTTTTGCGGCATTTTCTATGATCTGTACGATCACAGAAGCAACGTAGTGTATAGACACTTTCTATTATAATATTTTTTAGAACAGCCATCTATACATTAGGTCGGGTACTTTTGGGACTATCTTTGTATATTATTTTTAATCAAACATTATTATTTATTATATTGCATTTATAATAGTATTTGCTAACTTTAAAAAATAATGGGGGGGGGGGGGGCGTATATGCTTTTTTACTACGTTTTAAATATTTTCTCGAGATTTTGAATACATTTTTAAGTATTTTATTAATATGATTAGATTTAACAATGCCCCGTTGAATATTTAATTAAATTCGCCTGGATACACAGCGATTGGTTTGAAACCATAAAAAAGTGCTTTTTGATGAAAACTCTCTTCGCAAAACTGATTTCTCTTTATATTTTGAAGTTAACTCTTGAGCAGAAAACGTACTATGGATTTTCTCATAAAAATTCTATTCACATGTAAAGTTCGCTATATTACAAAGCTTTTAAGACTTCATCTACAAGTTTTCAGCGTCTTACTTGTGCGAGTACTTTGTTTTTTTTTTTCAATGAGCTAAAATTGATTGTGAAAAAATTGTAATTTATACGGATGGAGTGTATTCATTCGCGGAGAGGGCATAAAAACCATTGGACACATAAATCTGCGAAGAATTCATAGATAAAGCTGGGATTTTCGTGTCGGCGAAAGCCATGGAAGCGCTTGATAAAAAGGCCCAGGAACATATTTTTTCAGCGCTGAAAAGAAATACGTGTCTCTGAGAAACAAAAAAGACGTCGACGTAGAACGCTGACGCTTCGTTTGGATGCATTTGGGCCCTGAATAAATTTCAATAATGTTTGGCTTCAATTTTTTTCCCATCTGACTTGACATTTTTAGTCTATGTATATTTTTAAATATGTTTCGGTCCAAATAGCCTTATAATTGGAAACATTTTGATATCAAATTAGTTTGTTGATATTTGTTTGCAATGTATGGAGCCTTTCAAATATATTCGTTCAAATATCCCACGCGGCTTGGCAGATGGCACGTATTCGGGAGGTCTAATTTGACTTTTGATAAATGGCATTCGTTATGTTAATTTTTGAGGGCATCAATTGTTTGCTGTTTATTCGCATAGACGTGCAACTTATGATGAATTCAAAGGAAAAATTCTCACGGTGTTAAATCGCTCGTGCAGAATGTCCATCATGGCATGCGCTGAGTGGCACATAGCGCCCCCCTGTTCACCCCATATCTTCACTGATTTTGAAAATAAAATTTGATAATTTGCACACTTTGTACAATATTATCATAATAATTTGCTATACATTATTAAATAATATTCTAATATATAAAAATGAATTGGGTTTTGTTCGTGTGAAATGCGCTGCCATACTATTCATCGGATTGCAATAAAACTTCGTCCACTTATTGCTAAAGATTTTGCGGGTAACATAATAATAGTCTAATATATAAAAATCAATGTTTGTTTGTTCGTATTTAATGCGCTGCCATACCGTTAATTCGATTGCGATAAAACTTTGCCAACTTATTGTTTGCGCTTTCTCAAATAATATAGATATTAACTTACAGTAGATCTTATATAATTTTCAAATGATATTTTTAGAATTATTACTTCTGTGGCAGCAACGCACCGGGTACCAGTTAGTTTAAAATAAGTTTAATAATATGGTCGCTATAACCAAACAAATTTGGAGCATTCTTATTGAAAGACGCTGTACATACCATCAAATATATTTAAAAAAAACATTGTTGTGGTTAAAGCCGGGTTTTGAGATTAGAATAGCTTTTATAGGATCCAGTTTTTTCCTATAATTTTCCAAATCATATCGTAAAATGTTTTCATAAATATCATTAGACTTCCAAGGGTAAATTTTTATAATAATTTAAATATCATTCAAAACTAATTATATATTTAATTCTCATTCATTAATTCTCTTTTACTTAACCCTCTATGATCCGGACCCGTGTTTTTGCGTCTTTTGAGTTTAGTTCTTTGATTATTGAGTTAAACATATATGCTATATTTGTATGCCCACCACATATCACCCCTTACAAATCCAATTTTCTCTCAAGAATGCGCAGCGTGAGTCAATCTTGTACACTTGGGTCTGTTTTTATGCGATTTTGAAGTTATGCGGTTTTCAAAAATAATGTAACTTATCCCTCATTTTTATATAGAGGACGCAGCTTTTTTATGCGAATGCTCATTAAAAAAATCTAAAATTAAAATCTAACTTGAATCCAAACGCAAATATGCGTTATTCCTAATCAACGGACTAAACAATGTTCCAATAACCTTCTAATTGTTTTCAGGAATAGGCAACTTTGTGGCTATTATCTTAACTTGCACTTATCCAGCATTTTTTCCTTCTACATCACAATACATTTGTATGACGATCATGACATATGGAATAGAAGGCTTTTTCGTTATCTAAAAACACAGATTACATACTCATTTTTAAAATTATGTTAATAATTATGAATTATATATACGATGAACGGTTGATAGCTGCTATTATAAAGATGAATTATTTGCAATTAAATTAGTAACAATTAAGTTTGTTGATCGTTCACGCATTTATTAATATTTCGTTTTATCCATACAATAAGGGCATTTATTATAATGATAAGATAAGTAAGTAGATATCTTTGGAGTCCAATCGCACATATGCGCCATTACTCATCCACGGCATCCAAGCACTAAAGCTTTTAAATTTGAATCTCTCTCAGAAAAAAATGCTGCTTATAAAGAAATGGTTTACATTTCGACTCCCTTAATATTATATTCTTATCCAGGCATGAGCTCGCTAGCCTACTTCAAATATTTAGGTAAACAAATTGTATATATCATAGAGTTTATTCGGCAAAGCTCTAGTTATAAAAAGTGTACAAATATGAATAAATACGGGCTTGTAAATACGTTGGAAATAAAATTAAAAATCAAGCATGTTTTGCTGAGCGAGCGATTTCAAAGTTGAGTACTTAATTTCATCATAATATTAATGCGCCCTTGTTGGAAAATTTCTCCCCCGAAGCTCGGCCAATATGTAATTTTTCAGTCTGTTTATTCCGAACCCTTGCCATCGTACGAAACACTCTTTATTTCAAAGGAGAACGCGTGTTTTCCACATGTGGAAGATTTTCTGCAGGTATTTGAAAATATATTTCAGTACTTGTTACGGGCTACTTAGCCAAAGGCAACCTAGATACGACACGGAGGCTTTCATCTGCGGCGCTTTTCATTTTCCCCAGGTAAAACGCGCTTCTAACTTTAGACTTTTAAAAAAAAAACGAGGATCAATCTCCGGCACTGGGGGGGTCGGCAAAAAAGGAATGCAAAACTTTCATCGCCCCGAGTGATATTGGCCATAATTATCGGCCAACTTGGACAGTCGATATTCTGCGCTTTAATGCTGAATATTTTAGAAATACTTCGTGCTTTTGCATTTTTTGCCCGGCTATAAAATCGCTGAGGGGTCGTAAATTTTTATTGGAAATCAGAGGGGCCCTTTTTATGAACAATAAAATTTCTATCGTATATCGCATTCGATAGAAGCATAAATATTGTTGGACTTTGGGGGTGCCTTTCGCGAAAATTTCACCCTTGAGCTTATGGCGGTGAATATTTGTTTCATATTTGGGAGCTTTCTACACTCAGTCTAAAGATGACCTCCAATTTGGCACGACAACTTATGTTATAATACAGTAAAAAATAAATGAACTCATTGATTCTAAATTACAGGATGCGGCAGGGAAACTACCTTATTTTAAAAACATCTAGCACAAATAGTGTAAGAGATATTAATTTAATTATATTTTACCATGTTACACAAACATATTTAAAGTTTTTATTTATTATATTTTTAAAACTATATCATCAATACTATACTATTTTTGTTATAATTTTTTAATTATATTCGTTTGTCCGCCACTTATCATCCGTACAAATCCACTTATCTGCCAGGACAGTCGCAGCGCATATGAAGCTTGTATATAAATAAATAAGCACTGTCGATAGCACACAATATTTGGTCATATCTTTGTGTAAACATAAACAATACACTTGAAATTCTTATTAGTCATTATTAGTCGATAGTTGAACGTCTATTTTATTATATATTACACAACACACATATTTATATTTTAGCTAGCAATTTCTTTTTACAGTTAGCTAATACGGGAGTCATCCAGAAAGTAAGGTTACAACATTTAAGCAGGATCGAAAAATACCTGTATCCAATTGAAATTCACAAATATATTTTTCAATGTAATCGCCGTCGAGATTGAGATATTTCTGTGTTTGGGGCACCAGTATTTGTATGCTAGTGTCATAGACTTTTTGTATTTTGGGGTATAGGGACATACCCAAGTCTAATCCTCCGTCACAATAGAATCAAATAAATCCTTGCCTGGTCATGAGTATCAGTATTGTAGATTTCCCCACTTCTGACACCAATGTAGCTTGGGTTAGTGAAAGGTGCGATCAAATCATCACACGACTTTCGCCGAATTGTGGTCGCCGACGCATCGACACATCTCCTTGTGACCAAGTTTTTCTAACACAATATCAAAACATTCAAAACTAGTATTGAAATAATATATATATAATTGTTCACATGTAGTTTTAATAATCTTATATATAAAAACTAGTTTTGTTTGTTCGTACGAAATGTGCTGCCATACCGTTCATCAGATTGTGTTAAAACTTCATCCACTTATTGCTAAAGATTTTGCGAGTAATATAAGCATAGTTTTATATATAAAAATCATTGTTTGTTTGTCCGTATTTAATGCGCGTCCATATCGTTCATTTGATTGCGATAAAACTTTATCAACTTACTGTTTACACTTGCAGATATAATATAGGCATAGTAAAAATATTGTATGGATGCACCATGTTGGCGCATATTGGTCGTCGGTTAGCCTTGGCTGCGGGAGGACATCCTTCCCGCAGCCAGATCTCTCTCTCTCTCTCGTGTTGAATAAAGAGTTATCTAGAGTCCATCCTCATCCATCCGTCTGGCTACGTCACGGACCGAAAGAAGAATGGACCCGTGCGTTAGCGCGGCCATCCCTGTCCTTTTTTCGATTTTGTCCATATTGGCTGTTCCTCGATTGTTATAGTTCGCGCGGCATGCCTTTTTTGATGATTTAATACGTATTTTGAATTAATGACAGCATGTAGAGTTTACGAAAACATCTCAGGCATATATTATATCAAATAATTTGGCTCCATGGGCGTTTGAATGCCGCCAAATTTAGCGTGTATACAAGTTGCGTACACAGACGAACACAAATTTTAAATGAAAATTAATACCAGCCACGGTGAACTTATTGTTTTACGTTCCTTTGACTATAAAAGGGCTCAGTGAAACACAAACCATGAATCAAAGTTCACGATACAATTAGGCATTGTAAGGGGGCCATAAATTAATTGCTTATATAGTGGGCCATACATGCTTATTTAGCGAAGCGTGCAGGCCCTATTGGTCCCGGCGATATGAACAGTTAATATTCGCTCAACTTCATTAAGCCGATGGGAATAGTTTGGCCAATGGGCCCGAATTAAATTTAAATATCGCCCGCCATAATTCAGCCATCGTGCGGGACGACTCGGCCCCGTCCCGGCGCATAAACCGGGTTCGATTTTTATTGCGTCGCCGCGATCTTTTTATCACGTCATAAAATCTAAATGTATCGGCTTATGCAAATCCGAAAACGGACATAAAAGGACTATTTTACAAATTCATTCGAAAATATTACAGCCGTGCCGCTCGTAAAGCTACCCCAGGATGAGTATCTTTTCGGCGGCGAAAAAATGCAAATTAAACGACCTGCTGTTCGAGTTCTATTTAAACCGCCGATTATGCGAATCTTCCCCTTTATTGGGCGTAAAAATAGCGCAAAGATCGCTTATCTAATCTCGCGGTTTTTGTTTGTCGATATTCGTCGGATTTTCATAAACTGCCTTTTGTTAAACTTTATTTTTGGAACTAGCTGGTACCCGGCGCGGTTTTATTATAAATATGAACAAATATTAATTTTTATACATGAGATCTACTGTAATTTAATTGTACTATACTTATATTATTTGAGAAAGTGCAAACAATAAATTGGCAAAGTTTTATCGCAATCGAATGAACGGTATGGAAGAGCATTAAATACAGACAAACAAACATTAATTTTTATATATTAGACTATGCCTATGTTACTCGCATAATCCTTAGCAATAAGTGGACGAAGATTTATTGCAATCTGATGAACGGCATGGCAGCGCATTTCACACGGACAAAACCCAATTCATTTTTATATATTAGAAGAAGATACATGTCGACGAACTATAATATCAAATAGCCCATTTCATAGCATCATATGCAGTAATGTATTTTTTAGAAATAGTTAAAAATTGATGGAAAGATCTTACTAACCTCCTCATTCAATGCCTACACACACGCTGAGCATCAAAACAGAATGTTTTGCATATGCACCGACAATTTTTTGTTAAGAGTTAAATTATCAATTACTAGGGGGATTCAAATATAACCCGGAACTTCACTATGCAAATTTATTAAAGATATATAAAAATACAAATGGAGTATCTTATATTTTATCATAGTATTCTTCATTGGAAATACATTTATTTTATCGGATAGAAAGCTTCTTGAACGCGTTACTGAAAAAAAGGCAAGAAGTAGTATCCTTTGTTGCGCAACGTGTAATTATTCGTTCAATTGATTTATAGAAAACTAATTCTGAGTTTCCAAAGCCACATAAAATATGCAAACGAATGAGTGATGTCAACTTCTAAATTATTTAAATAAAAAACTAATAACTATTTTGAACTTATTTTAGTTTTAAAAAGTTTTCTAGATTATACGCTTTTCAACGATATGCTACATGTCATACAAATCATTCAATAAGTCGTAAAATTTGAAGAATTACCAGTTTGCCAGGGTTAGGGTTGAGAAAATACTTTTTATGCTTATGATGTTTTTATTAAATTTATTTACAAAATTTGTTCAAATTGAACCTTTTTTTTAAAAAAAAACCTTTATCTTATTTCAACTGTAGTTGTCTGAATCAGCATTTCCTCTTTCTGTAAATGTCTTTTTAATGAATTCCTTTGGCAGCCCTATTCCGTGGCTCACACGGTTTCCAGACCTGACACCAGTGGATTTAATCGTCTGGGGACGTGCTCTATTCCGTGGCTCACACGGTTTCCAGACCTGACACCACTGGATTTCTTTAAAAGAAGAATAAATCGTCCTATGACACAGGGTCTATGTGTGAAACATAAAATAAGGCCCACCCTCTAATTCCCAAAAAAATTTTGTGCCAAACACTTATACCCTTTTTTGTGCAGTAGATGCGTTCGCACAAAAAAAATCGCACAAAAAAAGCTATGACTTACATAGAAAAAGTGTATTCCATGGATTTTAAAAACCGCATAACTTTGAAATAGATATATAAAATATATCCAAAATCGCATAAAAAAAATTTAATAAAAAGACAGGAAAACAAAAAGATTGAACTTTCTGGATGACTCTCGCATATGGTTTCAAAATTTTTGAATACTTTTTGGTCCCCTAATATTACTGTTTCAAACACATTTTAGCAACATTCATGAATATCAATTGTTATTCATACAAGCTCAAAAAAATTAAGGATCACCGTAACTGTGCAGTCCTATTATCATCCTGTTTTTGAGTACATAATTCATTTTTCTTGTAATCAATGCAATGCATAGGGGTTATATGACACTTTACAAGCATGAAATAAATCAAAATACGACCAGGAAAGTATTCATCGTACGTTATAATCGAATGCTCGGAAAACGAACACAAATTAAATCTGCATACGTTCAAAAAGACCACAAACACGCGGCACAGAATGCCGGTATTCCAATATTGTTCAATATCTCTTTGTTGTCGTTACAATGCTCCGTGTGTCGGCTTATAGTAAATCTTGATTACAACAATATTGTTGACACGAAAAATGATTTTGAAACGTTCGTACGTTTGAAATGGGCAAAGTGATTTATCATCGGCGAGACCGTTTATTCAGTTAATCGAAATTCTATTTGTTCGCCATTTTTTTTCAGCTTCGGTTTTATCTCAAATTCACAAAGCCATGAATCTCAAATACACTCGCATGTAAATAAGAGCAAAAACCGTAGCTCAGATGTAAATATGGCATTTTGAACAACGACGAGCGGGTAGGATTGTGGTTGGCATGGCGTTTTGTTCATTTAAGCTATTTATTTGTTTATTTATGATGAACGAGAGGTTCATTCGCTCCGCCATATTTCGGTTGGCTCTCTAAGCCTGGATGATTTTGATTTATTCTGTCGTGATATAAAGGAACAAGTGGGGTAGCAGTTCTATCCTGGCCCGTCAGAAAATTACTTATTTTTCTCCTTGCCGTATTTATGGGGGCGAAAAGGTCAAATGTATTCGGACCATGGTCCATTGAGATCTGAGGAATGTGGACGGAAGCTGTGCTTCATCAAATAATTTACCAGAAAAATGAGCATCCCTCATTATACGACCCTATCGTTAGCACTTTTCGTCGGAGTGGATCTATTCGATCAATTGCCAATTTAATTTTCAAAACAATAAATTTGGGCGTTGAAGCTTTGTTTTTAAATTAATTTAATAATCATTAAGAATTTAATTCGAAATATTAGTTAAAAGAAAAATAATTGCGCCAAAAAATCGATATTCAGATAATCGATAGCCATCCCGAAAGAAATCCATTATATTCATGCGCTCTCGTTTGATATCTCTGTATTTTGTTGGCAGTATTTTTTGTGTGTTTAAATCATGTTTTATTCGAAGAACAAATTCGACAATTGATGAAACAACACTTTATTTTTGGGCAAATCCTTGTGTCCTTGTTGTGTCCTTTTTTTTCTTGATTTCATCACTCAAACGTTGTAATAAGTTCATATACACGCAATTGATTTTTTTTCTATTTAAAGATAATCAATGAAACTCCACGGGCATCCCAAAAAAAGCTGATGATATCGGAGTGTCCATGCGAAAATCCGTTCTTGGACGCAGCCAATGTTCTTGGCATCGTGTTTAATCACGTGGCACTCATTCATCATATCAGCGATCCGAAAAGTGGACCGGTTGGACATGCAGACTTTGTAGCCAATCCGTCCTCTTTTAAGGCTTTTGCGGCATTTTCGGCGATCAATGTGTTTTTCACAAATTCATTTTTTGTAAGTCAATATGAAATATGAGGGTAGTCCTAGAAGTACCCGACCTGACTTGACTGACTGACTATTCTTGATTTCATTATTCAAACATTGCATCATGCTCGCTGTTGATTGTTTTTTCTTTCTGAAGATAATCAATGAGAATTTTCTAAAGTGCATCCCAAAAAATCTAATGCCATGACCTTGAATGCAAACGCATACTATGCTCTGTAGACATATTCGAGCATGGCGTTCGATCGCGAGTCGTTTATTTGTCGTGTTAGCGGTCCGAAAGACGGACCGGTTGGCCATATAGATCTTGTGTCCGCTCTTTTAAGTTTTTTTTGGGGCCTTTTTGGTGATAAATGCGTATCTGGGACCTTCTATGAACTGTACGATCACGGAAGTACTCCTAGAGGCAAATTCACATAGGTGGCTTGCACCAAATGAGGTCGCAAGCGAGACTAGACTTTCCCCTTCACCCATATATTTATTTATTTTACTAATACATTTGATTTAGATATAATTCACAATATATATGTATATATCTTAGCTAGTTTCTTATCCGCGCTCAGAGCGAAAGTGGCTACTCGAAGTTGAGAATGAGCGCGCCCTCGTGAAGATATTGAATTCTGGTTTTTGCACATTGCTGTGCACTTTTGTCGAGCGATCTGGAATGGTTCCGAATTTTTTTTGCCTCAGGTGTAAAGGGATGGACCCATATTTCATCCAAAAACTTGACTTTATTGCTGTGTAACATCGCCAAATACTCGATTGAAATATCCTCACGATGTTGTTTTTGTTCCATTGGGAGCAAACGCAGTACCCATCTTGCGCATAGCTTTCTCATGTAAAAACTTTCAGTCAATATGTGATGTAAAGCACTTTTATGAAATGCCTACCATGTCTGTTAGGTCGCGCTCTTTCAGTTGACGGTAATCCAATACCATTGTGTATTTCTGACACCATTTCTGGCGTAGTCACCTCATTTGGTCAACCACTGCGATATTCATCTTGGCCTCATTTAAATTATGCCACCTAATATTTTACTATTGTAAACAAAATTGGCTTTGATATTGGTTGAACTGAGACCTTTCAAATAAAAGTATTGTATCACATAACGATTATAATTTTTTTACCAATTAGGTAGTATCTGAAGATTATGATTATGTCAATCATTGATTGTATGATAATTTATTGCTTAATTATCTGTAGAAATGATTCCATTATTAAATCTTCATCGAAAATAATTAATGTTTCATAATGGAAGGTAATCTCAAGTATCCAAAGTAATCAATGCTTTATTTTATTTTCGTTGGCTTCTATATAAAATTAGATGCTTATTCCGTTCCCAATGACTATTTAAAGGCATTATTTACGTCAATGTATGGGTTCATTTATTTTCATATCCCCATGCGAATTACTAAGTCGTTTTCAGGTAATGAAAGTGAGCATTAAAGTAATTACAATGTGCACGAATTCGGTGCTAAATCACCACACAGACGATCGAAGGACATGAATGGAATTGAACAAATGCCGTACATTAAAATGTTCGAGTATATTTATAAGGCATTTCAATCTTGAATATATACTGATTGAAATTCTATTAATTCATTTGGGATCATATCAAATTTATGCTAATAAATTATACTTTGTTTCAATTGTTAAATACAACTTTATTTTTTGCAGGAAGTCCAAGCAATAAAGTAAAGCTGCGTCGCCCGTTGAGGTCTCAGACCTCCATCCGAAATGTAAGTATCAAATGAAAAATATCAAGAAATTTGATTCCCGTTTTAATAATATTTTTGTTCAAAATATGTGCATGCATTTTATGTATAATTATATTATTAACATTACAAACGCTATCAATGTGTATAATATTACGTTAACTACGATTGTTTTAATATTTACGTTGTAATAACAATGAGGTTATGTGCAGTCGATACGTCAATCGATCTGACGTTTGTCTTAAGACCTATTTATTTGATCATCTCAATTTGTATACTACGTCCGATTGTATTTTCGCAATGCGTGTCATTAATAGCATAAATTATAGTATATCCGAATAAAAAACGCAAATTTATATCGACATCGCGCTCAATTCAGCCGTCACTTTCAAAAGTAAGGAGATTTACTCTTCAATTATCCCCCTGATATTTTTTAGCTTCCCGAACACTTTCCCTCACCGCATCCCATATGATTTTTTTGTAGTCGAAACACGAACATTTAACGACAGGTCGGGTCGTGCAGTCGGAAAATTAGCAAATGTCACTTTGGCACTTAGCAAAGGGGGCACGTACTTTTCATTTGGGAATGTCAAACTGGCATGAAAATAAATTAAAGGGATTTTAAAGCCACCAGTCTTTCATTTGTCGCATTCTCCGTTCGCAAAACTTTTTTTTTAGTCAAACAAGCGCCGTATCTAGAGTACGAATCAAATATTTGATGAATAAATAATATAAACTTATTCCCGTGGCCTTAATAAAAAAAATGCTGCACAGTTATAATGTCCCTGGAAACGACAACGCTACAAAGATTGCCTAAGATTCAATATCCGTTTATGACTAAGCATATTTTTTTAGCTTGGTAGTGAAACTGACAGTACTGAAATACGCAATGACCAGCAAAAATAATATTCAATAACGAATATTTAAAGAATAATGTGTGAAAAGTTTAAGGATTTTAATAATATTTAAAATCCCCCCTTTTAAAATGAATATTATACTCATGCTCGTATGGAATGAGCGCTGTGTCAATGTTGGATTTTTTTATGCAAAGTCATGTTTAATATCAAATCTGAATGTGCAATGGGAAAAGACTTATCCTGAAATATTTTCAGATCACGTACGAATGCAATCGTTATTGCAGGCGAAACGACGCAGTCATCTCTTTTGCAGCGCGCGATGAACCCAGCATTTTGATAAATCCCTGAAAACAAGATCAATATATGCCCGGGGCCGAAGGGGAACAACGGATCTGTATTTTTAATAACAAGTCTGCTGGGAAATAAGCTCCGGCCTCCCGGTGCCGGGGGTGGCTTCTCGGGGAATTCGTGGAAGATTAATGACACGAAACTTTGGAACAACTTTGCGCCACGTCTGGGGAGCGTATGAGGCCAGTTTCACTTGCCTCCCGATTCGGGAAAGCAACAAAGCCATTATTCCACATTAAAAGTCCCACTTTATGCCACTCTAATGAATTGTTAATCCTCGGAGAACACTGTTAACAGCCGTGACGAGCTTCATTTTCACATTTATTCGTGCTGCGTTTCTGGGCAATCGATTAATGCCATCTTCGCACACGTCTAGCAAGGAATTGAAGCCGTGTGGAGTCTTCGATGGCCACTATCGAGGCCCATCTATCAACGAAAGACTCGTTCGAAAAGTTCGAAAAGAGTGACATTGATTGAACACTATATAGTGCCACTAACAAGCCTGACTAGAAATTGCTGATAAGTCAGCGAGGCCATTACGATATTAACTTTACTATCTGTGTCTATTCGAGTATTTCAATTTATTTTCAAAGAGTAAAAATGAGAGTAATTACTTGAACTAATACACAAGGGGACATCCAGAAAATAAGGTTACAGAATTTATGTATGAAATTCACACGATACTTCAAAATATATAATACTATTTTTCAGCGTAATCACCGTCGAGGTTTAGACATTTCTATAGTCAGGGCACCAGCTTTTATATGCCAGTGACCTCATAGACCTCCGCCGCCAGCTGTTTTTGGATTGTCTTTTGGACTTTGGGAGGTGGTAACAAACCCACGTCTTATCCCCCATCACGATAGAGTCCGTAAAACTCCCTGCCTGGTCGTGAATATCAATACTATAGATTTTTCACTTCTGACACCAATGTAGGATGTGTTAGTGAAGGTTTCGAATAAATCCACACGCAATGATGAAAATGTCGTTCGATAGAGTCCAGAAAAGCGTCTTCCTCGTATGCAAAGGGATCCAACTTTGACGGTCCTCCGATATGAGTATGGGTATCTGGGCACCCATCTCGCACACAACTTCTTGTAATTGAGTTTTTTTGATACAATATCATCAAGGAAACTTCGAGAAATGCCAGTAAATTCTTCATGAGGCTCATCAAGCATCATACAGCGGTCATTTCGTACTTGTTCTTCAATTTTTTGCTCTCGACTGGTTGACTTGACTCTCGTAGGTTGTGTTTTGATTTGATTGAATTTTGAAGAAAATTAATCAATAAACAATATAATTTAATCAATATCTGGAATGTTAGTATTGAACTAGCTCAATAATCAATGGTTAATATATCAAGTAATTTCATATAGCTGAGGGCATCAGTGGATAAATCTACCAATATTCTGATTCGTTTGAACGATAAAGAGAGCTAAATGATACCACAGAGCTAGAATGCATTCTGCAAGTCAAGAGAAATACACAAAAAAAACGTTAAAATAGACAGCCATTGTTAATATTTGCAGGCACCATTTACAAGAGTCGACCAATAGTCTTGGGCGCGGATGATGTGTTTTTCCAGTCGATTTCTCAACGGTCTCGCAGATTGCTTATATATGCTTTTCGGTCGACTATCTCTAACCTGCTCCATAAATTGACCGTCAGGGTCCTCCATACACGTCAGGTGCGCAAATTTCGAAATTGTCATATAATATTTAACAATTCAAGATATATATTTGAGAGATATCACTTTAAAAATATATCTGCTATAATCTAACAAATTTGTAGCGTCACTAATGACTTGATTTTTTTGCCATGGTTTAGCCACATCTCCTGTAGATTTTAACCTATAACAATTGAATTACTAGTATTTACAGGTATTGAAAAAAATAATAAAGAATACTATTCTACATTTAAAGAGGAAATATAAATTTATTATTTTGAGCGCTAAGACCTAATCAGCTTCATAATCTTATACAGAGCTTTCCACTTTGTATTTTAACGTCAATATTGCCAGCCTCACTTCAGACATGCAAATGCATCTAAATGGATCGCACATCTTTTCATTTGGAAATCCATTTTTAAATACAAAAATAAATATATTACTCTATCTTTGCCAAAGTTATATTTAATAATCGTACTGCAGATTTTATTAAATTTGAAATGATATTTTCTGAATTGCCGTTAATAATGAATTTCTATCGATTGAGTAGTAAATAGCAGCTCGCGTGCCAGAAGTCCATCACCTCTTGCACAAAATGCAACAGGCTCCCCTTTGTGATCCAGTTTGTAGATAAAGCTATCAGCGAGTGCCTTCACTACGACCTATTGACGTTTCCACTTAAACTATCTACTGGCAAGGCTTTCATTTCACGTCCATAAAGGACCGACTTACACACGGCCGCTGACATTTTCCATTAAATTACGGTCTTTCGAGGAAAAATAGAGCCCATATTGAATATTGCATTCTATAATGACTAAAGTTCTTTTACTGAAACGATGGGGTGCAATAAAATAGATCGCCTCAAATGACATAATGAAATAAGTGCGAAACAGTTGACTATTACACGAATATTACCATTTTATTAGTCTCTATTTTCGATCATCAAGCAATATTAAATTTATTGCATCCATTAATTTATTTTAAAAAAGGGGCATTGCAGTTAAACTATGGACGAATCATTTAAGTCTTATAATTTGCGGCACATTAAAGCGTCAAAAGCTTCGATTGGATTGCATAGACGATATAATTGTCAATGGCGGAGATGTCTAGGGTTTTATTTGAATAATACATGGCCATATTGTAAAAATTAAGCCTCTTGTATAAACGACTATGAATATAGATGATTAATTCTTTTTATTGTGGTTCTGTATTAACCATATATTTAACTGATCAATCAGTATTTGTAAGCTTCGACTGGTTTGCATTGTTTTGACACAATATACTCACGCCTGAGGTGTTGGCATCACTGCTTTGATTGATAACAAAGGAGCGTAGTAGTATCGCATTTTTATTCAGCTGTACCGCATTATATTCTCGATGTATTAATCTATTCTAATAAATATATTTTGATTAGTAGGAATTCAAACATAATGTTTATGTTAAAATTTAATTAGATAAATGTTTTATAGGTTATAAATCAGACACTTCGTAATGCATACGTCAAGTTCACCATTTCTCCCGCATGATATTCATCCACGCCATGTCTCCCATACGATATTCATCCTCACCATTTCCCCCGTCCGATTGAATCAATGAAACTTTTATGATTAATATTGTTTAAATAAGTCTGTGAATTTTATTACATAAACTCCTTATGTAATAAAATGACTGGATTATGTAAAGAATAAAAAAAATCGTAAAATTTTCACGACCATACGCTAAGTAAATATGAGGCATATTATTTCGAATTAGCGAGCTCGGGCATGAATATTCAGGGGGTTTTCACTTTTCGGTGAAAGTTCTACCCACGTGTGGTCCGTACCGCAACTCCTCCCCCCCCAAAACTTTTCTACAAATAAAAAATACAGAAATTCCCTTCGCCAGAGCTTGGTCGACGCAATAAATTTTATTTCAAAGACACGTGTGATAAAGTTCGCCCCGGAAAACCCGGATAAAAATGCGAGCGGTTTTGCGCGAAATCCACTTTGCGGATAACGATGTTTTCGTCTGGGTTCAATAATTGGGAAACATCGATTGAAATTTTTCAATTACCGATAGCCCAACAAGAAGGGGACGCCGATAAAAACGGATGATAACACGTTAATGGCAATCCGCCGGGACTCCGCGCGGAGTGATGAATCAAGTCGTGAAAAAAGCCAATGGCGAATGTACAAATAGGATTCGGTAACGATGCTTTGATCGATTACGGCTAAACAACCAATGTACGCCGATCGGGCGTCTTACAAAAGGGGAGACGGGCATAGCGGTCCAATAAAATCCACAATTTACATTATGTTAAATATCGCACAAAGACAGCCTGTTCCTCGATGCTGCGAGGCTAACGCAGCTTACAATTTGTAAAGGATCGATTGGGAATATAGCATGGATATCATATACGTACAAATGGACAGATACGCCGGGGGGATGTCTTTATCAGACACGGGGCCGTCAATAATGTGACGGAAACCGTTCGATGCGAGTCTGAAATGGAGACAGACGAAGAACGGTGGAATCGTCGGGGATCTAATCGTGACAATCATGCGTGAAAAGTGGCTCTCCTGTGTCTCCTTCTGGCGTTGTTCTGCAGAGCTGCCTCCAACTCTTTCCCCTGCCTTGGATAATAATTTTTCACGACCTGTTAACTTTTCAGGTGGGCAAAGTGCGTGGCTGATTTAATTACACGACAAAATGAGCACACAATCGTCTCAAAACGCGATCGGGGTCTCCCCCGATACAAAGGCGTAATAAGGAGATTATAGATTATGCGATAAACGGGCATAGCATGCTATATTTACACGCACATAAAATGTTTTGTTAATAACTATTTGTTCAAAATAAAACTGGATACACTTGTTCATCCGTGGCTATCGACAATATTGGAAACACCTAGCTTATAATCGAGATTTATGTTAAAATATAACAAACTTCATTGTTAATCACGAGATAGAGATTTGGCCGTAGTAAGGACGTCTTCCCACAGTCAAGGCTATCATATAACTCCAGTCTGAAGGTCATCTTATAACGACGTGCCTTCCTCTATTGTCTCTTCCTTGTTGGTTGTCTTGTGTCTTGGCAGAGTTCCCCGTTATTTCTGACACCAATGTAGCGTTGGTCAATGAAAATTCGATTAGAACCCGCACGCTACCTTGGACCGGTTGTGATCCAGCCACATAGTCACCAGTGGCAGATGAGAAGATGTCCTCCTTTTCACGGATACCGGGCGGTTGCTGGGCACCATTTTGCATACAACTTCTTGTAACCAAGTTCTCTAAGAAGGTCTTCAAGTGTCCCTACGATGGTCATTTCAGTACTTGTTCTTAATATTTTGAAGAAAGATTTCGCATTTGATTATTTAATTAAACTCTTTCAATAAAAAGTATTGCAGTGAAATTCATGGCAACAGGCTGTAAAATTTTGGCGTATTTAATTTCACAAATTTTATTTGAGCAAATTAACGAAGCAATATCGAACTTATTGCTAATCAATAAAAGCCTTTGTATTTAAAATTTGAATGGAATTCTTCGAGCAGAAATAATGGAAGGAGTAGAGCTTTGACTTGTTGCTGCTGGCATTTGATGGAAGTACATGTCTATGGAAATTTAAGCGCTAGTTCTTTTATTTGACTTATCGATTTTAGAATAATAGACCCTACAAAAGATAACATCAACTGTATACTTTATATTTAAAGACATAATGCTTCAAAAAAAAAAAAACATGACAAAATCCAGCAATTCAATCACATCATCCAAGTGTCAAGTTTCTTCATCATTTATTGAAGATGTGATTAATCTACTGATCATCCTATATACTATTATCCATACGTATATATCTATTATACAAAACAGGTATTGAAGTTCCAGAATTATCCAGAATTTTATTAAAATTCAGCAGCTATCATTCATTATATTAACATTACTTACATATCTTGAACTGGAATAATAAAGCCATTTAACAGTAACCTAAGAGAATTGTTTGGGTGGTTTAACCTGTTAAGTGGGTATGACGTATATATATATGTCCAATGTAAACAGCATCGAAATATTAAATCGATATTTTTAAACATTGTTTCTTTCCGATGCATGAATAAAAAAAACATATTTTTTTTAACCGATAAAGCAGAAATGCAGGATGAACCAACTGCGAGACTTTGATGGCGACACGAAAACATCTTCTTTTGATAAATTCTTCCTGTTTGTCTTAATGGAAAGACGCAATGCTTTATCAACACATGAAATTGAGATCTTTTTATCGGAAAAAAATACTGTGACTTAAAAAAATGGCCGACAAACACGCAAGACCAATCAAACCGATCGTTTATGTTATCCTGCGAACTTATTGAATGATGTGTTATGAGCAAATCAAATCTGCAGCAATGCTATCTTTTTCCTGATTTTCTGACATTTGTAAGGGTTTTTATTATTTTCTCCTAATGTAAGTGAAGCCTAGCCTTTCAACATTTTCAGATTGCGGTATACCTTCATCATTTATTTTATAGTTATACCCCTCATTACTGTGAATTGTATTTTCTGCAGGATATTCTCTTGGGAAAGGGGGATTTTTTATGTGATGATCTCCTGTTGTATGCATTATATACAATAACTACATGAATGTGCTTCTGAATAACTATCATTTAAATATATAAATATTTCCAATGTTTACTTTCATCTACAATCTGGATTTGTGTCCAAACTTTTACAATGAATATCCAGGAATCTTTCCTCAATATCAGTACATTCTTACCCGCCTAATCTCTCCAATATATTGACTTTAAAACGTTTTTTTAAATTATTTTTGAATCAAAAAGGAAGATAATCTAAAATGTGTGGTAGATAAATACTTTTTTTTTGCATGTATGTATAAACCCGATAAGAAAAGGTATCGAGCTCAATTCTCGTAATCGACTTTTTTTTATTTATACATATTGTTAAGAATAAGTGACAAGAGTTTGCTTTCCTTTGTGAGAGATTCTTCCAGTCCAAAGATTGGATAAGGGCCAATACTTTTATTTTCAGTTGAGAGAACAGATGCCATAAAGGTCGTGATAGAGCGTAATGATATTTGTGTATGAATATGTTGCCCCGTGAAAAACCTTTTATTCTCCATTCTGGCAATGTTCACATCCTCGTATCCCTCTCGGATTACAAGAAAAGATTACGCACCTGAATTCGTTTATGAAATCCTGGATATAAAGAGCTCGTCAGGATTGAAGACGCGTTCGGTTCCGCGAACTCAGTCCGGGGGTCGGGGGATGAAAATGCGAAAGAAAAAAGCTTTTGTGGGATAACAGCAGCAACCTAATTTCACCAGAAAATGGTCCCGACAATCAAACAACTAACGGCGCATTGACCCTTTTTATTGTCCGGAAAAGCCTCGTAATAGTCCTTGTAGGCGCTTTTCCATTTTCATCCGATTCGTCATAGAAGCCAATCGATCCCGACAACATCTTCGCGATCGAGTGCTATCAAAAATACTTGTTATAACAATGGAAAAGATTTTATACTGGTGGACGACCTTTGAGGTCGCTTATGGGTCGTTAATCCAACCCCCGAAGAAAGATTACTTACACTCGCATTTGCCCAGCGTTTAAAATGATATATGGGCGTTCCAGGAGCAGGGGGCACATTTCAGACTTTAATAACTGGGGGTATAATCGAGATATCCATATCATTTTTATGCCAAAAGTTGGTTAAACTCTTCAAGTTTCCCTTGTATTTTTTAATTTAATTTTAACCATGTTACGGTTATTGTATGTACTTTTTCCCCAACGCGACTTAATAGTCAAAGTCAACCTATGAGTAAGAAATCGAAGAAATCTTTCCACGGAAACAGCATTAAAATCACTAATAATATTTTCCAGTTACATGATCGGACCGCGGAGTAAAGCTTAATAAACGAGAAAAACGAGAGTAACGAGGGAAAGATTGATATGTTCTGGTCTTTATTCTTATGCTGAAAGAATCCTACGTTTACGAGATCGAGGACGTCTGCGAGAAGAACGTGTTTTCCTGCGGCCAAGACGATCGGTCGACTCTCCGATTGGATGTTATGCTGATATTGGCTGTAAAATTCTATCATACACATTTCGAAACGTTTAGGTATATATGCTTGATAAATAAATGTTCTCGCTTCGTCGTCGAGTTAAAAATGATTACAAATATGAAATTCTTGCTTGCTGAAATATTATAAATTCAGTCCACGGCGGTACATCACACACGTAGTAGTTCTGAAATCTTTATATTCAACCAACATCTTGGAGCTTTACTCCCATTCGTCTATTTTACGATTCCACGTTGCTTTTATTCCCATTGTACTTGGCGTACACTTTCATCGTTGTTAAAATGTGTCCCGAATCTCGAAAACGCTCCCCGGGCTCCTTTTAAATAAAACAACCTACGCCGAGAGTTTCTTCAATCCAATTAATCGTCGTGTGCAAAACATGTGTCCTGGAATTTCATAAGCAAATCTTACACTGATTTTTCGAATCGTCAGCGAATGCCATCAACAATACTCACAGGGGTGGGTTTCGCGAGGGTATTTCGGGAGGAAAAGGCCGTATTAAGAACGAATTGAATAATTTTGTTAATTTTCCGGGCACATAAACAAGACATTAGGGACTTTTTATTATGAAGCGAAATTTTGTTAGGGAAACTTTTTTATTCCTTTCTCAGAGGGAAGCTAAATTTTTCTCGGGGCGTTTTTGATAATGAATTGAGAATGTAAAGTTTTCAGAAATATTTTCCTCGTTTTTTGCACGTGGATGCCGAGTATAATGGCTTTATTATTTTTTTAAATCATTTTTCATAAAGGCAAAATGTCGTTTCTACTAAAATAGTATTTAATTACCCTTTTGCGTCCATATTCATAACATATAAACAGATTTAGACTAAGTATTATTAGTTTAAAATATCTATCAATCTTCAGACAGAAAGCAAAGGTTCTACAGATATATCGAGCTAGTTTCTCGACTCTTATTATAAAGTTTTGGGTTTAATTGTTTTCTTATGGTGTTGATAGGCTATTTGAAAACCCTTGCATATATTAGACTGCTAAATGTAGTCACCCAGAAAATAAGGTTCCAACATTTATGTAGGATTGTAGTTAATTGAAATTCATAGGATACTTCATAGATATTTAAAAATAAGGTAATAAAATAACTGATCGCTCGTTGTGAGTATCAGTATAGATTTCTCACTTCTGACACCAATGTAGCATGAGTCAGTGAAGGGTTTGATTAAACCCACAACCGCCAAATTTTGCCAAGCTGTAGATCTTCTCTGAACAACCTAAATCACTTTGTGATATGTTGTCGACACATCACATTATTAACATAAATTTCCATGAGTCTCCGACGGATATTATATAATAAACGGATGACCGCGTGGATCTCACACGGATGTGAAGTGACGAGAGTGCGCGACGATCTTTTCATTGGAAGAATGTACTGTGACTAAACAAAATGGTCGACATACACACGGGACAAAAAAAACTGACCGTTAAAATCCTTCTACATCCGAAGTGCCCTTGTAACATCATTTTTTAGATGATCCTTGAGCTTAAACAATTGTATTCAGTCAACTTACACCAATGAGAAATTATATTATTGTAATATTTTTGTTATTGCTTGTTGGCTGTATATTAGGACCCAAAAGTATTCGAATATTTAGCGTAAAAAATTTTGACTCCTATTTTATAAAAACCTTTCGATTTAGAAATGTTGCATGGGTGAAATCCATATTAAAAGCGCCATACTGTCGATCCGCGTCATTAAACGACGCTTCCCATCCAATGAGTCCGACTTGCCGATTCTGACACCGTTGTACGTAGGAACAGAGTGAGAACGCTCTCGGAATAGAGTCCCCGGGCGGCTCCCACGTATTAATAGAGATGGCCGCGCACGCGGGTACGTTATTTATTCGGGTCGCTATGGAGTCGATTCTCGTCTTAGATAACTTATTATTTAATACGAATGAAGAGATATCTGGCCTCAGAAAAGAAGATCCTAATGTTTCATCTATGCTACAGAAGCAAAAAACGATTTTAAATGCATTTCCACTTCATCTGTATTTTTGGATTAATTTATTTATTCCCCGCATATCCCACGATAGATACAAAATATCCAATGGAAAAAATTCTCTGGTTTTGAGTCGAAATATATACAAATATGATTTTTGACTGAGGTCTCATAAATTCATCTTCTTCTTAATATATAAAAATGAATGGGTTTTGTTCGTTCGAAATGCGATGCCATACCGTTCATCGGATTGCAATAAAACTTCGTCCACTTATTGTTAAAGACTCTGCAAATAACATAGGCATAGTTTAATATATAAAAATGTATGTTTGTTTGTCCGTATTTAATGCGCTGCCATACTGTTCATTTGATTGCAGTGAAACTGTGTCAATTTATTGTTTGCACTTTCTCAAATAATATAGACATAGTATAATTAACTCACAGTAAATCTTATATATAAAAATAAATGCTTGTATGTTTGTTCATGTTTATAATAAAACCAGCAAAATAAAATAAACATCATTTATGTGGCAGCAACGCGCTGGGTACTAGTTAGTATTGAATAATTATTTGAATATCCCACCAAACGCAAAAAACAATCTTGCGAGTCGTCAATCCGGGTTTCAGAGTTGGAAACTGTTTTTGCCTCATTGAAAGTCATTGATGTTTACGATTTATGTTGTTATAAACACCCCATTTTTCCATCAGATTCGTCTTCGCTTATCAAAACCGACAAGGAATCGTCTGATATATCTAATATTACATCGAGATGAATAACATTTATTTTGACGTACAAATCTGTATTTATTCTCTGTGAATTTTTTAAATGCATTTATACCCTCTGCGTGGAATTAATGTAGGCTCTTTTTTGATGGCGATATAAATAGATGAAAGCTTTTTGCATACGAATAAGAGGACTTAAGAGCTTAAAGCATTTCAGGCAGAGCTTTCGGCTTGGAAGGCGCCAAATATGCCGTTGTTTTGCGTGTAATTTTATTTATTTTATTTTTCTTTGAATTCGGGTATATTATCATTCGCCCTATGCGAGACAATAACATTTTCTATGATTACGTTGGGAAAGGATTTTCGCAGGAAAATCGTATACAAGAAAAGATGTGTTTCCGTCTGGGAGATTCGGAAAGGGCCGAAGGGAATCTCGTATATTTATTTGGGCAAAAATTATGAAAAAGGATCGATTTAGTGCGATTTAGGCGAGCACGGACCGTATGCCTAATCGATGTATATTATTTGTCTTGTTGGTTTTGGGTTTTTGTTATCAAATTTCGTGTTATTCGAGTCGATGCTAATGAATAATCAATTCGTTGCTGTTTGATTAATAGTACCGCACAGATTAGGGTTACCATACGTCATGTGTAAATAGGGATTAATCTGTATTTTGCTGTGGTTATTAATGTTCCCAAAATTAATATCCATTATTTTTTATTTGATCCCATTTGTATATCAGCGGTATTATAAAATGCGCCGTTGTATACAGCGCCGGAGAGGACGGATTCATTAAGAGCGAATTGAATTATTTGCGGGGAAATGCGAAATTTAAAATGTAAATGCTATTTTTTTATTTCAACATTCCAATTAGCTCTTGATGTACTTTTTTTTCAACGTGATTCATTAACAACATTATGCCAAAAAACGTTTTTTCCGGCAAAAATGTAATACTAATGCGGTTAAGCCGGCCTTTGAGTTGACGATAGAAAGAGGTTCGGTTTCCTTTGCTTTAGAAAATATTGAACATTTTCTAAAAAAATCGATACAAGGGGCTTTTGTCTATACCAGGGGACTGTATAATTAAATAAAAAATACTGTTTTAGTAGCAAAAACAAATATTTTAATATAATTCCATAAACATTATTTTAATTCCGTTAATCTAATATATATCGCTTTGTTGATTCACCAGAGAACTATTTTTGAGCATTATAAAAACGTTTTGGTATAATAAAGTCAATTAAAATGCATACTGCCCCCTGAGCACAGGTATATTAGGTAATTATATTAATGTTTGTTTGTTTGTACCGTATACGTTTCTATATTATTCACCCGTTTGCGATGAAACTCTGATGAATTATTGCTTACATAACCATAAAGGTTATTGAAGTAGAAAATCTATTGTGTGAGGGGGGAATTAGTTTTGCGAGACTTTTCGCGGATATATCTTGTTGCAGTTGTATTCAAAGTCACAGCTAGTTAGACGGAGGATGCTCATAATAAGTATCACAAAGGCGACGATAGTTGTTTTATGTCCATGTATCCGATAGGAGATTCGAAATATCAGGAGATTTGATTTTTTTTTAAATTATGTACCTCTCAAATAATTATAATGATTTAAAAAATATATATTTTCACTTGATCGACTAAAGAGATATTTATCACTGCTGCGTGGATGAAGATTTTCTGTCGTCGACAGTTTGGTTGACTTTAAGCTGACCGTACTTTTAATGATTAAAACCCGCTCGAGATGAATCGAAAGGCGGACAAAATAAAGGTGTGAAGAAATAGTTTTGGGACGAGGACGACATACATTTTGGTCCCGCGACAGATCGCCACCTCGGATGGAGACCATGTGCCTCGCGATCGTCGCCAGTTTGCGAAATAGAAGGCTATACTTTGGTATCCCCAATCCTTCCTTGGAGCGCTCCGGCGCTGTGCGCGACCCGCGGTGCGGTCTTTAAGACCGGAATCACGTCACGGTTGGCAGCCGTGACAGCGGCGAAGGCGACAGCATGGGGGCTCGCGAAGTCGACGGCGCCCCCATGGCAATTACACCACATTACTTAATAAGTTTGTAGGATTTTTTTGAAATAAAAGATCCCAAAAGAAGGGAAAAAAACATAAAAATGATTTTTGTGTTATCTTCTTAATGGATAAATTTATGGATATTATATAATATATAAATAGATATAACATGCATTTATATGTTGAATGCGTTCCAATTCTGTAGTCTGTCAGACTAATGATTAGTGATTTAGTATTAATTAGATCTACAAGCCTTGAAAGCTATTGTAATGATATATAATACTATATAAATCAAGCTAAACAGTCTTATAACACGGATTTAATATGGCATACGAATCATCCCTTAAACATAATATTGTTGAATACCTGAAAATTATCTTAAAAATATATTTTTGCCTTTGTTGATGTTATATAACGTAGATGGTCATCTGAGACGTATAAATATTGAAAATAAATATTTTCACAGGCCATCACATCTTTGATCCAACCTTTGAAGCAAGATACGATTTTGACATTTAAAGCTTATTATATTCGTCAATTTTTTTTCGGATAGGAATTCAACAGTCGTTCGGGTTCGCAAAAAGTTTCCCTTTTTATTCGGAATTGTTTGGGAGTTCTTTCAATTGTTGAAGAAATAAAACATTCGACTGTAAATACTTGCTGAAAATTTTTTTGATGTACAAAATATCTCAACTTTGATACAATGCGAATATGATAATTTGGAAAATTTTCACATAAATTTAAATTATACAATAAATGCAATTGAAATGATGTTTAATGGACAGCCCCCGTGGGAAAACACCCTCTGTTATATGTACATGAATAAAATAGTGAATCTCGTACTTGTTTTATATATATTAATATAGCCTCGATTTTCACAGAGCGACGGATTCTTTCACTGAATTATGAGGGAAAAAAAACGTTGAAAATTTCCTTCTTTCCCTTTTTTCCGAAAAGAAAACTCAAGAATCTCTTTTGTTTTGGAGTGTTTCTTATTCGCGTACAAAAGGCTCTATTCACAGCACGAAAGATGATATCCTTGTGTAGTATACGTTTGGATGTCTCTTTTTTTGTCCACCAATTCCTCGCCTGCAGATGGAAAGGTTTATTTATTTGCGCTGTTGTCGTCTAAGCTCACGGTTTGAATATGTAAATTCAACAATGGGGTGTAACGATAAAAATTGATGTGGCAATGATGGGACCGGCGCGAAGACTTACAAATTCGGTTATGCCATCCCTTTTCGGGACGCGGCTGGAATAAGTGAATCGGCGCCCCTGGCGGCGAAAAGTGAAACGCGAGCCGCGGATCTGATTTCGGAAAATATGATGAAACGTGTCCCCTGGTGCAATAAATCACACACGATGCTCTCTGGTACATAAATTATAGCTTCAGATTTATAAATATGCCTCCCCGATATTAGTCTGATTGGTCGTTTTTGATTTAGCACCCATTTCCAAATTATTCCTGCTTTTCTTTCTGAGATGGATTCGAATTCTGGGGCGTAGTGACACACCCACGTTTCATCCCCTGTCTTGATAGAGTTCAAAAAAGTTTCAATGCCACGTCTCGCATAACAAACTACGTATATAAACAATATTTTTACTATGCTTATGTTATTCCTGCAAGTATAAACAATAAGTTGACAAAGTTTTATTGCAATCGGATGAACGGTATGGAAGCGCATTAAATATGGACAAACAAAAATTAATTTTTATTTGTTAAAATATATCTATGTTACTTGCGCAATCTTTAGCAATAAGTGGACGAAGTTTTATCACAATCTGATGAACGGTATAGCAGCGCATTACATACGAACAAACAGATATTATTTTTTATATATTAGATTACATAACACATAGCTTTATATTTTAATTACCAATCTTTATAAATAAATTTAAAAAAAACCAATTATTTTAAAAAGTTTCAACACGAAGATATTCTTGATAAACTTGTCTTGGTTTGTCAGTATAATGGTGTCAATTTCGTTTAAGTGCTTTAACCGTCGCATCAAACCGCCAAATATTTCAACGCCCTGTAAATTAACCCAAATGGGTCTTAAAGTTTTTAGTCACGCTAGGGCTTTTCCAAGATGCAGTAATAGGCCCAGGGGGATTATGGGAACTTGCAGGGAATCACTGTCATATTAAAAAGCACTATATGCCTGTTACGTGGCCTAATTCTATACATTTTTAATGTATAACATGATTTTTTTTGCATAATTCTAAAGTAATTTATCACGGGGCGAATCATGATAAAAACCGTCCATAATTACGCTGTGGATTTTGTTTTACAAAGAATCTGTTAACGGTGATCATGTTTACGGGATTTTTAACATGGTGCATCCGCTACACGTCCCGCAAAACAAATTAGCCCATAAACAATTGTTGTTCTAATTCGAAAACCTTTGATAGTGTGCACACAATAACTTCATAAAGTTTCATCGTAATCGAATGAATGGTATAATAGCGTATACGAAACAAACAAACGACAAATCTTCATTTTTATGTATATATATATATATATATATAAACAACTTTCAGTTCAAATCATGTCTTAATGATCACTTGTTGATCAAAGTTTTTAATGTATTCTCTTTGCAACTGAACTTATTTATTTTACTAGTCATTTAGGCTACCATTGTCATTGTAATGTTAATTAAATTATAATCCATTTGAAATATACGACAGCTACTATAGAATAAATATGATTATACTTAGGTTGATGAAATTTGTATTTAATATTGAGTAATTAGTGTCTGGGAATGGAATGATCTCTATTAGGGGATGAAGCATTGCTTTAACGAGATTGCGTTCTAACCACAAGGATGACCCCCATTCTTGTTTGTTGAAGAAGAAAAAATAAGGTTAGGTCGAGCGTAATTTTTGAAGTTTAAATCTAAAAAGATCGGTCTTTATTGAGTGCCAGGATCTTTAATTGGGAGACGACTCCCAATCAGTGTGCCTTGATTTAATCCAGGAAATCAGTCCTGTCCTGACCTCGGCGCTTTCCACTTTGATAAATTGTTCCACATTTATGTTCGCATGCATGAATATTCAAAGGCTGTATCCACCTCGAGCTCTTTTTTTCGCTTTCATCCCCTGCCTCTTTATTAATAAAGGACACCCGCGGTCTGGCAGACGTTTCTACACACCTAGCCCATGTCTTTCATCTCGGAAGAAAAAGAGCACAGAATAACATCCGAAGCTTTAATTACACAAGGCTTTTAACATGACTCCATATTTCTTTTTGGGGAGGAAAAAATCTTAATATTTCCTCTGGAACTGCCACACAAGGGTAAAAAACAACTTTAATCAACATTTTTGCACGATTTAGAGATTTTTCAACAGAAAAAAATGGGATGAAATACATTGTCGCTAAGAGCTGATCGATTGGAAAATCTAAATTCATTATCGTCATTTTGCTGAAAGCAATTAATTAAAAATCGTTGCCACGCACCATTTCGTCCTTTCTGTTTTCTCTTTTGTAGCAAACGCCGTTCCAGCAACTCATCCACTTTATTTTATTTTTTCTCATAACTTTGTCCTCCTGGATCCACGTGGACAATCTTATTTATAGCTAAGTGAGATGTAATTTACTCCCGATGGAGACTCAGGATAAAAAATATATATACATCAACCAGCGATAAATCATCGCCTCTTCTTTGGGAATATTGTGCTTCATTTTTTGCGTTGGCAGAATTTCATTTCCTCAACTTCATTTTATTCAATCACTTAGATCTAATCTCAGCGCTGAATTATACGAGAATTCATTTAAAATATGTATTAAACAATTTTTCATAATGGAGTCCAGAAAAGCTTCTATCTCCGGTGCAAAACGATCCAAAAAATTGACGGTACTCAGGTGTGAACATTCTGAGCACCCATTTCGCGCACAACTTCTTGTAACCAAAGTTTTCTGACATAATATCACCGAGGATACTTCGATAAATGCCAGGAAATTCTTCGTGATGATCGTAAATCGTCACACGGTGGTAATTTCGCTCTTGTTCTTCAATTTTTGTACAAGATCGTCAGAAATCATTGATGATCTTCCACCCCTTGCTTTGTCGTATGGCCTTCTCTGAACTATCCAACCCACTTTGTGTGAGAAATTCGTAGCGGTATTGTTTAGCTTTTGTAACCTTACTTTATAGTTTATCATGTTATAATGATCATTGGTGTGATTGATCCCTTCGGACTAGACTCCACCTGATGAAGATTTGAATTGAGATACCCCACATGACTTGTTTACTACCAGATTGCAAGAGACGCTTGAAATGTATGTGATGATTAAATGAATTTGGATGAATGTTTCACTATACGGTGCCTGCTCATAAAACCCCCAAGAGAGGGGGGTTCACCCTACGCATATGGGTAATAGTCGAACTCCTGGGGTAATGATGTAGCGTGGAAGTGGGCGAAATCATCCTAGTTGGTTTGCTCATCAAACGCTGCTGAGGTGATCTAGCTAACTTGATTTGGGTGAGCAGCTTACCCTAATAACGACACCATTGTCTTTAACAGCCTAGTGCATTCAGAGGAAAACGGCTACGGCTGCTCGAATGGTGACTTGTCTCCATGGCTAGGTATTACAAATGACCGAACCAATGTGAGTGCCATGGGAAAGGGGGAGTCCCTGGAGTCTGTCATCTGCTGCAGGCTGCGGACAGCCTCCACACTAGTTGGAGATATCGTCATCAGATATTTAAATGCTAGTTCCACTTGGTGACCGCTTGAGCCCCCATTTTCATAAAATACCATCAATGTGACTGATAAAATTCCTTTCAGCTGAGACACGGACTAAAACTCGCAAAATTCCCGATTTCCCAACAAATTATTTATTTCCGTCGCTGCAGATGAATATTAATATGCTATAATACTTTGATGTGATGCGTAATTATATTACGGAGGAATACAAACATTCTGAATCCCGTATCTATTATATTTCATAACGATATTCCCATTATAAGCGTCGAGGTGTAGTAAATACATCACCGGTAGGGAAAGGTTGATATAACAATTTGCAAAACATATATGTACTGTATATATGTATAGATAGATTAAACAGTTACTGCCCTTAAGGCGTCGCCTAAGCTCGCCTAATTATCCGGGATCTTGGGATTGGATTCCCTATTAGTTCGAGGATACTCCGAATAGACCGCATGGCAGCGCGAAACATGGACTCCGTCGTCAAGCCTCCAACATTCCACTAAGTTGCTATCTGTCCAATTTCAACAAAAATTAGCTGATCTATTCAGGATGCGATAATGCTTGCAGAAACCCAAGCTACCGATCTTAAGGATGTCCGTTCCCAAATCTTCCCTGCAGGGTTTCTTCGCCTACTAAGAAGAAAACCCTCAATCCCGGGACCTTCCAGTTTTATCTCTACGTATAAGGTGACCGCTATTTTACAAGTTTGTAAATATTGGCTATTTCATTATTTATTTTTTGATATTTCATGGAAATTATATTAAGGCCATATCTCCACTAAATGATTTATTACTGTACACATTTTTGTCATGGAATTTTTGTAGAGTGTCGATCATAATTAAAATATTCCCATCGATCAATTAATTCAATTGCATTTCAGCTGTAAAATATGCGGACTTTATTTACTGTGACGAATTATGTCACGCCGCTATGGATAATACTGGGTGGACCCGAAAGTATTCGCGCATTTTGAGATCTTATGTTTGAGCTTTATTTGTGTCCAGACACATTGATGGAAACGTCTTTGTATGATATTTTTTTGTAGAACTATCGTTAAATATTATTCTTGTGCGACAGATTTATTTTATTATTAAGAGTAAAATTTACAGATCTAAGTCTAATAGTCTAATATAGATACACTAAAATTTGCAGTTGCAGTAAAACTGAAGACACATATGTGTATTGTTTATGTTTGCGCGAATGAACGAATATTGTGTGATATCAAAAGTGTTGAGGTTCATTTATTGTTCATTGATTATTTTTTTAAATTAAATTACATAAAATTTTTGGTCATTCTATTATGTATTATCTCAGTGTTTGAATGTCCATAAATTCGATATTTATGCTCCCCATACGGACAGAATGCAAATATTGAGTCGGTCGAACAAATGTATCCATTTTAAAAGCCCCCATGATTGAAAGCAGCGCCCAGCGAAGAGGGAAAATATTACAGCCGGTATATATTGATTGATGGCTTTTTCTGCCGTTTGCCTTGATTAACTTTTCCGGATGGACGTCCATCAGCCTGGAACAATGGAAAAGAGACACTCCAAAATGTAAATATTATCCAGCAGCAATATGAACACGTCATATAGAATGAACGATGTCTGCAAACAATACGAGTGCACACACTCCATTGACGTGCAAATGCATGAAAATCATAGGTTTGACTATTTTTGTGTTTTTTTATTATTTATCATTCGTCTTCGGGATAAGATATCCAGGTTTTTTTGTGCGCTTGGAGGCTTTTATGTTTGGAATCGGGGATTTTTTTTTATCGGAACGGCTAACTTTTCAAACTGAGACCCCGGGCTGAATATATCAAATCTGAAAATGTTCCATTTGTTCTTCGCGCTCTGGAGTCGGAAAGTTGGTAGCGGCTTAAGCGTATATTTTTATTTGAAATTTTCATCGGATTAGCGAAGGGCTTAAGTTCAAATCCCATCTTAGGCTTGCGTCTATTTGGACACCGACTGAGTCCAAAAATATAATTTATTTTATCTTAAAGTACCGAGAATTGCTTGAGCACAGTTTTAAAATATTCTTTCCATTATAAGTTCAAATATTTTTATTAATTAAAACTTGTAAATAAGTCAACATTTGAGAATTGGAAAGAAAGATTGGCCCTCTTTGGAATCAAATATTTTTTTCAATCCATTATATTGGTTTTTTTGTCTCAGGTTTGAAGTGATGGACCCGTGTTTCATCCATAGCTATGAATCGATGCAAAAACTCGTCTTTATTGCTGTGAAACATTGCCAAATATTCGATCGAAACATTCTTACGACGCTGTTTTTGTTTCATCGTGAGCAAACGCGGTACCCGTCATGCGCACAGTTTTCTCATGTGCAGTTTTTCAGTCAATATGCGATGTATAGTAATTTTTAAAATGCATACCATGTCTGCTAGTTTGCTCACTTTCAGTTGATGGTTATTCAATACCATTGTGTATTTCTGACACCATTTTTGGCGTAGTCACCTCATTTGGTCGACCGCTGCGATACTCATCTTGGCCTCATTTAAGCTCAACTTTGACATTAGTTGGACTGAGACCTTTCAAATAAAAGTATTGTATTACATAACGATAAACTAATTAACTGGGAATGTTCACTATTGATGGTTTTTTTTAACTTCTCGTCACTGGATTTTCTCTTAATTTCGATTTTTCCATAAATAATGGACAGACGACAGACATCAGATAGTGACTAACTGAGTTGGGGGCTCATTAACAATCGAACCCATTTCCTTCGCTGCTGTATGGTCCGTTCCGGGTTACCCAGGACTAGCCACATAAAGAGTGTCTTACACTGATCCTTTTAGCCCCACGAGAAATGCTACGCGTGGGGCGTCCAGTTGCCCACTCCTTTTGCTCCACGCCCTCAGCTGAATTTCAAGAGAACCGCAGGTCCAACCTCAGTTTGAGGGGAGCTGCAGTAGATGATGGACAGTAGGGGCTATCCCTTCCCCATAGTGCTCGTATCGGTTCGGTTCGGTTCGTTCGAGACGAGTCGTCGTGCGAACAGCCTAAAACCGTTCTCCCCTATTTGCCTAGGTTGTTGAGGATAGCGGTGAGCTTTTGACATAGTCTCTACCAACTACTGTAATCGGATGTTCCACACATCCCTTTATGGGTACGCAGCACAGGGTGACCTGCGCACCCAACTCATGTTAGCTGGGTTACCCCAGCTACGTTTGATGACCAAATCGACGAGGTTACTTTCGCACACCTCTATTCCACAGCATTACCCCCAGGAGTTCAACCGTAGCCCACGTGTGTAGGGTTGGCTCCCCCTCTCCCTAGGGTTTTATGGGTGGGCATCAGCCTAGCACCCACCCGGAATAAACAATGGACAACACTATTAACCCTTTGAATGTCACTAAATTTGACTTGTCTAAATTATTAAGTATTTTATTACACAAGAGTCTTTTTCGACACCAAGATTATTTGCACGATTTGTTTTTTAATTAAAATGGGTCCCAAATGTATCGATTTCAAGCTTCACCAAACGTCTTTCTTTCTTATTAAAACTGAAGACATACATATAATGCAAGTCTATTTTGTCCTTTCCAAAAATTTGCATTGATAAGAGTTTTTGCTTTGAAAAGAGTGTTTAGTAATAATTAAACCATAAACTTTGAGAATCAATGATTTTGGTTTAGTTCTTTTTTATATTTTACTATAATTTATGTACAAATAGTAGGCTAGGTTAAATATTTAAAAAAATCAAAATACAGCAAAAAAATAAAACAACAAAAAAATACAGCAAAAAAATAAAACAACAAAAAAAAAATACAGCAAAAAAAATAGTAAAACGTTTTCAACAAAAAAAATAAGAAAGACATCGAAAAAATTAATTCTCACTTTCAGAACGTGTGCGCTATGAAAATTTACTTATTAATTTTAGGGTCAAGGACTTATAAATATTTAAGAAAAATCATGTCGACACAAAAACATATTTCATGGTGGAAAAATTATGGTTCACATTCTATAGAATTTTTCATCCTATATACAATACCTGTATAATAGATTTAGCGGCTAAACTGAAATACATTTGTTTTAAAACTACAAGTCAAATGTGGTCAGTGGTCACATAAAACATCAAAAATATTTAAAGTCGTACTGAACTGAACATTTTTTGTGTTTGCTCCAAAATGACAATAAATACAAGGTGTCCGAGTTTCATTTTGACATTGATGATCATATTCGTTCTCAATGATTTTTTTTTTGCCAAACATTGCCAACCATTTTAATATGGTTTTTCATGGCGCATATATATTTTTAAAAATGTGATCTCCAGCCACACCTCTTGAAAAATTCGAACCCAAGATGATTGAGTTACGAGTCCAACCGCTTAACCACGGGACCACCTACGTAGGTGCGTACTCAATTAAATGTGTCCGTATTTTGACTTAAGTCTCATTTAAACGCATAAATAATGATTTAATATTTTAAATACTTAAGCGATAAAAAAAGATACTCATCAGTGAGTCGCTTTTGTTATTTTTTCGTAGAAAAAAAAAAGATTAATGCTTTAATATTATTATGCTAGGGATTGGTGAATCAACATTGTTTTCAACAAATTTGTAAATTTTGACAGCTTTTTTTATCATGTTTTATATCCTCCATCGCGCGCTGTGACGTGGACTCAAAACAAGCGTTCACTAAATCAGCTATCCTGATTCTATTGATACTCGCAGCAGACTGAATTTTTTTGCACTGTAAAGCTAAGGGTTTTTCTATTTCACCCAATTAGTTTGAATATATTGCGATCAGTAGGAGTGTGTTAAAAAAATATCTTTCATAACTTTTGGGATGCACACTGTACAGTGCCAATCATAGTATTTTTTAGGTATTTTAAAGCATATTGTATGATTTAATTATCATGTTTTATGTATTCATTTATAGTTCGGTATAAAGGTGAAGCCGCCTTTAAGAATTCCCGTGGGCTGAAAAATTATAAAGAAATTTAGCGAAATAAAGGTCGATTGGCTGAACAAAACGCGGGTCTGCCTCTGAAAGAATTAGTAAAGAGAGAAAGATTTTCCTTTCTGTCTGACAAAGATAAATTGTTTTTTAAGATGTTTGGACTTACTTGAGCAAATCACATTCACTGTCTTTATATTTCGCCCACCCCCTATTTGCCCAGCGTCTATAACGCTCACAGGGGCCGACCTAATATTTTTTATCTTAAGGAATTTTCTTATATTAACGATTTAATTTGTCAGAATGGCTTTGTGTGTAGCAAATAGGAGGACAGCACAATTAAAATGTGAAATTACGACACAAAGCGAATTCGCCGCGTATTATCGAACGTTGGGCAAAATGTGGATCCATCGATCGGGCCGTTTTGTTGTCGAAACATCCCTTTAATTGTGAACAAATCCACAGCGGCGGGGGTAAAACGATACCTGTAAAATACGACAGCGGTCTTTTCACGCATTTCATTTTACAGAAAGCCTTTTTTCATATGTTCCAATGTCAATATTTTCATTCTGCTTGGAATCCAAGCGTCAAACGTCACTCAATAAAGCCTCACGTTTATCGACTACACGCATTATGTAGCAATTCAAAAACGAATTATTTATAGCGCCGAAACACACCATCGCGATAGGGTGACATGACAGACAGACAAACACACCCCCGAGCAATTATTTATCTACAAATGCTGGATAGTTTATTCGGCTTTTACATTCCATATGAATTGTCGTGATTTATTCGTACGAGATTCCTTTGATGTTGCTTACTGAGATACGCTCCGCTAATGCCCTGTATGTTACGCTGCTTGTTTCTATAATTTGCAATTTGACAAACGAAATATTGCCATACTTACTTATTTAATCGCGTGTAATAATTACGACACGACGATACCATATTTGGCAATTCTCTCATATTTCACGGAAGCCCTGGAGAAGGTATATCTGAAAGATTAATAGGATGTATTACAATCAAATTTACGTTTTTACATGTAAAAAATGATTATTACATATCAGCGGCTTCTCACATCTCCAGCGCACACGCTCGTGCCAGTTCATGCCTGTATGTGCATGCATATAAGCTTGCATACGCTCTCAATGTTATAAGCATTCTGATCTTATTGTATAAGTATACAGTTGAAAAAAATACTGTTGCTAAACAAAATGGGCGACAAACACGCGAGACCAAACAAACTGACCATTAGGACCCCCCTTACACGACAACTCCGCCAACATTGAAACAAAAATTTCCTCCGACCTCATCAGCCCTTGTAACCTTACATTCTAGTTTATCATGTTATAATAATGCTGGAGGTGATTGATCCCTTCAGGATACACCCAACCTGATGAAGATTTGAATCGGGATAGCTCACGTGAATCGCTTACTATTAGATTGCATGAAATGATTAAATTCAGGTGAGTGTTTTACTCTACGGTGTTCACCCATAAAACCCCAGAAAGGGAGAAGGGGCAACCCTACGCTTGTGGGTAATAGTCGAGGCTCTGGGGTAATGATGTAGAGTGGAAGTGGGCGAAAGCAACCTAGTTGGTTGACACTGCACAGTGCGAAAATTTGTGTTGGTGACACTGCACAGCTGACAGCGCGGATCTCACACGGACCCCCAAACCCCAGGGGGGGGGGGGAGCCAACCCTAAGCCCAACGTGGGCGACGGTTGAACCTCTGGGGTAATGATGTGGAGTAGTGGTGTGCGAAAGTAAATTCGTCGGTTTGCTCATCGAACGCTTTTGGGGTAGCCCAGTTAACATGAGTTGGGTGCGCAGGTCACCCTGTGTTGCGTATCCATGACGAGGTGTGTAGAACAGCCGATTACAGTAATTGGTGGAAACTGTGTTATAGGCTTACCACTATTCTTGGGCACACAGACCTGGTGGCCACTCCCTCCTCGTTCAGGGCATTCAGGGTATTCTGTAGCATTTTTGGACAAAAATGCGTTCCTGGGGGCTACTATGATCCCATCGATCATGATAGCACCCCCAGTGGCTAGCTCAATCAGGTGGCTCGCGCCAAGAGCGTCGCGAGCGAGACTAGGCAACCCCCCCCTCTCCCATAATGTATATATATATATCTATTATACTTCTTTCTTTTATTTATTTATTTATTTATTTTATTATTATTAGTTTATTTTATTATTTTTTTTTTCTTTTTTAATATCTATGTATATATTTTAGTTAGGTCTAATTGATAAATTCAAGTACCTAGCTAGCTTCCCCCCGCGCTTAGAGCGTAAGTGGCCATCGGTGTTGAGAAAGAGTGGGTCCTCGCAGACAGTATAATTTCAGGTTTTGCACCTTGGGTGCACTTTTGTTGAGCGGGCTGGCATGGTCCCGAATAGCGGGACCAATAAACAGCTCGGGTAAGAGGTGGGTCACTGTCTTACCACTATTCTCAACAACATAGGCAGTCAGGGGAGAACGGTTTTAGGCTGTTCGAGCAGCGACTCGTCTCTGTGGCTAGATACTAAGAATGACCCAACCGATACGAGTACCATGGGGAAGAGATAGCTCCTGCAGTCCATCATCTGTTGCAGCCCCCTTCAGATTGAGGTTGGACTCGTTGTGGCCCAGTGAGCTCACGGTAGTATTCCCTTGTATTTAGCTTTAACCTCTGTCCTTCCTCCTCCATTGCACCTTCGGGTGCACATGGTCTGAAGCTGGTCTTTCCTGTGGAACCTCGCCTCATTTAGAGGGCGTGGAGACAAAAAAGGTGGGTACCTGGACGCTCCACGCGTAGCGTTTTTTGTAGGGCTAAAAGGATCAGTGGAAGACACTCTTTGTGTGGCTAGTCCGGGATAACCTAGAACAGATCATATAGCAGGGGGACCTTTATACAATAGGAGATTTTCCTAAGAATAAGACATTTTTATTAAGAACCAACTGAGTCCGAATATCTCGTGAGCAGAGCTCAACCGCCGTATTGCGCGCGCATCCTTCCTTTTCCCGCCCCGCGGCCCCGTTTCACTTCATCAGATTAATATGCGCCAATATGGTGCATCCGTTAAACGTCTCGCAAAACAAATTCCGACAACAAACAGATATTAATTTATATATATTTTAGTATTAACTTTTTCTGTATGGAAATATTTCAATACATTCAAAGTCTAGGAACTCATCCATTTCATACGGATTTAATTTAAATTAAATTTAAATTGAACACTATTGATAGTCTTACAAATTTGACGCTTGGATGGTTGTTCAATCAATGTAGTATGACATGTAGCACAGTCTTACTGGAAAAATATATTATGTACATTCATATGATGCAATTGTGGTCATAAAGTAGTATCGTTCAATATTCACAGTATTTAGCTGAGCTGTAATGCACTTTATTGCTAAACCAAATTTTGTTTGAAAACAATGAATCTCTCATTCGTTGTTCAGTAATAATGTAAATGGGTTATTGCAATGTATACCTGTACTTCTACTGTGGAGAACACTGTATAAATTCCCCCTATATATTCATTTTATGGAATAATTAAATTTATCGTTTTACACAATCAAGCTTTCAAAACCTAACATTAAGCCCTGCTTATTATAATTGGAATAAACTGACTCTAAGAGGGATTTTCGATTGAAATATTTTCCATATGTTAACCAAAGCGAATGTAATTTTAGTACATTTATCCAATAAATGGGCCGGGCAGAATTCATTACGTGCATGTAACATGAATATTTGATCAAATTTCAAAGCGAGCCATAATTAATTTTCCGGGAAATTCGTAAAATTCTGCCACGCGAAAATGTTTTCATAAATTGCATTCCCAAAATTTGTTCGATGGAAGCGCATTAAAAGCTGAAATACTACATGCGACCACACACTGTGCTAAAATTTATACGTCCAAATTCCAGGTCTATTGAAGTATATTAACGCAACGGTCGAGCTCGATTTACCGCATAATGCTTTCAACCCCTTTCGAGCCACCCCCCAGGTCTAATTTTTTCAGCCTCCGAAAGCGCCGTAAGCGTGTTTTAATGATCTTTTTTTTAAACGTTTCATGTCGAAATGTGTACCATCGAACGCTATTAATAGATCCAATTACGTCGAAATCAAATTATCATTTATCATTCGACACAAAAGGATACCTCTTCCTTGAAGATCGCACCGGGGGACAATAATGAGGTATCAATAAATATACGAGGGTCAATTAAAAAGTAAGCTTACAGATAAGCAGATTGTTTGATCATGCGTGTTTGTCGGCCATTTTGGTTAAGTCACAGTAAATTCTTCCGATGAAGAAGTCGTCACGCGCTCATGCCACTTTCCATCTATGCGAAATCCGCGCGGTCATCCGTTTTTTGACTTTGCAGAACAATATCACTGCGTATATTCATCGAAAGCTAGTGGTAGTTTATATCTAAGTGCCACAAAGTTTCCGTGTCTAACCGGTCCGAATTTCGGACTACCGACCAATCGAAAAAGCGCCTCGCGATAGGACTTTTTTAAATTTTATTCACACCCAGGTTAATACATAGGCAACTCGTAGTGACATAGAAGACAAATATAAAAATAGTATAAATGAAATATAAAAATTGTATAAATATCATGTTATAGTAGAGGACGGATACTAAAAATAGTATCCGTTGAGGGCGCATTTGGCTCCGAAACTATGGCAAAAGGCCTTGAACGCCGAAAAGGCACCGAGGTTGGCCGCCAATTCCCTGTGGCCAAGTGGTCCAGAAAAAGGACCTCTGATACGGCACAGGAGAGCCTCTCTCTCGGCCGACATGCCTAAACAAGACCACAGAACGTGATCCGCATCAATGAAAGGATCCTTGCACACGTAGTCCGAACCATCTTTTAGTTTAATTTTTGCCAGGTATGCCGCAAAACGGCCGTGCCCCGTCAGGAACTGGGAAGTCCAGTGATCGGGGTCAATCCATTTTAGCTTGAGGGGAGATGAGACTGAGCCGAAGAAACTCAGCATGTAGACACGGTGAGACGACTCAGACCAACTGCGTTCCCAATTGGCAATTGCCGCATTTCTAGCCCACCTTTTGGTGGCAATTTGCACTTTTAGGTCTAGTGGCATGATCCCTGCAAGGACAGGGAGGCTGTCTGTCGCAGTTGTTCTGTACGCTCCAGTGATTCTTAGTAGTGGCTGCCGTTGTGCAATGTTTAGGCTTCGTAGCGCCGTCTTGTTACGTCCACGGTGTCCAAGCCTATCCGCCCATGCTCCTGCTCCGTATATGGTAATACTCTCGTAGATGGTTTCATAGGCAATCCTGAGGTGTCTGCCCCCAAGACCCCAATCAACACCCGCCAGTCTAGACATTTTGCCAAAAGCTTTGGCCGCTTTGCCGGTTGCAATTTTAATGTTTTCTCTGAATCTGCATCCCTCAGAGATGGTTACGCCCATGGGGACGATGACTGATACAGACTAACTAATGCCACTTCCTTGACGCGACAACAGAGATTGCAGAGCGCGTCTGAGGCACCCGCCTCCATTGGCGTTTCCTTGTCACTGATTACCGGGATTTCACTGTTTTCGGCGAGGAATTTCGCACCCTGTCATTTAACCTCTATGTCTAATAGAAGCACGCTGGCAAGCAATTGTTAGACGCCATTCTGTACTCCTGTAGTTATTAGGATGAAAAGTGAGCGCTAGTCACTTAGCAGGATACGCTGTATCAGCTTGATGCTCACACGATGCGCCTACGCTTATGAAGACGCCTTTGCAAGCCGTCAGAAGAGAACGTCTGTTGAGGAGGAGACCCTGCGAATTAGATGCTGAGAGCGTTAATCTGTTCAATCGACTCCATTCACTGATCCTCTTCAAGGCATCACTAGCCAGGGTCTCGATGTGTTCACCAACAGTATGAGATCATCTGCATATGCGAACGATTCACACCCCGCCAGGAGACTTAGCTCAAATATGTCATCTAGCAGGACATTCCACAAGACCAGTCCCAGTAGCCTTCGTAAAACCCTTCCTTTATAATATATTCGTAAAATATGCTGCGAATTACAAATGAATCCAAGCATTTTTCGATTGTAACCTTACTTTCTGGATGAGCCTCGTATTTATGGTATCAGATCGCTGTTCGTGCGGAATTCGATCTTTTTAAAATGCTCGAAAGAATAACACAATGCGTCCATTCCGAGTGGAAGAATTTCATCGACATAATTCATGAAAGCGAGCTTTGTAAGCTTATTTACAAGCTGATGATGTACCCTAATGTTGCGACAGGGGGTCAAAAATATCACCAAATATTTTCTTTTGCGATAGAGAATTGTATTATTTTTTATTTATATAACGGCGAGCTTTCGATGTTATATTTATATATTTACTTACCATGTGTTCTGTGGGTTTATCTTCATGCTGTTCGACGAAATATGTCACGTTTGCTATAATAGAAAAAAATATATATATTATAGGGTCTCCGAAAAGGTCACGAACTGTTTGTGTTGTTTCGTTTACACTGGATCCATTGTGTGTTTCTTAGATTTGTTTTTTTTAAATTTAAATGTCAAAGGACGGGACACATGAAAAGTTATAGTTTAATCGACGGAAAAGTATAAATATATATAAAATACATTACATTAATTAGATAATCTTAATGAATCGACGGTAATATTTATTCATTGCAAAAACTATTGCGAAATTACCACATGCTTTAATTATTAGGGATATCCAAAAGTATAAAAAATAGATTTTTTACTGTATATCTATGCTGGTTATTCGCACATGCGAAGTGTTAACTGTGCTTAAGACCAATTTTCAGGGATCATGACTACGTTTATTTTCCATTTCGGATCGGCTGCGATTACGAGGCGTAGACGGTTCTTTCAAATAACTCCAGCCCATACCTCATCTCAAACTGAATTATGATTAAATTCTAACTATAGTTGAGACTTGAATTCTTAACCGAATTAACTAAGCTAGCTTTCCGCATCCATTTCATACAGTTATCCGACCTTCCTATTATTTTTTGGAAATTTTATCGCCGTATCGCTCTGAGTAATATCATCTCCGGCATTGCATTCGACGAAGGATGTTTCGATTCTTCGAGAATCGTCATCCGTTCGGTGGTACGCGTAAGGTTTCCAGCTCCGTAGATGGCCGAGTTTGGCCAATTTTATGAAAAATTATTTTTTTAGAAAAAAATCGAAAAATTAAAGGAATTTCATTGCAACCCCAACTGCCCTAATACCAACATAGTAGCGTAACATTTACACACGTAATTTAATCGATTGCATTGGATGCACTATCCAATCAATTATTCCGCGTGACAGTTTAACCGAATAGGATTTAATTACGGCCAATTACCTAAGTGACGAATTGAATTGCCGCCATCGACAGAAGCTATCCCCGGGAGCGTTTGGGCCTCAAAAGGGAGGACGGGATATCTCTGTTGTTTTAATTTCAAACTTTACTATTATCATAGTCCCATTAAAAAATGTCCGTTTTGGAAATATGTCACGGGCAGAGCAAAGTTCGCGCCGTGGGCGTATCCGTGAAATTTTTGCTTTCATTTACAGGGTCGGCTCGGGTTGAAATATTACCGGGCGTCCCGATGACAAATTATATTTTAACTTCGTTAAATCTACCCTAAGTGAAAGCGGAAGACAATTACAATGTTAATTTTCCCATTTCTCACCACCCATTGTTAATTATCATTTACGTCTGCGGATTACAATCCTACAACCCTCGCGCTTAATCCGTCCATAGGCTATTGCCTTTGTGCTGACAAAACAATACCGCAATTCGATCATTAATACCGTTTCTTATTTCGTGACGTGACATTTGCCAGATTCGGACTACAATCGGAACACCAATCGATATACACATTGATAGCACCTAATTTTACCATGTCTTATTTTCAGCGTTGCAGCTTCCATATTTGAACTATCCCTATATATAAATATCTGGAATCGATGCTGTTTTATGTTGATGGATTTATAACGCTTTGCATTAAGCTGTCCCTTTTGTCTATTGATACTGTTTAATGTCTCCAAATTGAATATTTAATGTGCTTTATATATCTATGTACCTTGCAATACTCTACTCTGATAACATATTGTAAAACAGGCATTAAGCCTCGACGAGGAGGCTTCATGTCTGTTGTTGGCTTTCGATTTTATTCTCAACTATTATCCGATGTAATAAGCATGAACCCCGCCCCCCTATCAGATCTTATTGCCTTAAAAACGACACTTTTTTCATCATCTATAAATATTGATTTTTTATTGCATGCATGATTTATGACTCTCTTCCTTTATTTATTAAATAATACAATACACGTCAGAGATCACAATGAGGATTTTCGTCGTTGTTGTTGTTGTTCCCTGTTTTCATTAATGTGGATTTTATTTAGATTGCCTGCCGTCTGTCAGGTGGATTTAATTAATTCCTGAGGCCTTTCAAAGTTTTCTTTGCTCGTGCCGAACAAAAGTCTCATAAATGACGAAAAAAAACAATCAACTATATTAACAGAATTTTTAAAAGCGAGGACTCAATAAATAAAGCTATGTTTGGGGCAAATTTAAAAAAAAAATGTTGAAAAAATATGTGCTCTAGTTGACACGATTTAAACCCTTTCAATCATTCAAAATTATAAAAATAAAAATGATTCTTAATTAATAAAAATATGGCTATAGTTTCTACCTCAACAATCAAAATTAATTTTATTTTCACAAAATGGCGACTGTCTAGAAAAAATAATTTTTTGACCTTATTTTTCACTGTTTTTTTAAATAGTTAAAAATTAAATTTTGATATAAATCTGGTAGGAACCATAGAAAATATTATATAAAAAAGGTTTATATCAAATTTGAAGTAAATAAATTGATCAAAATTTGAGATATCATGTCAACCGTGTTAAAAAAGATTATATTCATATAGAAATTCGTTTTTTTTTAAATTTAAATTATGTCGCCGCCATTTTTAACGCGTTTTAATCAGTTATGCCCGGTGCACACGAGCTTAGTTTCTCATGCATGGTTTACTAGCATGTTCATTATAGCAGTGGAGTGACCACACGTTAAGGCTCATGGTCACTTGTGATTTTTTCAACGTTAAATAATTGATTTGCTACTGTAGCATGGATGTATTACCATTTCCATGCAATGGTACTGTTAATCTGAGCAGATTTAATTTGCCATATTAACGGCGATATCTTCCGTCTCTCTTTAGGCGCAATATGTTAATTTAACAGCGTCTGAAAGAACGACACGGATCGCTTCTTACGCGTGCACCGTTGTTGGTTGGATGATGATGTGCAGGAGATTGGACTCGTGGGAAGTCGTAGAATAACCTTGGCTATAGGAAGACGTCCTTTCCGCAGCCAGATATCTCTCGTGTTTAATAAAAGAGATTAGACAGGCCATTATGTAGCCGAACGGATGAATGGGGATGGACGGGCGTCGAACAGAAAAACTATTTTATTCGATAATCTCTTTTATTAAACACGAGAGAGAGATCTGGTTGCGGGAAGGACATAATTCCGCAGCCAAGGCTATCCAACGACTCCCCACGACTTCTCCTTCCTACGCATCACCAATCAATCGGCAACGGTGTATGCGTAAGAAGCAATCGGTGTCGTTTCTTCAGACACAACGCCACAGAAGATGACGCTATTAAATTAACACATTGCGCCTAAACAGAGACGAAAGATATCGTCGTTAATCTATCAAAGTAAATCTGCTCAGATTAACAGCGTCATTGCATGGGGATGATAATTCGATCATGTTACAGTTACAAATAAGATTTTATGGAAAAAATTGACAAGTATAACCGATTATAGAGCAATTGCTTTAACAGAAAGAGCTTTATAAAAGTAACATAACGTACACAAGTAATCGACATGCTAGAAAACCATGCATGAGAAACCACTCTCATGTACACCGGGAATTACGGTGTTGCCATCTTATATGGACTCAGTCAGCTTGCTGATTATTGTGTCTTTGTATAGCTTTGTTTATTGATCAATCCTCGCTGCGGTCGTCCTCCAGTTTGCTCATTACCACGGCGTTTTCCGTGAATGTTTATGGACTGATGATGAAGGTGTCGTCGACCCATCGGTATTGAGTGTGTTTAGAGACCCATTTTCTTGACATCCTGTTTCAGATAAGTGTTTTCCCCCAGTCGGTGCCCGTTGGCCGCAACCGCCCATTCCCCAATGAGCCATGCGCCATGGCTCAGCTCCCCTCGCCACGGCTGCGGCATTACAGGTTTAAATGATCAATCATCACGATAACATCACTAAATTATCTGCTGCACTAACACACATAATGCAAATGCGTATCATAGTCCAAGCTCCGCGGTGAATCCAGCAGGTAAGAGTATCAAATCCTTCAGCGCATACAGCGTATCTGCCATCCCATCAAACGCGAAATTCGATCGTTCGGGCCGAAAGCAATCATCATTTGATTAGCGGCACAAATGAGAAGTTTCAAGAATTTTTCAAAGAGACAAAGGATCCGAACCAAGTAATGAAAAGCCGCGCATGAATCTTCTTTTGTCGACTGCGAAAAGAATTACCATAAAACGAACCGAAAGGAATTACGCCTAAAGCCTCTCGACATTAATATTTCTGCACAGCTTATATTTTGCCGCATAAAAAAACATTTAGAAATTTCGCGATCTGCTGGAGCATTGCGGAGCTTTTGGGAATGCTAGACCAAAACTGAACATGTGTATATTTTGAAACAATAGAGAGATCAATCACGAAGGCTGGACCGAATCTCATCGACCACTTTGAAGATGCAGTAGATTTTTATATGCACCTAACACGACACAATAACACACTGACGGCTCGTGAAATCCGCATGGCGCTTTTGCATGCATCTGCTTTGATACCATGTCGACCTCAATGTTTTCAGCTTTCATTTCATACTAATATTTCATTTTTTTCAGTAACTGTAGAGCTGTTAGAATGCAGATTTGAGTATCTCAGAGGGTTAAAATACATGTCACACATGAAAATATTATGTAGATATTATGTAGTTTATTGTATATTTGAATGTGATTTTTAATGCATCTGTATATATTATATGGCATACGGACTTTCGTATGTTAATATTAAATCATTATTTATATAATTTGATGAATTCGTCATCAAATGATCATCTACAATACAATACATCCAGGAGCGGCGTGACTCTGCCTTGAGAGCGCCCCGCTCCACGTTACATTGGTGTCAGAAGTGCGATCGCTTAAATGACACTGTTAATCTAATAAATTAAATCTACATTTTATCCATGCAATATTTAGTTTATTAAATACTTTAAAAATTAATACACCATATCATATTGGCACCGAAATTCGACATTAAAAAAATTAAGTGCTAAAGCGTCCTTTTGTAGGCTCGTCCTACACACGAATTGCGGGCACACACGTATAATTTTTCCGCTTCACAAAGTAAAGTGTTGAAAGCATCATCACTCTTTGAAATCCTTTTTAATCACACTGGAGAGCTTTCGGGGACGCCCGTGGGAGGGGTGGAATTACAACAGTTCATTACTTTTTTGCACTCAAATGCTCTCCGGACTGAATTTCCTCCTGATTAAAAGTAACCACTTTATTTTGATCGTCGACTATATGTCAAATCGCCGGGCAAATTGAGCACCGGTGTAATTTCATTAATCGCTATCGATTATATAATTATAGCCTCCCCGGCTATTGTGTGTTATTTTTTCAAAGCGCGCCCTAATTTTAATTCAATATTTCCAGCTTGATATATGATCTTGTGCGAAACTAAAGCAATGTCGTTGGCTGAAAAACGCTTATCGGAAGCTTCTTAGAAAATTTCCGGCTTTCGTTTTCGCATCCTGCGAGATAAAAACTTAAGTGGAATTTTCACGATCTTATTCTTATAAAATTTCAAAGTAAATTTATATTCTCAATCATATTTATAATATTGAATATGCGACAAAACCTCAAAAAAATAGCTTATCGTCCACAAAAATCCACTTTTTTCTCAGAACCGCACTATTAAATTAAACTTACCACTGTAGATATTATTGAAACCTATAATATGCTGCTGAAAATACACGACAAGCCTCCAGACTCGTTGTAGATATCGTCATCAGATATTTAAATGAGTTGATGACCGCGTGAATCCCCATTTTCGTATAAAACCATCAATGTGCACGTACTAAAACTCGCAAAATTCCGATTTCATGACAAATTATTTTTTTCCGTCGCTGCAGATTACTACTTATATACTATAATACTTTGACGTGATTCGTAATTATATTACGGAAGAATACAAAAATTTTGAACCCCGTATCTACTATATTTCATATCGATATTCCCATTATTAGAGTCGATGTGTAGTAAATACATCACCGGTAGGGACAAGTTAATATAACAATTTGTAAAACATATATTAGACAGGAATTACGTTTACAAATCATTCATAAGCACCTAAAACTGTCTTTTAGTTAATTCAAATTAAAAAAATAAAAATAATTCTTAATTAATAAAGATGTCGCTATAATCGCTATCTCAAAATTAAAATAATAATTTCATTTTTGCAATATTTATTATATAGATTACAAATCATTATTATAAATCCACTTTTCTCTCAGTAACGTGCAGCCTGAGTCAAGTTTGTATATCAATGAATGAACCTTTACACTGGCGATATTGTTGGATCTCATAATAGCGTTTTAAATCTTTATCCCAGCCTTTCCAACAGGCGACGGTATCCCAAGGGTAAGATTTATGAGACCAACGGATTGCAGAAGGATTTAATAAGGATGGAATATCAAAAACTAGGTCTTCACAATTACGTTTATTTCCATTATGGATCGGCTGCGGTTAAGAGGCGTAGACGGCGCTCTCAAGGAACTGCAGGCCGAATCCCATCTCGAACTTGATTGTCCCGAATTCTTCCGAATTCTTACCCGAAGTCAAAGTCGAATTGATTCGAATTGACTAATCTAGCTCTCCGTACTTGATTTATATTTATATCTGACCTCCCTATCATCTGTTGGTTGCTTTTCGAAGCTTTAAATCCGCAGCGAAATGCCTGAGAAATGCCGTTTTTGCCATCACATCCGCTGTAGGATATTTCGATTCTTCGAGAATCATCATTCGGTCGGAGGCACATGTGAAGTGTCAAGTGGCGCATCTAGTTGAGTTTAGCTATTTTGTATTGGTTAATCACTCGAATCCATCCGCATATATGCGCGATTACTCGTCAACGAGTTAAAACTTGATATCAATAATTGCCCTATAGATTAGCAAACGAATCATTTTAAATAACTTATCAACACCGATGATCAAAGGCCTTTTCAGGCATGTCTTCTTTATGGCTCCCTGCATTATCGGAAAACCTCATCCGATCCTCCATCGAATTGGTAATACAACCAATAAGGGAAGCTTAGGGGCATCAAACCGCCCTCTGCCGTGTGTAATCTCTCCCTTATTTGGATCGAGGCTCACCGTTGTTTATAATCCAGCGTCGTCACACAAGACCGAAATGTCAAAAGCACTACACAAATTCGTACGCCCGAGAAGCCTGTTATTTTTGACTTTCATTCTATCACGCAATAAAGCCCATGGGATGGAACGCCATGATCCCGTGGGAAGATTTTCCACCTATCTGGCGTTGTAGATTCGACGTAAGCTACTCTTATCGCCTAATTTATTATGTATGATACAGATGAATACGCAAATGAAAGCCGACGGAGCTTTTCTGAGCAAATTGAAAAATATATGCATAAAACATTAACATGAAGAAAATCCAATGACTGCTTTAAATTCACCCAAAACTAAATCTAGGCGCTGCTTTCAAGACATTTGAGTTTATTTTACATTTCATAGGCTAAAGATTGTGTGAGAGTCACGAATACATTATCATTTATGTAGGTAAATCTGAAATTTTATCATCAGTCATATAATAAATTAATAAAATGTATTTTTTGGATTATTAACCTGTTGACCCTTTGATTAGTATGCACGCACATGTTGCGTATAGCGTTCCATATTGTTTTATCACACAAATTTTCAACCATATACAAATATTTATCAGTAGATTTCAATATAATACACGTTAAAATATCAATGGAATTTATCCTTAACCGTGTCATCAGGTATGGTCTTCTTAGAACGAATCATTATCAGTTATATAGATAAAATTTTATATGGTACCATAAGTGATCCTATTTGAGACTTTAGCATTCAAATCATGTAATGTTCTAAGAACCCAAAAATGGAATTCTAAACCAAGCTTCATTATTTTTTGTTTTATTTGATTTTTGATGTTGTAGTGCGATTAGCGACAGTTCACGTAGAATTATAAATCCATATTGATTTAATTTATCAATAGGATGAAGATATTCCTGAATTATTGACTTTGGAATAACAAGTTTAATAAGGATTTGATTCTACTGATGATGCGTTATTAATCACAGAAATACCCGACCTAACAAAGAAAACCAAAAATATGGATATAAATATCTTTATTCTTTCTTATATTTATTTATCAACTTAGTATTTTTTCAGCTTTAAAACAAACAAAAAAACTGACGTCATTATCTTGCCTACAGATAGAACTGTTTTCGCCTTCTTTTGAACCGATTCTCCTCTTTCAGTCCAATGATTTTGTAACGCGCGAGAAGCGATGGGTTGGTATACAGGTGCAACGTCTCCGCAGGGCCACAAGAGATGGCGCTGTTAAAATAACACATTGCACCTGAAGAGAGATGGAAGATGTCGCTGTTAACAGCAATACTACGTGGGGATAATAAATCGCCCACGCTACAATTTGATTGTTTATTTATCTGTTTAAGGCTTTGCTCATCACTTTTGGACTTTCCTCAATCTCTGTATATCCATCTATTCATGGACGCAGATCATGTTATGTCCGATCGCGAAGCGCTTATTCGTCATATTAACGGTCTGAAAATCGGACCGGTTGAGCACATAAACCTTCTGATCACTCCCTCCTTTTTTAAAGTGATTTTTGCGGCATTTTTTGATAAAAAATGTGTACCAAATTATTAGCATCAAATGTGGCTGCAATCGAGACTAGATTTCTCTTCGCCCGTAATAAAAATATGTTTATATATTTTATCTTAATTTATTTTTATCTAGTTCCAATTTACAATATACATCTATATATCTTAGCTGGTAACGAGGTATGATGGGCTCATGTTTCATTGATGTTTTTATTGCTGTGAAACATCACCAAACACTCGATTGAAACATCATCACAACGCTGTTTTTGTTTTATTTTGAGCAAACGCGGTGCCCACCTTGCGCACAGTTTTCTCATGTCCAAATTTGTTGGATTATTATATTATCACTATCATGCGTTCTGTCTTTTATTGATTATAATAAGTGTATTTTAACAATATATATAATATCAAGCTTTTGCCTCATTTACGTAGTAATTGATGCCAGACATCGTAATTGCTTTTTTTCCTATTAGTTTCATACGTGATTTGTTACGTTGTACGTAATTTCGTCAAACGATTAATACACGTCAAGCATTAAGTGATGATTTGACTTTCTCTATTTCATTCATGACCTCAGAGCGATTTTCAAGAATGAAAATGTATGTTTTGATGGCTTCAACCCCCCGAAGCACGCAAACTTCGAAATGGGTTATCACGCAAAATTTGTATTAGGGGAATGAAAAAAAATCTCGCTCTTAATTGTGTATAAAACACGCGTACGCAAATAATATCATATCTGCTTTCGACGCTAAAAATGAATAATTTATTATTGGCACATTTAAAAGGCTTTCTTTGTGGGGCGATACGACCCCCTCCGATACAAGATCGGGCCAAATTTAGCCCGCTATATATATATTTATATAGGTGTTTGAATTTTTATTGCGTATTGATTTTGGCCGAGGGATATTTAATTAAAAGCGGTCCCAGTCGCCCAATCTGAAAGTTTCAGTTAGTTTTGCCATCAGCCATTCAGGCGGAAGTCAGATTAAATATGGCTCATGCTGGGCGCCATGTCAGATTCATCATCAATAATGCCTTTAAGGCGCTGACATATTTCATATAAGAAAATCCAGAAATACTTTTCCTGTGCGAGACTTATCGAACGTTCAGATGGAAATGTGTTTTTTCACTTAGGGTATTACGGATTGATATATTGCCAGTTCTTGTTTTGACGTATGAAACTCGTACAAGTACGTCTTAAATTAACCCGGGGGCAAGGATCGTTATAGAAGACAAAACACGTGACCTGATTTTATTCCAGGAACGTATATATTTTTACAGATACACTGATTTGTGGGGGTAGAATCGACAAGGGATTCATCTGAATCGCCCATTTGTTTTCATTACGATTAACAAGCATTTTTTAAAAATAAATTATGATTACTACAGCGCAAAATATACATCCAATCTGTAAACAGAATTGGGACGAATAAATTATTTAATTTATCTTTTCTTTGAACCCTTTGATTAGTGGATTAAATAAAACGCCATGGAACGCTGAACGCAACATTTGCGGGCATACTCGCTCTGGATCACTCGCATACTTATCAATGTATATATATCTTTCTTAGGGTACCTAATTGGCAATCCAGATTGAAGGCTTTTCTAATAATATAACTTTTAATGTGATGAACTCCCATTATCCTCCACATGTAATTAATCTAATATAATTGATTTGAATAGGAATTTCAATTAAGAGAGGATCTATGAGTGAATCGAATCGAGATCATGGACATGTTCGGGCATTGCGTCCATTTGTCGCGTCAGCGGTCTGAAAAACGGACCGGTTGAGCACACATACATTGTGGCCTCTCCCTCCACTTTTATGGCTTTATAATGAAGCATACACAGGCCTTCTAAAATCTTTACGATCACGGTAGCAATCCTAGTGGCAAAAACATGTAAATGGCCCATGACAAATATGGCCCTAACGAGACCAAACTTTTCCCTGACTCATAAAAGCGTTCCACTCCAAGATATTTAGCAAATTTTAATATTAAATCCAATATATTTTCATTCAGATCTGACCGTACATTTTTTCAGCGTTCATTCAATGTAAATTTAAATTCAGATGGTCTAATAACTTTAAAATATGAAGCTATTAAATTTATACGATTCAAAATTTTATTCACGCCTTCATGATTTTGATAGATTCATCATAAAAATAAATTGCAATACAGTTAAACCTCTCCTTAGCGTCCACTTCATTTGCGTCTCACTATTCTATAATGATGGCTCTTATTGTATCAAGGTTTTTGAGGAATAAAATACCAAAACACGAAGGCCAAAATCTTACCAGCTGACATTTTAATAGATACATAATGATAGATCCTTTTTTAACTATGATTACATACCGCATGAAAAAAACATTTTTATTCCGCTGAAAAAGCATTAAACTGCGCTCTGAATTATGGACGGGTTGTTCTTTTCAGTCGAGTGTGTGTAGACGTGGTACTCACTTTGAATAGAGCTTTCTCACGGACAAATGTTGATGCAAAATGGTGAACATAATGCCTTCTGATATCTTTAAGATGTTATCCATCTCAAACAACTTCAATTTACGTTAGATCAAACTATTTTGTCATATGTCGATCACGCCATATGTCGATCACATTCCGGTCCATTGTGAGTTCGGACTTTTATCAACTTAGGAGTGTCCATGCGGAGATCCATTCATAGACGCAGACTATATTTTGTGGACATGTTTTGGCATGGCGTTCGATCGCGAGGCGCTCTTTCAATGTGTCAGTGGTTCGAAATTCGGACCGGTTGGACGCGGAAACCTTGTGGTTAATCTCTCTCATTTTAGAGCATTTACATATCACATGATATCTCAGATATAACAAGCGATTGTATTCGCATTTTTTAACTAAAAAAAATATGACTTTCAAACGTGCCAGAATACATTTATTTATGAATGTCAAAATAAGTCTGCATTTCATATAAGCTATAGTTATATTCCATAATGGATGAAATATAAGAATTGCTTGTATTTTTTAAGCAAAACAAATCTGAAAATCTCTTTGTAGATCTTGTACGAGATACGTTCAAAAAATACGACCCCTTTGCGGACAAAATTGTGTTCGTTATGGTATTTTTGCTCCGGGATTGTTGAGCATTTATTTAATAAGCAGACACTGATGCTGCTCTCAAATTTATTATTGAAATCTAGCACTTCGCGAAATTTTCATCAAAAGCTCGATTGTTTGGATTGATTTAATACTTCTTTTCGTGGTAGTTGTTTCTACATAAATAATTATTGCGCCGATGAAATAAAAGACGCCCGGGGGTGGATTGCTCAAATTAGTTTGGAAAAGCATATTTTTTCAGCGTCTGCGAATTTCGACTATTTGAATGGAAGTATGGCTTTAATTCGCGCAGAAAAAATCTGTCTTTTTGAAATAATACGCGAATAAATCCAATTAATAACGCCTCAAAATATTTCCAAATGTCACCCTCACACTATGATGTGTGCTTATGTAGATTGATTAATATTTTTAATTAGGGCTTGTACTATGTCTGGCCTATTTTTTGGAGAAGGGGGGTGCTTTTCGATAATTAAAATTTATTTTTGAAACTTTTTATTAATTTTCATGATGAACAAATATGTTTATCCAAAAGCATATCTCCATTTGCAATCCCTCCCCATCCATCAACTTCATTTTGACATTCCGTATACAGCCTTTGATCACTCATATAATAACACAAAATTCTATTATCAAATCCTCGCATATGTTTGAGCACACATGGCCGTTTTACCCTATCGGAATGTCATTAGGCGTTTTTACGTTTTCCCGGCGACTTATAAATATTTAAGGAATAAATCCTTCGACAGGACGTCGAATCGCTGTACGTGTACACTGTTATTTGATATCCTGCCGCAGTTAAACGCGTTTATTTTACTGGAACGAGATATCGAAGTGATATATGCGGTCATCTGCAACCGTAATGGGGGTCACTTTTTTATGTTTATAGGACTATTTGTCAGGTGTGAAGAGAGTGAGGATTGCTGGAAGGTCGTTGTGGGGGCTCGATAACAGGACTATATCAAAGTAAAGGCCCCTCTGTGCAATTAACTTCCGTCTCTTCTTCAACCCATGTATGTGTAGATCGACAATAAAGTTGACATAAGAAAAGGTCACGAATGACACAATGTCTCGAAAACAAAATTCAACAGAAATAATGATCATCCAGAAAGTAAGGTTACGATATTTATGTAGGATCGAAAAATGCTTATATTCAATTGAAATTCGCAGAAAAGCTTATTTTTCATGTGCAAAATGGTCCAAAAATTAACGCACGACGGCTACACGGCTTTGACGGTGCTCCAGTGTGAGAATTCTGGACACCCATTTCACACACAATATCATCAAAGAGTCTTCCAGAAATATCTGGAAATTCTTCGTAAACGTCTTCAAGTTATTTTGCACTTATTAGAAATTATTAATAGTCTTCTACAGATTTTCCGCTTCTGACACCAATGTAGTGTGGGTCCGATAACAGACAACAGACAGCGAATAACTGGATTGGCGGATCATTAATGAGCAATTTCATTTCTTGTGCTGCTGAATGGTCTGTTCCGGATTACCCTGGACTAGCCACATAGAGAGTGTCTTCCATCTGACACTCTGTCTTTCATGTGATAATCTTTTGGTCCCAATAGAAGCGCTACGCTATGCATCCGTGGGTGCGATGGAGAAGGAAGGACAAAGGTTAAATCTTAATTTCAAGGGAATACTACCGTAAGCTCACTGGACCACCACGAGTCCAACCTCAATTTGAAGGGGCCTGCAACAGATGACGGACTACAGTGGCTATCCCTTCCCTATGATAGTCGTATCGGTTCGGTAATTTGTAGTATCTAGCCATGGAGACGAGTAGCCATTCGAACAGCCTAAAATCGTTTTCTCCTGTATGCCTAGGCTGTTGAGAATAGTGGTGAGCCTTTCACACAGACTCCAAGTGCTATGCTACTGATGCTACTTCTTGCCGTTTTTGTACACAATTTAGATATATATATATATTTAAATTATTAGTAGTCAAGTATATGGTCAACCCATAGTGACATGTTATGGTGGAGAAGGGACACTAAAAATAAATAAAATTGCCACCTTTTGGTGGCAATAAAATGAGCAAATCAACGAGGCTACTTTCGCGCACCTCTACTCTACATCATTACCCCAGGGATCCAACCGTTATCCACGAGCATAGGCTCCTCTCCCTGGTGTTTTATGGGTGGGAATCCTGGAATCTAACACTCACCCAGATGTAGTGTGGGTCAGTAGGGTGTTCAATTAAATGCACACTCTACCTTTGCCGAGTTGAGGACCTTATCTGAGTAACCTAACTCACTTCGTGACATGTTGTCGACTCATTACATCACTACCTTATACTTCTAAGAGCTTCTGATGGATATTCGCGGCAGTATTGTTCTGCAAAGTCAAAAAACGGATGATCACACGGATCTCGAAAGACATCGGGAATGCGCGATGATCTCTCCATAGGAAGAATTTGCTGTGACTGCACAAAATGGCCGTTAAGAGCCTCCTACACCCCGAGTGTGCGAACTTTGAAACAAACTCTGGCCCTGTAGTCCTTTTTATTCTACTTTTTAGATGATTGCCATGCATAATTAAGAGATTCTTGAATATTTTCAAATGCATTTATTTAGAAATATAGGTATTGCAAAATCGTATGTGCAAAAAAATATTGAAGTGCTTTATATATGAACCTGAATAAATACCAAATTTAGCTACTATATATTTTCAGACATATTCCGAAATGTCAGTAGCGAATATAATTTATTAACATAGTAATCAAAATTAAAATATGGGATATGCGGCTATAGACGCTTATGGCATGTGGAGACAATAAGATACATAAATAACGATCAAATTTATTTTTAACTAGATAGCGATATCATGAGCGTCTATAGACGCATCGAGCAAACGGATGGCCCCTTGGTGTGTGTTCACTATCGGTTCGTGGATGGGATCCATTTAAATGGAAGATGAGGACGAAAAAAAGACAATTGTTGCCTCCAGGTCTTATTATTCAACAAAAATAAAAATCAGATCTTCCCGCGGCCAAGACGACTGGTCGAATCCCGAGCGTAAAACTGGCTATCGCTGTGTAGACTCGAACTAAATTAAATACACTAGCTCTCCGCATCGCTTTTATATCCCACCTTTCCGCTATATTTCTTCGAAGATGCTGTTACTATGAATGCAAAACGATAGCAATCATTGTCCAGTTACTTTTTATGGCCACAATTGAATCATATTAATGTCCCTATACATTTAAATTCCAATATTCATGTACCACAGCCGATGAGAACACCAAAAATACATTTCAATACAACCGTACGATACGAACATAAGCTTGCGAAAAGCGAGCGACTCCTCGTGCATAAATTGAGTCGTATTTTTACGCAAATTGGGGTGATTTTGCGCCGCCTTCATTAAAAATCGAATGCATACTAAGTCGATTCAATTTGTACGTATTTGAATATTGGATTATAATATTAATATATAGACGAATTCGTTTAATTTCCCCTTGATTGATTTGAACGTATATTTATTATAGTGATTGGGATAGATTTAGATTGATTGGTGGGGAAATAAAATACATAGATGACCTTGAACTTGATGACAAAAATGAATATTGCGTATTGGTTGCGTGTCGCGGGGGCGTTAACGTGTAGGTCACTTTAGCTGATGTAATTTTTCGATCTGAAATTAAGCTAAGGAGGCCGTCGGTTACAAAAATATTGCGTGTCGATGCTATGATGTTGAGAAGAAGGAAAACTAAAACAATTAAAAACATAATTTGAACGAAAAGATTCCATTGTTTCTAAACGGACGGCCTCTTTGAGTCCATTCACAATCGGAACATAAAAGGAATCCACATAGAAGGGTGACAAGACTTTAGAAAAGATTGGAGAAGCCGATCGCAGAAAGATTAGATCTTACCGCGGCCAAGACTTTTGGTCGGATCCTAAGAACTGACTTTTCGAAGACTCGTTCAATACCAATTAAATTGAACTAAATCTGACACGGAGTCATTCTATTTTTGCAATACTCTTTGCATTTTTCTTGCATCATCATAATTAGGTCGTTTAATTTTTTTGTTTTTTTATTGATATGCTCGTTATAAACGTGAAACATATGAATTGAAGTATGTCATCCAATTAAATCTAGTACAATCACTCGCTATATCCGTAATAAATGATATTATAAGTCTTCTAAAGGACAAAAAACAGACTGAGACAGTTTTCCAAATAATGAGCGAATAATTTAAAATATTGTATTTCTTAGTAAAATATGCGAAAATTACATTTTTGATATAATAATAATAAATATGATTATTCTGTTCCTTTAATATATAATAAGTTGTTGATGCATTACGGAATAGAAGGCTTTTTCAATGTCGATAAAACGTATACGCAGTGGTTTTATTGAAGCTCATTGTTAAAAATTGACCACTGTATTTAATCTTTATCGCTGGATTTCATCAACATGTTGTGCTTGATGTTTTTGGTCAGATAAAGTTTCCATCAACCTAATCATACTTGAAATGTTTGATGGTTTTTTTTCCAAAAAAAAAACCAGACAAAAAACCTCCAAAATTAGGTTCATTGCAATAAATAACCAATCCTGAAAGATAATACTTGGTAAAATGTTTGAAAGATCAAGATAATTGGATTAGTTCTGAAAATTTACCTCGTTAATGTTTCTTAATTTGTTTGAGCTCCCTTTTTCGTGAAAGAAAACCATTTTTCGTGAAATTTCTTCCAGCAATTTTAGCTTAAGAGTTGCTTTGCTTCTTGCATCTTTTCCCAGAAGACACATTCGTAATGTATAAATTAATTTTAAGTTATATTCAGTGCTCTGAAACGTATTTGTTCGGCAAAAAGAAGCACGATACAATGTAAGTCGTAAAGAACAGCGTATCCTCGGTGCGTATGATAAATATCTTGTTTCGACAGCGGGAAGAAATCCGACGAAATTGGCAGGAAATAAATAAGAAAATAGGGGAACCGGAAAATCTGCTGTGGCGAACACGTGTCGTTTTCATCGGAAATGGAAACTTCAGCCGTCATTGTTCCATGCAGAAATCGTAAAAGCGGAATTGTAAGCGAAGGCCTCATTTTCTATGTCACTTTTTTGTTGTGCCTTTATAAATGGTGTCAAAAGCCTCAGACTTTTCATTTGTGCATCTGAAAAACAATTACGAATCTAATAAATCAGCCATTCCGCGACATAAGCCGTGGATGAATCGTGCTTTCAGAATTGTGTTTTTATAAATAATAAAAAAATTCGATACATTTGCGATAGCATCAAATTACTTGATAAACTAACAAATACGTATGAAATCGATAATTAAATTTTTAAAACCTCTATCCCTCCGCTCGACTACGATCCGATAGGAAAATGAACCCGCGTGCGAGCACGGTCATCTCGATCCCCATGTAGGAATAAAGCGCGATCTGGGAACTCCGTCCCGAGAGCACCCCCGCTCCACCACGCTACATCGGTGTCATAAGTTGGATATAGTATGAATGATTGATGACTAGAGAGATCTGACCGCAGGAAGAACGTCTTCCCGTAGCCAAGGCTATCCAATGATTCTTGACGATTTTCACTTTCTGCGTGTTACCACATATATATATCCCATATCAAAAGGCATAAAAGTATTCTGGAAATTGCTGAAATATTCAAAATAAATATATCTACGATTTAAATACAATAAATTAAAATTATATTTAAAAACTGTCTGGAAAAAAATATCGATATGATTGTTTATATGCCAATGAAGATATCACAGCTACGAGATTACCAACGAGTCTGGCTGTAAGAATACCTCTTCTCGCGGCCAAGGTTATCTTGTTTCTTACATAATTGCGTTGAAACCGCAAGTAAACATAATAGTTCGCTTTTAATTTAATATATTGCATCCGAGGGATAACGAAATTTAAAATGCTAATTATTTTAAAAGTAATACAAGATTTTTTCGATGTGATTTTTCAGCAATCTCTTTTATAGGACCATTGTCAATCGTTTCAATTTTTCATGTCTAGTGTGTCTTATATCCTTTTAATGAGTATGCACGCATATGTGTGTATTTTGTCTTTTCCAAAACATTTGCATTTATGAGAGCCTTTTGCTTGCTTTTGATTTGAAAGGGGTGTTTATAACTATTGGTTCTCACTACCCAAACAATAAATCTCAAAGATTTAATGGGAATGGAAGGACATTTACAGACGTATACGTTACAGTGTGTGATACATTTATCACTAGATCCAACGCCATCACCCAGGTCAAAGCCGATTTCATTCAATGCCAATATTCATACGATTTTAATTGATAGCACACAATATGCTACTTACGTAATATCGTCAATGGCATATTTTTCGAAGGAAAATCTGTTTCGTGATATAACATGATAATAAAGATTGACGTATTTTTTTATCCCCTTTTATTTTTTATTCGGCTCTTTAAGGATGTTTCTCCGCCCACACAACTCCTCCGATATGATTAATCAATGTCAGAAAAACAGAAGCGTTTAGATGGAGAGGAAGAATGTCGCATCGCTATTATATTAAGCACCCTCGAGCCCAAAGCAACTTAAGGGTTACAAAACGATGATAAAACGCGCTCGCACGCCATACTTTGCGCCGTTCATACACATTTACAACACACCAAATTGATATCGAATAATGGTCGTTCGCGATCTAATTCTATTAATATATTAGCGCCGGGGTTGAAACTTAACACGATCTCAAAATGAGGAGTTTATTCGGCGCAGGGGGTGGCGCAGGGTCGTCATTTTCGTGGGCAGATCGAAACCGCTTACCTTTCGGGCACCAATGATGGGCAAACAAAATAATGTATAACGAGCCGTCTGTATTTACCGATAAACCCTTATCAAAGCTCGCCATTAAAATTACTATAGCAAACTTGTGCATTAGGGCATTAGATGGAGCGTGAGCGATCTCCAGCCGAATTATTAGAAATCGTACTAAAACTTCATCGTTTTCCGGCCCTATTAAAACTGAAAGCCCGTGTGTTTATAGAATTTCCAATTTGTCGGCTTATGGCTGCTGCATTAAATGGAAATTGGAGCACATCTTGGAACAACATAAGCTTCCATAATTCTGTATCTAAATTACCACCGTGTAATTATTACTTTATCTCTATCATCAACATTTCTGCTGTGTTCTGAATTTATAGCATTTCCATTTAAAATTGGTCGCAAATTACAATGTTTTAAGGCTAAGGCTTTAATGGACGTGATTATTAAAATTATTAATATTAAAATGTTTAGGCAAAAAGCTGCGTGATCATACGGTCACGTTTATTTTTATTCAGGGCGTATAATATAAATGTACCCAAATCGAATACATAATGAATTTATTTTAAATTTATCATCGTTGATGAGCATGCACGCATATGTTGTGTGTGCACTCAAGTTATCTAGAGAGAGTATGCCCGCACATGTGGTGTACAGCGATCTATTTCATTAATTTACGTCAACAAAGTAGAGAGAGTACAAATATTCATCAACAGATAACAACATAATAAACGCTATTCATATTCATCCTTATGCGGTTGAAAATCATATTTGAGATACTGTTATAGGTCATGAGGTGAAATCGAGAGGTCATGGACATGTACGTGTGTACAGCGAAGCGTCGATTAAAAGCTTCGTCCAAAACCGATGTCTACATTAGGCAGGTTTTTTTAGCATGCATGTCAATTCAGTTCCTCGTGCCATATTAGATTCTGGACCGAGTGGCCCTCATCAGAAAACCTCGTCTACGTTAGGATAGACAGGTAGAATTAGACGCCGCACGTTTGGACCTATGCAATGTAAGAAAGGAGGCTTAGGACTGATTAATAAAGCTGTAAGTATTCTTGTAACTTGAACAAATTTTCATCCCCACACAATAGCGCTGTTTGTGACAACTTTTGTGGCACTGCGGACATATTGCGCATGCATCGTTGTTGGTCCTGTGATGGAGAGTAGGATGTGAGAGTCGCCATGAATCATTGAATAGCCTTGGCTGTGGTTAGACGTTCATCTCACGGCCAGATCTCTCTAGTCATCAATAATTCATGCTACATCCAACTTCTGACACCAATGTAGCGTAGTGGAGTGGGCGCTTTCAGGGTGGAGTTCCCAGGCCACGCCTCACTCTTACGCGATTTTCAAAATGACCGCGCTCGCACGCGGGTTCGTTTTTTATCGAGTCACAGTGAAGAAGAGCGGAAGAATGGAGGTTTTAAGAACTCATCCTTTCAAAATTTAATGATCGATTTCATACATACACGCCGAGTTCTTTGATCATCAGCCAACGACTGTCAGGATATCAGGCGGTGACAAGGATTAGGGATACAATAAGAGTCTTGATTTGTCGCAACTGGCGATGATCGCGAGGCACGTCGCCTTCATACGGGGCGGCGATCTGTCGCGGGACCAAAATGCATGTCCATCTCGTCCCAAGGCTATAGCTTCCGTTCAACTGACTTATTTGCCCACCTTCCGGTTAATCCGGGCAGATCTTAATCACAAAAAGCATGGCCAGCTTAAAGCCGACCAAACTGTCGACGACAGAACATTTTGATCCACGCAACAGTTGCATGCAAATTAATACGAGGCGCATAATATGATCACGAAATAATTGGATATATGAATTGTCTTGCATAACACAGGCACGTAGTAATACAACCTGGATGCATTGGGGTCCTGTTCATTTCTGCTTGTAATCGTTGTCTTCGTTAACACAGTATTTTATGCGTTGGTTTTGGCTCGTCGTTAAAGTCTCGCAGTCGGATCAACATTACCAATATAAAAAGTCATCTTGAATGATGCAGCTCTTTTTCTGATTATCTTCCGTTATTATATGACGCATTTTATACAGCCTAGGTGGGCTTACATCATAAAATATCCACTTGGAGTATTTGGAGCAGATTTGAATGATATCTTTCATGACAAATTGTCGAATTATTAATACAAATTTGTTTTATTTTCCATATGCGATCTTATTATATACTTAAAGATATACTTTCTATTTAGTAGGGAATGTAATCTGTAGGATAAAGCCACAAGTAAGCCAATGAAATCCTTTTGTTGGCTGATAGGGCACAATATATATTGTCTTTGTTCCATATCATCAGTCAAGAAGATGTGCCAAAAACATATTTATATTTATTTATGTAATTTTGTTATTAAAATTAAAATGTTGATTGTCTGGCATGTCCATTGGCGCGTCGCGTAACGGTCAATCCAATACTCTGATTTTGATTTTATTTAAAATTTGTTCAACATCTGGATGCTTTATATCATTTTGTACGATTTTTCTATTTAAGAAAATAAACATAAAGTGTTCTTGAGATTTTCCCAGACGCTTTCCGGTACATATTCCGTCAGATAAATCGGTTTAAATATCGGGAACGTCTAAAGTAACCTCTTAAATAAAATACGATGCTAATGGAGTTTTTGTAGAACATTCTTACCCCACGAAGGTAAGCCTCCGCGGAGACGAATCACTACATCAAACATCTTTAATGCAAAATTGGCACCTCGCTTTTCTTGGCACTTGTCAACGTCCCCGAATCGATTCTTTATTAAGTCGCTACGATATCCTATTAGGGCTGTATCATATATTCAAAGTGTATCGACTTTCAAAGAAAACATTATCAAAGGTTCAACATCGAAGGCTCTGCTGGGAAACCGGGGTGAATATCAATTACCCCCAAAGTAAGGAAAAACTGACAAAAACAACCTTCTCATAATTTTCACGTGAACGTCGGCGAAATGTTCGCAATATCTCGCTAATGTATATAATATCGGGGCACATTTAACGAATAATTAGGCTCCAATAAGTGCCAAGTTCTCGAACAATGTCTTATTATTCTACTCGCTTTGTCTCTTCTCGGAATGATGATGGAGAGCTTTCATTTTTTCATCACAATGAAAGCTTACGAGTGTGTTGCGTTTGTAAATGGAATAACAAATAAGTACTCTACGTCTATAAAGCGGAATTCATCTTTTATTCATCGGATAGATTTACGTGTTTTTCATCATTTGGAATCTTCAATTTTTCACTAAAGACCTTGTGAATTTTATAGGATGGCGAGGGTTTGAAATTACACTTAATGGCAATAGAATAAAACGCAAACAATGGATTCTATGAGGAGGATTCAAATATAAGAAGGAATTTTGCTGTACAAATTTACTAGTGATATATAAAAATACAAATGAAGAAAGAAGACGATAAGTAGTATCCTCTGTTGCGCAACACGTAATTGATCGTATTTATTTAAGCAGCCTTAGCATCATCTAGCAGCTGACAGTAGTAGACCGCATTCACTGTCTGTCTGTCAAGTAGAAAATCAATCAATAAAATACATTTTGAGCCCGCAAAATACCGTAGCCATCACATCCAGTAGACTGTTAGCTAGAGTAGCATCATCGAAGTACGCTTCAAATCTCCTCAAAATATTATTTGATTTCACGTCTTCGTTTACGAGAAAACGAATAATTATGTGTTGCGCAACACTTTCTTCGGTGACGAGTTCAAATTTGTGCAGCATAATTCCGAACTAAATTACTCAAAAATACAGTCAACCCTCCTATAGCGTTCACTTCATTTGTGGCGTCATTTACGTAAGCAACGGGTAAAATACTAGTCACTTGCACTTGTAAATAAACTAAAAACGTAACAAATTTTGTATGTCTAATTTTCTATAGAGTTTTACTTCCATAGCGGGGTCTCTATGTTGACGCTATAGAAGGGCTTGATTGTAATATAAATTTTAAAATATTATCAATTCATTTTTTGTCAATTTTTTTGCGTGTATTTCTGTAGGAACGCTCTGAAAATAGTAAAATAAAAGACAGCGTACGCTTTCTGAACCTGAACTCTTTACTGTATTCATATTCCAAAAGACATTTTGATATGTTCTCCTTTTAATGTCGAGTTTCATCGAAAATTGCACTTCACATATAAATTTCTGTTTGTATTGTTTTTTTAAAAATATAGTCTTGGTAGAATAAATTAGCTAGAACGTCACGATAATTGAAACCAAGTGACAGTTGATAAGAAAGGAAAGGGAAAATCGTTTGTATGTGTACATAGCATAAAGCAACTACTTAACCAACAATGCGCCTATTTTATTATATATTACACAAACGCATCTTAATCTTTTATCTAGCAATTTTTGTTAACTTAAGGAGTAAAATTGACTACCTAACCTGTTCGATGTTATCAATTGTCCGGGTGTCCTAATTCAGTTTTTTTTCTGCACACCATCGGTTTTCGTAAAGCTGTTCATCCATAACAGTTCATGAATGCAGACCTTGTTGTGCGTGAGGCGATTTTTCGATGTGTCAGAAGTCCGAAATTTGGACCAATTGGACACGGAAACCTTGCAGCTATTTCCTTCAATTTTAGGGCATTTATGGCTTTCTGTAACAGCTTTGGGAGATAATGAAAAGTCTATTCCTATATTTATCTTATCCTAATTAGAATATTCAGCTAGTTTCCTCTCACACGCAATAATTGGGGAAAAAGCATATCCTCGCGTTTCATTATTTTTAAATCTACGATTTTGCACCCCGTTGTGCACTTTGTGAATGGGTTGAACTAATATATAGCTCGCGTTAGAGGAGGGTCCCTATATCGGTAGTTTTCATCCATAAAATAATCGATATCCAATCAGGAATACGACCCGCTGATAGAAATAATTAAATTTATTTTATTTTGTTGGTTTTATTATAAATATGAACAAACATACTAAATATCGATTTTTATATATAAAATATACTGTATGTTAATTATACTATACCTATATTATTTGAGATAGTGCAAACAATAAGTTGACAAAGTTGTATTGCAATCAGATGAAACAGTATGACAGCGCATTGAATACGGACAAACAAACATTAATTTTTATATACTAAATTATGCCTATTTTACTTGCGCAATTTTTAGCAATAAGTGGACGAAGTTTTATCGCAATATGATAAATGATATGGCAGCACATTACATACGAACAAAGAGAGATTTTTTTTTTTATAAACATCCTTTGTTCTTATATGACAATTCTTTTAGAAACAAATTTTGATCGCGTCCCTTTGATAATGCTATTTTTGTCCCATTTTTAATCCAGACATTCGAGACAACATAAGTCGGAAGCAAGTTCGTAGACATGTCGAAAAAGGGCCATCGATCAAATTAATTTGGCACTGGCGTAAAGCGCGCATTCCCGCACGCCGTCGATTAGTTTCCCTTCCCGCCGCGCGCGAGCAGTCCAGTGGCGCCACTCGAATACACAGGTAAATAAATTAAAACACGTAACGTGTTGCCCAATCTAATTCCGTGTGCCTAGTTACTTAAAAGATTAAAACAAATAAATTAACTGCTGAAATTCCACGTGGCGGTGGTCCGACCCGCTGTAAGTACATTCGGTGTGTTTACATAGCGATACTTCCCAGAAAAGGTTCAGCTGAACAAGCCACTTTTGCTCGTGTAAAACTTGGGTATGTTATCTATTTGCCTTCACTCTCCTAACTACCCTTCATTTAATTTTCAATAATGATAACTCTGCGGAAGATACCTATTCCATTATTCAAATTAGGAAACTTTTACCTAGGCTGCAAATGCCTCCGAAGCCCCGGTTAAGTATTTATATATGCCATTATGTATCGGGGATGTCTTAAAACGAGAGACTTTCTTTCTGAGTTTTAATCATGGAAGATTTAAGAAACTCGGAGGAGGATATTTCAGGGGATTAAAAACTTGAAGTTGTTTTCTCAGCGTTTTTCAGTTGCGCTTTTTGGATGAAATTTCCCCAAGGAGGCGTTAAAATTTTCAGATAGTTAGCTGATTGACAGACACTGAACGCTAAACGATTGTCTAATCGCAGATGAAACAATTTGTCTTGGATCAAAGTTACAAAATAATTATAAAATTATATATAAAAACTACTCTCAAGTTCTCATTTCTAATCATACGCCATAATTAACCCTTTGATTAGTGAGTTGAATTTAAATCAAATTAAACATATCTTATATATAAAAATGAATTGTTGTTTGTTTGTATGCAATGCACTGCCATACCGTTCATCAAATTGCAATAAAACTTCGTTTATTTATTGCCAAACATTGCGCAAGTAATATAGGCATAGTTTAATATATAAAAATTAATGTTTGTTTGTCCGTATTTAATGCGCTGCCATACCGTTCATTCGATTGCGATAAAACTTTTCCAACTTATTGTTTGCACTTTCTCGAATAATATAGGTATAGTATAATTAACATACAGTATGTTTTATATATAAAAATCGATGTTTGTATGTTTGTTCATATTTATAATAAAACCAACAAAATAAAATAAATTTAATTATTTCTATCATTCCTAATTAAACAAGACAACTTTTTTAAATTTCAAACGATATTTTTAGAATTATTACTTCTGTGACAGCAAAGCGCCTAATACCAGCTAGTCAACCACTCATTTGAATTCGATCGCATATATGCGCAATTACTAATCAACGGAATAATATTAAAAAAAATAGTTAATAACGAAAATATAATGTTTCAAAAAATAGTTTACGGTATCATACCGTATCATGACCTGAGTAAGTCCTCGCATTTGCTCTATGACTTGCTGCTCTGAATGAACAAAAAGTACGCCTCTAAAGCGAACGCTTGCTTCTCCCTCGTTTATTATATGATCGCTATTAAACTTACATAATAAAAAACATTAAATCATAATCTTTCAATTGAATACTGTACTATTTTTTTTTCAGAATAATTGTAATTTAAAGGCGCGCTTTTAAAATAAGGAAGTTTCCCTGACGCATCATGTAAACTTATTTAATCTGGTTTTTTAAATGAATAAAAGAAAAATTCTTTGCAAATTTGTATACATTCATAAATAGGGATAATTTGTCATAGTATTATTTGTAAAAAAATATCTTTTCAAATCAAACACCAGCTTCAAGCTTTATGCCAGCATTTGAAAGGCTCTTTTGTGTGCATTCGGTGAGCTTAAAGCGGAATTATCCATTCGGAATTGCTAATACTGGGTGATTAGACCACTGCAAAGGCTTATTGTTGACAATTAGAGGACTTAAAGCAGAAGCTGAAGGATAATTGTACAATTTTAATCAACAAAACGGATAATTTATGATCACGACAAATCATGCCTTCGAATGACTAGAGGGGATTTGTCTAGTCTAGAATTTTGGCAAAATCGATTTTTTTTGCACGCTTTCAAAGTTGAGATTTATAAGAATATATTTACCAAAAACGAATATAAAATTCTAATTATTTATGGATTTATAGCTTTTTTGATGACGCGAAAATCAAGCCTACTTCAATCAAGAATCAAGAAAATCGAAACTACTTTTTTCATCACGGTTGACATAATATCTCATGTTTTAATCAATTGATTTACTTCAAATTTAATACGAAATTTTATTACATAATCTTCTATCGTTTATACCAGATTTATGTCAAAATTTTATTATAAACTATTTAAAAAAAATTAAAACTTAATCATCATCATTTTTATTTAACTTAACGCTATAAATTTTTTGCCTCTAGATTAGAATACCCCCTCAAAAACATTAAAGCTGAGAAATTTAATCTCATATCATACATTTGGATTTGAATAAATTCATACCGGGATCTATTGACATATACGTGATAGAATTTTCCGGCATCCTCAATATTTGAATATTATTTAGGGATCGATATCCATTAGAGCTTCGACCTTTTTCGGGTCCTAATTTAGTTACACGTGTGTCTTTTTAGGTTTTAAGGTTTCCGTGTTAATTTTAGAGCTTTTGCGCGCGCGCTAATTGGAAAAAGCCTATGGATTTTTTCGAAAATGAAAATATCCGCGTTGTTATTAATAAAAGCGTATTTTAAATGTTCGTGCGCGAGGCCGGAAAAGAGTACTCGAGGGGTATTTTTTAAGGGTGCAGTAAGATTTTGCACAAGAACGAAATGTCGAGAGTCTTCCCGCGGGTCCTTGGGGGTCCACTTCTAGATAGGATCGAGCACAAAATAGGTGTGTTTATTAAGGGTCCTTGCTCGCCATATAATGGACTATAATGCTCAGCATTACATTCCGTTATGATGATGCTTAAAAGATACTTTCGTATTCGATGTTGAAATTTCATAAATCGCAATTTCTCGCTGTGGAATTTTGGCTCTTGTTATGGAAAAGCTTTTGATTTGGTTCATTTATTCAGGGACTCGAGAAATTATTTGAACAACTGTCCTTAATTTTCTTCACATGATCGAGGTTTTTTTTATTAATTCCCGATCTTTCAATAAGAACGCTCAACTTTTAAATGTAAATAAAACAATCTGTATATAAGATATCCACTCAATTTTATATATATTTAAAATCATATTTAATGGCATTTATTATAAAATATAAAATTATTATAATATTTGCCTCAAATTTGCTTAATGGCACATATTCAAAAGATACAATTTTCGATGACTTTGTCGCATAAATCTGGCCGAATTTACTGGACAACGTTCGTTATGTTGATTTTAAGGGCATTAATTGATTGTGATTTATACGCATAAATTATTTATTTAAGATAGCTTTGAATAAATAAGTCTAAACGAGTTAAATCGCATGATATCTGTGGCCATTGTGCCCTCGAATGCTACAAGAAGTTATTTATCATCAAGTTGTTCATCCATTATATACTAACTATCATTGAACGTGTCTATTGAAAAACCATGTATAAATCAATTTATTATACACTTAGATCTTTTTTTATGCGATAGATATGTTGCACGGGGAGTCGCATATAAAAAATCGTATAAAACTACATAGAAAACTGAGGGATAAATTCCATTATTTTTAAAAATCGCATAACTTTAAATCAATGTGATAGAATGTACCAAAAACCGCACAAAAAAAGTTTATAAAAACACAATACATATTTATGTTAGAATTTTTGAGAAGCGTTTCCAGATTTAAAAACAATTCCGTTCATCCATTGAGCTATACAAACTCAAATTATAAGGGTCGTAACTTGCACTAGTGATAATTTTAGATTTTTTTTAATGCGCATTCGCACAAAAAAAAAACTTTGTTCTATATAGAAAAATTATAGATAGGTTCAATTATTTTTGAAAACCGCATAACTTCAAATTCGCATAAAAACAGACCCGAGTGTAATTAGATCTAAATTAATAATTTATTATAATCTGGAAGCTTTTATTCTTTAATTTAGTTCAAAGAGATATCTATTTATTATTTGGATCAACGACTAGCCATGAGAATCCAATATGGTGTCATTTGATTATTATACGTTCAAGTCCTTTAAATATTCCATTCTGAACAAATAATTTCGTTTATCAAATTCATGAGATAGCAGACGTTTAAAAGCTATTTTTTCCATCATCAAATTAAATTCTACACGATGAGTACTAAATTTGTTTGCGATAGAGTTCACGGCCCATCTGGATGATTCGCTACGTATTACACATAACTGCTTGAATAATTCAGATGTAAAATTTCGATATTCATCCGACGTTTAAACTAATTCGAAGGAACTCTCATAATTACATTTTCGCCGAGTGCCTCTCGAATTTATCATACATAAATCGCGGGGGGGTGATTCAGTGTGCGGAATTAAATATTTAGAAGTCGATACGTATTCGGGGGCGTCTATAATTCGTTAGACACAATGGCAGTTATGAATTTTCGTAGCTTACTGGCGATTTTTCGCGAAAGTTGAAAATTTAATATTATATGATGTAAGCCGATTTCAATGGGATTTTTTTCAATTACGTTAATGGCCCATGTATCGTCCGAAAGACATCAATCATCAATAAATGTCGAGTTTCATGCTCCTGGACCGAATCCCCGAAGCTTATATATATATTTTGTTATCATTAATGCGTATATTGTATAGGTTTTTTTATTTATCATTTTCGTGCGTATCGCAAGGAAGGATGAAATAAAAAATCCTTGCTTCAAGATTCGATACTTGGATGTGGTAATTTTTCACGCCGGATTTTGCCATCATTTCATCCATTGCCTCTATCAAATATTAACAAAGCTATCAAATATTATCCATAGGGATCTTGCCATATTTTTGGGTTTGTGTTCAATTATTATCAGACTAGAAAATTTGCTTCAACTTCTTATATTAGGTGTATCAAGAAGTCCTTGCCGATTTGGATAGACGTCTGTTAGAGCTCAGTTTGTCCTGTTTGAAATGTCAAAGCCCAAAATCGATATATTCGATAATATATGCTGCTGTTTTTCGACCAGCATAACCGTAGTCGACAGCTCAAGAGCATTTAAAGCATATCGAAAAGATGAATCGAATAGATGTTTGAATGCCGCACGAACTGTCCGAGGATAACAAAGTTTTGTTGTCAAAACAAAAAGTTCATCCCTTTTTTTGTACCAAATTGTGACTGCGGATAAAATAATGGCTTTCGTTGAGACAATAATCATTTCCGACTACGAAACCTGGATTGACGACCCGCAAAATTATTTTGCGCATTTGGTGGGATATCCAAGGAATTATTCATTATGAATTTATGAGATCTAACGAAACAATAACTGCAGATATGTATTGTCAGCATATTTATATTCACCAAACCTGACTCTGACGGACAGAGCCAGAAATTTATTGTGTTTATTTACGCGAAAACCTTAAAACTTTAGGTATATCCAATCAACGATATTATAGTGAGAAATCTCCCAAAAATGTAGCCAAGTCGATCAAAAACGTTTTAAGCCCCAACTTGGAGAGTTTTTGAAGATGCGGTTTCAAGATAATCTCATTTAACACATTGACGCACAGTTACCGTCAAATACCGTCGTGCGTCAGCCAATAAGTCTATGCATACCGTCTTCACCAACACAAAGAATTGTAAAATGACCAATAACAACAGGATGTTAAAAATAAGACCACTCGTTGACATTGTTGTTTCGAATTTTCAAATTATGTATTCTCCATTGAAAAAAAATCTTTAGCTGAATGTCTTCTTCGTCGAGCGCAATTGTGGTTACAGCAATACATAAAAGGGAAGAAAGCGAAGTAGCATGGGTGAACTATCATCCCCATGCGATAGCGCCGTTAATCTGGATAGATTTAATTCACCAGATTAACAATGACGTCTTCCGTCTCTCTTTAGGCGCAATGTGTTAATCGCAGCGAGCAAATTGCGCCTACAAAAACGACAGGATCGCTTCTTGTGTGTGCACCGTTGCTGGTTGGGTGGTGTTGTGTAGGAAGCGAAAGTTGGGAGAAGTAGTCGGATAGCCTTGACTGCGGGAGGGCGTCCTTCCCGCAGCCAGATCTTTCTCTCGTGTATAATAAAGAGGCTATCAAAGCAGTCTTTCTGTTCGACGTCCGTCCATTTCATCCCATCCACCCGGTTACATAACGATTAATCGGCTTAAAAGACTTTTCGATACACCTAATATGTACGAGGGCTGAAAATTAATGCACACATGCTATAAATTCGACTATAACCTCGACTGGTAACGTCTCCAATCATATAGTTTTGCGACATTTAAATTTCGAGCATGAATCACCTGATCTGAATTCATAATCACGTGCCCCACACGATATTGTAGGCTAAAAGCCATATTATAAACTCTAATTCAATTACACGATGAATACTTATAATTACGCTCTTCGATGTATTCTATGATTATTATAGCATAATAGGAGCGAATTTTGTTGATCTGTAAATTACATTTAGGGTCAGACTATTGTGGTAATTTAATGATATTCGAATTAATAGTATTTTGGGGGTTGAAATAATTGTTCGAATATGATCCTCTATGAATGTCAATTGCTTTTACGTTGTAAGCGATGCTTCTCAATACACTTTGGCGTACAATAATTCATTAATTATATTCAGCATCATAAACAGCAATTGTCTGTGTCGAAATTATTAGAATATACTTACAAACGACTCAAATAGTAATGAAAGAGTTTGCTCATTTTTTAAATTAAGTTCTTAATCAAATAAAAGCGCTGTTGGCAGTACAAGGAAAACATTATTTAATTAATGGGGTGAAAGCTCATATTTAAATTCTCCTAATGCTTTTAAACATAACAAGCTGAATATGAAGAACATGAATCATTTTATTAAATACAAAAAAGAATGGTTACGAATCAACGCAAAAACTCAGCTTTATTGCTAAAGGCGGCACTCATCTTGCGCACAGCTATATCATGTGCAAATTTTCAGTTAATATGCGATGTACAGAACTTTTTAAAATATCTATCATGTCTGCTAGTTCACGCACTTTCAATCAACGGTCATCCAATATCATTGTGTATTTCTGACACCATTTTTGGCGTGGTCGCCTCAATAAGTCGACCACTGTGATATTCATCTTGGAAGCTCATTGGGTTTTGTTTTTAATTTTGTCACCCAATATTTTACTGTTTCAAATTACAACGAAAAAATAAACAAGAGAACTTCACAAGTTCTTAGCTCCATACAACGATATACATTGAGGTCAAGATTCTACTGAAGAAAGCTCCGAAAATAAGAATATTTAGGTAATAGGAAAACCCTCCTGCTTAATGGTGATTGATAGTGATGACTATGAAAACCAAGGAAACTTGTCTTCAAACTAGGCCATCAAGGAATAAGAACTTGTTAAGCAACTTTTCGCACGAAAAAGATACCAAATATTTATTCTGGAAAGTTACAAGTTATATTTAAAGGTTTTCAATGCGCAACAAAAATAGCAGCTGGACGAAAGACAACAAAGAAAACGCTGAATAATCATCTCACGAACATATTTCAACCATAAGACAAGCGGTTACCATATAAATCTGATATTGGATTTGTAACATTTAAAATATACGGTAATAAGGGAAAAATATAATTGCAATATTACAGGGCGCGGCAGAGAAATTACCTTATTTAAAAAATCAATAACACAAACAGTTTAAAAAATATTTGCCTAATTATTCATTTCATGTTATAGAAAGATATTTAAAGTTTTTATTTATTATATTTTTAAAATTATATCGTTAGCGTAGTCTCCGTTCTTGTCAACGCATTTAAGTGCGACAGGAAAAAATCCTTATTGTTGTTGTAAACTAGCGATTTTGAGTTGTCATCCTATTAAAACTAACATCCACATCAATTTATTCAAGCTTTGACAAAAAAAAACCTCAATCAGGAAAATCTTCTTCATCCAGATCGCCGATCTTCGATGTTTCGAGTGTCTTGATAGTTCTTGAACCTTTAGTTTTTTTCTGCATATCATCGGTTTTCCTAAATCTGTCCACCCATGCCGTTTAAGAATGCAGACCATATTCTGTGGACATATTAGGGCATGGCGTTCGTTCACGAGGCGCTCTTTCGATGTATCAGTGGTGCGAAATTTGGACCTGTTGGACATTGAAAGCTTATGGCCACTCCTTCTAATTTAAAGACATTTTGAGGCCCCACCCCCCAATTGACCGGTAATAAGTGCAGAGATTGTGAATCGGAGACAGTGACGGATAGAGTGTCTTGCGTCTCTTCTTATAATCGCACATCGATGGTAAGATCATGCTGTAAAGGCACCCCTACACGTCTAAATATTTTCAAACATTACAAACTTATGTTGAGGAATATTACAGCAAATATATTAATGATTCATCATTTTCTTCATTTATTTGATTGATACGAGCTTTGATAATTAAGACTGATGTTCAATTCATACTGAGATCGTCCTGAGAGTCCTTGCGGTGCTCTTTTAAATTGATCCCGGGCAGACTTTCAGCATCGATGATTTTATTAAAATGAGTTTTGATTCCGTTGCAGATGTATTTTATATTAAAAAAAACCAGATCAACTTCGAAGCACCCTCTCGAAATTCCCGGAAATTGCCAAGACGTCTCCTTTATTCGATTTTTACTCTTACCTCATCTTAATATATCTTTCAAAGGAAGCTCGCGTCGAACAGAAATGTTTTCTCTCGGTGTTAAATCGCGTCTATAGTGAAAATATTTTTGCATAAATGGAAATCTGTTTGTATTGAATTAGACCTTTTTGTTTTGTTTGTGCGCTTTTACATGATGACGTTATTTACGGGGAAACGATGAGTTTTCATATTTTCTATGTGAATTATAGGATCGGAAAATAATGGACGCTTTTTATCATAAAAGCTTAAATCTAATCGATAGATAATTTCCATCGTATCAGTTTTTATCGCCGTTCTTTATAATTTTTTATCTAAATGGTATTGATATGTTTTTTTAATTTATAATAATTGTTTCAAACACCTAAAGAAATATAATTCAGAGGGTGAATAAGATGAATGGGGGTGAAAGTTCTAAGCCAAGCTCCATTGTTTTTTCTTGCATTAATTTTGCGGAATGAGGCCTAGCTTTTCTTATTGAAGCTTTATTATTTTATGAGCTCTTGTTTTATTCATTCTGTTTTTTGACAGTATGCCATTGCTGTGATTGTCAGACCAGCTACAAGGAATACAAAATTAATTCTTCCAATGGTATCCGCAATTTGCTACAAAAACGGGTCGATTTCATACCTGAACAAGAAGATAGATTGTATTTCGTTTCTCCAAACCACAGGTTCCCAACGAGGGTTCTATGCTTACCTGGGGGGGGGGGGTGTTGAATTGATCAACTGGAGCGTTTGTGAACCAAATGCAAATTTGGGGGGCGTTGAGAGCCAACTGTCGCCCCCTTGGGACATCCTCGCAAGAACGCGCCGAAAAGTTTGATTAATATTAAAAGCCATCGGACGCATATTTTTATACATATGTTTTAATATATTTTACTTCATATTTGAAAAAAATTCTCCCAAATGTAGTAACCGTACATCAATTTTTTTCAATATTACAAGGGTCATCTATAAATCTAGGTCACAAGGGCTCCTGAGGCCGGGTGATATGTTTTGTTTCAATTTTGGAGTACCTGCCATGCGGGGGGAAACCTAACAGTCAATTTATTTGGTATCGCGTGTTTGTCGGCCTTTTTTATGGAAAGGTCCATGCAAATCCATGCAAAATCCATTGGAAGCTCGTAGAATTTTATGGTAGTGTTGTGATGAGTCTAAAACTAAGATCAACTAAGATGATTCTCACGACGAGACAATGAGTAGGAAACCATCGGTGATTTCTGAGGAACCGGCGCAATAAATTTAATAACAATTGTAAAATGATCGACGTGTGAGGCTTGACATCCTTCACGAATAATTTCCTGACATGTATCTATGTCTGCTTGGTGATATTGTGTTGGAAAAACTTAGTTATAAGAAATTGCGGGCCGAATAGCGGGAGGACGTCCTTCCCGCGGCCAGATCTCTCTTTCTCGTGTTTAACCCTTTTAAGAGGTAAGACACAATGTTATATCAGAATTTCAGTGATTCAGAAAGAGTATTCGTATACATTGAGCTTGGAAACGCGTGTTGGACATAACTCAAAGGGTAAAAAAGGAGTTTTCTAAAACGATAGACTTTCTATTCGACACTCATCCACTTCCATATCATCGGGTCATTATATAGCGGCTATATAATGACCCGAAAGCAGAATGAACCCGCGTGTAATCTCGGCCATCTCGGCGAGAATGTGAGAGCTGGATGCGGTCCGGGGACTTTGGCCCGCGAGTGCTCCCACTCCGCCGTCATCACGTCACGTTACAATGGTGTCAGAAGTGACTACGATAATGGTGCTTCGCTACAGGTGGACTCTGAGCCTGGACTTTATGATTTGAATAAATCTTCATATTTTCACGATCACTTGATGATCCAATATATTAGTTAAAGCGGAAAGAAATGTCATTTTTTGTTATTTGGAGAAAAAAAATATTTTAATAAAAGCTGTACAATATTACTCAATTAAATAATTTCTACTGTTATTTGTTATTGCCCTCCATAGATTAGGTAGTTTTTTAATGCCTCTTTCGTAAAATTTGGCCGGTTTTCTACTAAAGTAAGAATCCAAATTACTTTTCACTTGTTCTACAGAAGTGAATTTTTTATCACGAAGCGAATGCTCTAATGATTTTAAAAGATGATAGTCTGAAGGTGCAATGTTAGGAGAATATGGTGAATGTTGCAGCACTTACAAATCCAGCTACCTTATTTTGTTCTGCGTAATCCTTGCTGCGTTTGGTCTTGCATTAACATGCTGTAATATTTTTCTTTGGTTATTTACTAGTACTGATCACTTTTTGAGCTTTTAACTTATCTAATTGTGTACAGTTTGACCAGGTTTTAATAATTCGTAGTGAATTATACCAAAAAATCCCACCAAACATAAAAAAATCCCATCAAATATAAAAAATCCCACCAAACATATCGCAAATGGGTCTCATCAATTTCTGACTTGGAAATTTGTACTATGGCTAAAAAAATATTTGAAAAAGTAATACAAACAACAGAGCTTCAAAATGACACTAACTTTGACGTATTCACTAGATGGTAAAGACGCAACCTAAAAAATGACATTTCTTTCCGCTTTATCTAATGTTAGTGAACTTCTTCTTAAGCACAATGTCATTATTTTATCCATTGGTAAGCTACTCATCTGAATGATATTAATGTTATTTGTCCATAAAAAACAAACAACAAAACAGAAACATCATTGAGCACAAATAAAGACATTGATTAAGGCAACTGAGTGTGCACGCCACAGTGGCGTTCATACCCATAAAAGGGTTAAAATATGCAAATTATTTTTTATAGGGCGAGGACATATCCAAATATTTACACTTTAAATGAAATAAGGCGCATTTTTCAGGAGACAAATCAATAAATTGGCGATTCATATTCTTCCCACTTTCAAAGCCCAACGAACCCTTTGATCTCCCCCAGTAATTTAACGTTGGAATAAAATTTAAATTGTCGAACGTATTCAATAAATCATGATTCATCAATATCGATATCCCATTTGAAGTGCTTCGCTCGTATTCGAGCATCAAGGGTGGTTTACAAAGCGTTCGCAAAGTTTCCTCATTTTAATAGACTTCCAGTCCGTCCCTTTAGTAGCATAATGCGCCATTTTGTATTAAAATAATCCCATTATATTTATTCGCCCGTGAAATATTTATTCAAGGCAAAACTGCTTTGCCTTTTAATCGACCCGACCCAGCTATCGAATCTCCACTAAAAACCCTTTTCCCCAGACGACGGGCGGAATGCCTCATGAGCTTATTAGCTTGTTTGCCCTCTTTAAAAAAAAACTTGCTGAAAAATGCGTGAAGTTCATGAAACCGGATGAGACCTCGTTGAAGTTGCTATCAAAACCGATCGAGCTTTAATGCTTTAATGCAATATCAATACGGGGGATGCTTTCAACCGTAATGGCTGTTGAGATAATTTGATCTGAGGCAAAATAAGCATCAGAGCTAATAAGGAAGAAGGTAGATGATTGCATTAAGGCTCGTCCTACTTAAGCTCTATGTTGCAGGAGATTGCATTTCTCCCAATTAGGCCCAGTATAAAAGCAAACCAATTACGCCATAGTGGGACATAACAATAAGGATATATTTTAGGAGAATGCCCAAATAATTAAATATGTATTCGAGGACAGCAGCGAATGGTACAGCGAGCACTTGCTCGAATTACCATTGGGAGTCCCGCGGGTATGATGGCATTGTGGCCGGGTTTAAATATTCCGGGCGATCCCCGAATTAAAGGGATCCAAAAATTAGAGCGAATTTAATTTCGCCGCGATGAATGCACGCATTTGAAATTATTATTTGTTGACGTCACGCCGGAGGTTTCGTCAACAAAGGCGTCGGGTATGAAGGAAACTAAGCTCGTTCACACAATAGGATTTAACTAAATTCATTCGCAATGTAAAAGATTCAGGCTAGAAGGGTTTGCACATCAGCACTATAACGAAGACGGGACTAAAGTATAAGGGAATTGTTCGCAGGGAACCATGGAGGGAGATCTTAAAAGATTTGCGGAGAAAAGCCGAACAGATTCCACATTAGAATCTTTTTAAGCCCGCCTTTATGTATTCGGCGACCTGAAATATACAATATTTCAATATTAATAAAACATTGCCACTGTTTTAAGCGAGAATTTGTATCGAGACACGCTTCAGGAAACACACATTTTTGCTGCAACATCAAAAAATATTTTTCCCGTTATTTATAAATAATTTTGATGCTAAAAATCGACGAAGAGCATTTGAGTCATTGTATTTTGATTTTCTTCCAATGGAAAATTTAAAAAAAAATACAGATATTAGGTGTATCGAAAAGTCTTTGCCGACTGTTTAACGATGAAAGTACTTATTTATTTTTTTCGTTTTTATTTACAAAATATAATTTATTTCATTGCAATGCAAAAAAAATTTCTTTGATGTAGACCATGAAGTAAACTAGGTTCATTTACAAAGTAGGGTTACAAGGGCTCCTGACACCGGGGGAAATATTTTGTTTCAATTTTGACACATCCGGCGGGTAGATCAGTTTTTTTGGTTCTGCGTGTTTATCGGCCATTTTATTTAGTCACAACAAATTCTTCAAAAAAATGGAAAGGTCGTTGCGCACACCTACCACTTCTTTTTGGATGCATTTTTCCTGTGCGTGGGTGGAACTTGTAATCCGTTTCTGACCCCTCTGGTTTCGGGCGAGTGTTAGACTCAATGATGCCCACCCATAAAACTCCAGGGGAGGGAGGAGGCAACCCTGCTTCTGTTGTTGTGCGCAACGTTAGAGTGTGAACCCGAATAGGGAGAGTGGACAAGCTGTTCTGGTACTTTTCCGGTTGGGTGTTAGACTCCATGATGCTCACACATAAAACCCCAAGAGGGCCAACCCTATGCCGGTGGATAACGGTCAAACCTATGAGGTAATTATTAGGAGTAGAGATCCTGCACAAAAAACCTCATCAATTTGCTCATCAAACGCTGCATGAGTAGCCCAGATAACATAAATTGGGTACGCAGGTCACCCTGTGCTTCGTACCCGTAAAGGGGTGTGTGGAACTGCTGATTGCAGAAGTTGGTGGAGTCTATGTCAAATGCATCACTACTATCAGCATCTCCGTGGTTAAATACTATAAATGACCGAACCAATACGAGTATCTCACCATCATGTTGAGGATCATGTTCTCGTATTTAAGCTCAGTTACTCCGAGTACTTGTTTCAGAGTATCTCTCTGAGGCATCCAAGCCTCGCAATCATGGTGTGTATCATGTCCGCCTGGCAGTGGTGGCATGATGTGGTTGCCTCTTTACCTGTCCGTTTTAAATAGACTCCAAAGCAGTCATGCTCTATCAGAACTTGGGTAAGACGGCTTTTCATCTCTCCGTGTTTCTGGGCTCTCCATTGAATTATGTCCAGTGTAAATCGATGGGTCCATCTTCATTTGTTAATCTGATCCCATTTATGTTGCCAGGCTTTCTTCAGTTTTTGTGCATGTGCTGTGAGATTCTTAGGGTCTTCAAATACACTCTTCTCTGTTAATAGAGGGATTCCAGTGATTACGACCACCCTATCGTTGAATACAGTTTTATATGCCGCCCTAACTCGTAGACTTGCTATCCATGATGACCCCAAGATATTGTACACTTTTGGAGTACGGGACCTCATGACCATCAGTGACAATCTGGTATATTCCCGGTGTTCTTCTTCTGCTGAAGATTATCGCATCTGTCTTCTTCGCCGTTAACTGTAGGTGATTCTCCTGTATCCACTTGCTGATTTTGTAGAGGATTCTGATAAATTTGATTATTTGGTCAAATATTTTTCCTGTGGGAGGAAGAATCTTCACATCCATAGTTGCCTATGGATGAGCTCTGCCATAAGTGAGCGCAAGACACCCATATCAGGTAGTGTAGGATTGCTAACCACTAAACCACCTCCCTTGTCCTTCTCTGCCCCCCTGGTATTGTTTCCACATTGCTTCAGGTGAACAGGTAGTCTGGACTTTTATTTGGCCCTATTCTAGTGTTGGAGAGGTTGTTGCGCTTTGCCCCTCTTTCTTTCACTGCCCTCTTTGGCGCTCAGAATCTCTTCTGCGTAGTCGCGCCAAAGGTCCCAGTTCTTCTTGCTTTCCATCATGCTGTGGACCATGGGGAATGACCGGAACGTACGATGACCTGCTGTATCAAACAAATTGACCACACACCAGGTGCTTAATTTCAAGATAATTTTTATGACTTATACATTCTAAATGACTCAAAGGATCATCACAATGGTACTTTAATCCACTTCATTTAAGAGCTGAGTCCATTTTCTTATTTTGTATGCTAAAACCGGCACCACTAGTGCGCAATTTCAAAGGCGTTCTTTCAAAACGTTTTTTTTAATGTATGCAAAATTTAAATTCCTTCTTTTCATATTGCAGAACTTGGTAGATTATATCCATCTGCAAAATAATTAAGGGGACTAAAAATAAGCAATACAAATGTGCTCGCTTAAAGCAGGCGCCTATTTTGTATGTAGGGGTGCTATTCAATTGGCTTCATTTTCATTCAGGCACGCTCTATTTGCTCTTTGATTCCAGTGGTTTTCAAACTGTTCATTAACGGAATACGAATAACCGTGTCTCGAGCTCTCTAATTATGCCACGTCTCCTCAAGAATATCAATTTGTGCGGAAATATTAGTTGCTCGGCAGGTTGTACACGGATTAAATGGATATTTTTATATTAAATGCTTATTTAATATTTGGCCAAACGTTGATGTGGAATTTTAATCGGCCACTCGTAAGGGTCGTAACCTACTTGATGTCTCATAATTTAGAGAGCGCATTGTCCCCGTCGTTTAATGTTTTTATTATAATTTAATGGAGCCTTTTGGAGGGCGCCGTTTCCCGTTTCGACCCCATGGATGGACTTCTTTGCGGTGGGCTCAATTGGTGGACCGATTCCTCGCACACGAAAGGGTCGTCCGGTCATAATCAGGTCTTGTAGCAATTTCCATGTGGGTCCCGTGTTTGTAAGGTGAGCCCTTAATTGTCCCACCGCAGAGGTCCCTTTTAATTATGTATGTGTAAAATTTGAAACAAAATAACACCGGCAATTATCCTCTGAATGGCATTACTCTTGTTTTCCCTGTATTGCGACAGGACGTTTGTGGTCGCTCTATTTTCCGTGAACGAAGATTAAGCCCCCGACCTTTGACCGCAGGGGCGTAAATTGAAATCGGAGAAAATACGGGAGCATTTTTCTTTGAAAAATTAATATTTTCAGTGGAGAAGAAGAATCGGGACATTTATCACTATTTGCGGAGAATAGGTACAACAATTGGACGTATCCATTAGTCTTCGTGCGGTACAAGCCCTACTGACATTTCTGACACTCAGCCCTGAAAGCTCTGCTAGATAACAGTTGAAAACCACTGTCTTCAGTGATATCATGAATTCCCGCGCAGATTTATTGTTTGTTGATAAAATTTTATTGTTTTCCTCATTAAAATATTTTTTAATTGAAAATTCGACTTAAATTTTTTTCACATTTTCATGATTATTTCATGATTTTCTTATATATTAGTGAACTTATTCTCAACCCTTTGATTAATGAGTCAATTTTAAATTGAGTTGAACGCTATAGATGCTATATTTGTATGTCCAGCAGTTACCGCCCACATAAATGCACTTTTCTCTCAGGACCGCGCAGCGTGAATCAAACTTGTATAAATGAACCTTAACACTGTTGATATTATAAGACCACCATAGAATAAAACCACCTAGAACCACATATAGAGTCACTTTTTTTTACCGCGCTAAGTTTTAAATGCATGGCATCTGCTTTCTGTTGTTCAGCTATTTTTTGCCTATCGTCCAAGCCTGCCAGTTTATTTCTGAAGGAGTAGATTTAACAAAAAAATGGTGATACTCGGCTAATGACGCCACTCCAGATCAATCAAGGGGGAATAACAAAATTGGTCAACGATAAGAATGATGCGAGTTTTTTAATTATCAAAACAAACGCCTGTTCTCAAGACAACACGAACAATCAAGCTTTGGCTTTTAGACACTCATTCTGTTCTTAAACTTTAAATAGCTTATCCAATGATAGCGATTTCAGTTAAGTATGTCTAGAATACGATTTTTTTGTTGTTGAATAGTATGTATGCACATTTGCAAGTTTCTATATATATATATATCCAATAGGGTTAACACCTCCTTTCTCTAGATCGCTCGAGTGCGAACTCAACATATGAGTACATACTCATCAAAGGGTAAAAGCGTAATATCAACGACATATGAAACGCAATAAAATTGTTAATAATCATGTGGCATAAATTGTTTTAACTACAGAAGTCAAGTGGCATGTTTTTTTTTACAAAATTATCTTGATTTGCACCAAAGTAAGAAATTAATATATCTATCAAAATGTTGTTTTTTACTTAATGGGGTATTCTAGTCTAAAGGCGAAAATTTTAGATGTTGTCTCTTGAAATTTTCAGAATATAAAAAATAATGTTGTAGGCTGGTAAAGTATAAGGGGTAAAAAAAGAGCGTGTCCTGGTTGACACGATTTCAACCCTTTTGGTCATCTCAAATAAAAAAATAAAAATGATTCACAATTAATAAAAATGTCGCTATAGTTCCTACCTCTAAAAAAAATATTAATTGAATTTTCAAAAAATTGTGACTGTTTAAAAAAAATTTTTTTTTTGACTTTTTTTTTCACAGTATTATTTTTTTAAAATAGTTCAAAATAAAATTTTGATATAAATCTGGTAGAGACAATAGAAAATTATATAAACAAGGGTTTTTACTAAATTTGAAATAAATCAATTGATTAAAACTTGAGATATAATGTCAACCATGTTGAAAAAAGTAGTTTCGAGAAAAACGCGTTTAAAGATTTTATTCTGGTAGGAACGACATAGTTTCAGCGTCATTAAAATGGATATAACTTTGTAAATAATTTGAATTTTGGAAATTTCTTTAGAAGATATATTTTTTTAAATTAAAATTTTAATATATGCTAAAAACACAAATTCAATTTTTTTAAATTTTAGCCCTTAAAGTTTTCTTTGTCATCACACTTAATCGCCTTCAAGTGAAAAGCTTTTTTTATTGTTTAAATATTAATATTATCTAATAATTTATCAGTAGGATTATGACATAAAGCAGTTGGATTCAAATCTGTTTCAAATACCTGTTTAAATACATTTTTTAAAAATTAATTTGATTAACTTATATATTTTATTGTTTAGAGATGATTTGTGGGTTTGATCAATTCTTGTTCAGGGTTGTCACAACACAAAATGAATATTTTTTCATTACTAATAATACTAATGAGAATATGTTTTTTGACAAGGCATCTGACCAATATATCCCAAAATACACCATAATATATGTCCATATCATAATAATTTTTAGCTATTAATTTGGATCAATTAGTCTTACACATTGAACTAATTCTGGGCATAATTTCTTCGAGCATGCATCCAATGTTGATGGTCTGATTAATGGATGAATCTATTAAGCCATGCGTCAATGGCTTCATCATAAACCCATTGCAATTATTCGTCGATAGGATGAGTTTTAAATGTGGCTATGATCCTGCGGAAACTGCGGTTGGATCCCTTTTGATGTTGTTTATTTTGATATCTGAGCCCAATGTACTAGCACATGAAAGAGCAATACAAAGCCTGTGCAAATATTAATTATTTTTCATTAAAAGTTGTATTGTACTGCGGTTATAATAAAAGTCAACAAAGGGATCAGAACCAATTGGAAATCCAAGACTGTACAAAAGGATGTTCGAGGCGTATTCATGAGCAAAATATATAATTTAAAATTATTAATTGAAAAACTGTAATGCTTTTAATTGAATTTTAAAATTCAACAACCCCGAGGGATTCCCCGCGCCGAATCTGGAGGCATCGTGATTTAAGCCTGCGGAGAATTCCAACTTTTTAATTAAAGAAAAATATCGGTCGATTCCCGTATCGAAATTTCATAATAGGACTTTGCGAAAGGGCACTCGAACACTCATCATAATGCCATAAAACCTTTTCCCTTTTGTAAAGCAAAACATGTTTGTGTTAGAAAAGGACTCCGGGGACTTTTGTGTACAGGATATGAACCGTGTTTACCTAACTGTTTATATTAGTATTAGATAGAAAAAGTTTTATGTCATTTCCTGTCGGGGCTACATTTCATCCTGCAATGTCGCTTATCTCCGCCATTATTTTCCCATCCCTTAATACATCCCGTAATAAATTATATCAGTCGATTGCGAATCTCATATTTAAACCTTCTGTCAATGAATGTTTCTATTACTTATTATCCTTATTATCATTATGATACTTATTATCTGCTGACGCATGACGGGATTTGACGGCTGTGTACGTCAAAGTGTTAGGGGGATGCTGTTTTCTGAGCTCAAACAGACTTCTATCAACATCTGATAGGACTTATCAATATCCCTAATACAAATTGGATTTTTTTTTCTAAAGCTTGTCGTTCACTAGCGCCAATTCTGCACGACAATTTCCATAATAATTTCTATATTCATCTTTTCTTCTACATTTGGTGTCACCCGCTGATCCGCTAGGATTTGTAAATATTTTTTGCGTAAATTGATAGGATGATTAGTTCTCTGCTTCAAATTCTTATAAACTATGAAGGATTCCAATGCTGCATTATCCAGTATATTGTAGGAAAAAGCTGCAATATTTTAACCCGGTACCAAAAGAGAACAGTTTTCAAGCTAGGAGAGCAAGCTAGTGCCAACAAACCACCAAATATAGCTTTGTATATTCAGAGCTAGCTTCGTTTTAAAACTATTTTTCAGCTCGAAAGCGAAAATAGAGATACCACCCTTTCAGCTTACTACCACTTGCTTACTTTACTAGCTTGAAAACCAGCCTCATGTGTACATTTATAAATATAAACGTCAATATCTCCCTCTATGCTTGATGTAAAATAATATTACATGTGGATTTTGGGCTTCTCCAATAACTTCAATATCATATTGGACAAGTCGACAGATATCAGACAGCGACTGACTGGATTGGGGGTTCATCATAAATCGAACCCATTTCCTGCGCTGCTGTGTGATCTGTTCCGGGTTACCCAGGCTAGCCACACAAAGAGTGTCTTTCACTGATTCTTTTAGCCCCATGAAAAACTCTACGGGTGGAGCGTCCAGGTGCCCACCCTTTTTACTCAACGCCTTCCCGATAAGTTTCCACGGGAAAAACCAGCTGCAGACCACGTGCACCTAAAGGTGCGATGGAGGAGGAAAGACTAAGGTTAAGCTAAATTCAAAGGATGTTCCGCCAACATGACTCTAACTTCATTTTGAAAGTGGCTGCAGCAGATGATGGACCACAGGGGCTCCCCATGGTACTCGTATCGACTTGGTCATTCTTAGTACCTAGCCATGGAGACGAGTCGCTATTCGAGAAGCCTATAAACGTTCTCTCCTGTTTGTCTAGGCTGTTGAAGATAGTGGTGGGCCTTTGATGACACAGTCTCCAACAAACTACTGTAATCGGCTGTTCCACACACTCCTTTATGGCTACGCAGCATAGGGTGTCCTGCGCACCCAGCTCATGTTAGCTTCAACCGTTGCCCCCAGGCGTAGGTTTGGCTCCCCTACCTGGGATTTTATGGGTGGGCATCGTGGAGTCTGACACCCACCCGGTATCATAATGGACAGTTGACGATGCTTTTGATTTTTTCGGAGCGTATGAAACAGCTGCAAAATTGACTGCAAATCTGAACACAGATGAATATCTTTTATCGAAACATACGGATCCCAAATTTTTTTAAAATTATAAAATCAGTAAAAACTCTTCAATGGACAAAGTCAGGGAGATTTGGATAGGAGACTTTGGATGGGGCATTTAAATGTTATTTTAGAAAACTTCAGATCGAAATTGGATCCAAAAGAGAGGGCTTTCATATACACTTCACTTTCTAAAAGAATGCCGAGGTTTTGTCTGATATTTTTCCCATCCATTTCAGATCCTTTATATTTTCCGTCTGAAGATTGAATCACTAGATGCACTCGAACGCAGGCATCTACTGATTGCACTTCTTGTATTTATTGGACCAATAACAATAGAAATGGCAATAAAACTCACAATACGATGATATTCGAGCGCTTTGTATTTTTGCAATGCGACTTTATTAAAGATACACTTTTTCGCAATAAATCGAATGAAAGGCAAATAGACCACGGCAAACAAATCGAATGCGATTCGATCATATTCTGTGTACATACAGCTTTATATATATCGATAGTACAGGGTGCAGCAGGGAAACTACCTTATTTTAAAAATGAACAACATTAACAGTATGAGAGATATCAGTTTAATTATTTTTTCATGTTGTTGAAAAGCATTTAAATTAATAAAATTTTATCATTAAGGTGGCTTTCGTTCTGGAATTTTGAAGCTTTTCACAAAAACTAAGAGTTAACGAGACTCACAAGAAACCACTTTATACAAAAATACATTAATTTAAAGAGCAATTTTAGCCTAAATTATGACCCAAATAGGTCCTTGTTTTGAGACTGACTCACCGCTCGAAATTTTTGATAGACTTCTTCTTCGTTCAAATGGAGTTTTTTTATTATTTGTAGGCTAACTATTAGGGCGTGGATATCTTTTGAATGTTCCACATAAATCAATTATGCACTTAAAACTTATTTTCGTGAATAAATTAAAGAATATTGTGTGCTATCAATAGTGTAAAGGTTCATTTATATATATACAAGCTTGAATCACGCTGCGTGGTGCAGAGAAAATTATATTTTTGTGGACGATAAGTGGTAGAAATGCAAATATAGCAAGTAAGTTTAATCAATGGGTTAAGAAGGATATACATTAACTCTTTGATGAGTACGCACGCACATGTTGTGTGCAGCGCTCCATAATGTTTTATTACGCCGTGCATAATCAAGTTTTCATGTAGTTTCGATTTAAAGTTCTTAAGAACTTCATCGTCGAGTTTCCGAAGAAAAACGACAAGTTTTAAGCCTCAAAAGTGAGTCACACAAGCAACAAGGGTGTTTACAATTTTCCAGACATCAACATGTCTCACTTTGCGCGAATTTTCTACCGAAGTTCGCTTAATGCTTTCATAGCGCTACATGCATAGAGTGCAGTTTTTCCATGGTTCGGAAAACCCCACGGAAATTTTCCCGCATCAAAGAGGATGAATTTCCCGGTTAGCGAGGTAAGATCGAGCTTAAGTGGTGCTTTTGTAAAGAAGTCTGTCTTGTTTATCAACACTTTGGAAAGTGTCCGCCGGCGAGAGGGCTGTCGACGCGCCAAACTTCCTAAGTGAGCACCATTGATATAGAAGTTGCTCCGCGGAAAACTTTTCCGCAAACAATAAGGGTGGAAATCGATTAGGCCATTCTGTGGACTAGAGATGAAATGGAAAATTTTAAAATCATAAAGGATTGTTTCATCGCCAAATTAGCCATCTTTTACCGTTTTCATTCCAACGAATCCTTTGTGTGACGATAAAGATGTATAGCTTTAGATTTTTGCATTTTTAAAGCACTAATATTTAATAAGTTCGTAGGATAATTGATAAAACAACAACTTTTTTATGTTTCATCCATTGTCACATACTGCATGCGCTAAAACAGCGCTCTGAATTATGGACGCGTTGTTCTCTTTGACTAACTGTGAGCAGACGCGGTACTCACTTCAAACAAAGCTTTCTCATGGACAAATATTGATACAAATAGTAAATACACAGCCTGTTGGTATCTTTAAATGTCAACTATCCCTATATAGTTTGTAAAAGCTGTCGTATTAACATTTTTCTACAAATACAAGACACGAAAACTATGAGATACAATACCTATTTTCAAATACTATATTTTTAATTTTTAAAATTAATACGTGTACATTTCAAATGGCCGAAAGCTTAATTAAAACCGCCGAGTGAACAAATGTTTATCCAAATAAATTTGTTCAGAGGATTATTAAAGTCAGCCATCGAAAAAGCTTTTTACAGTGTGCCACTTTGAGCTTTTGTGCAGCCCCAAATTAAAAGCGCACTTCCAATATTAGCTTTGTTCAGTTTTATTACACCGTGCTTGAGCTTTCGAGACTGTTATTTGCCAAAAAATATTTTTAAAACCTGAATTTGTCGATATTTAATATCAAATCAAATGTAAGTCTGTCTGTTCGCCATACAAACACTTCAATCGATTAAAATTACAATATGTTTATGATTGTATTGAATTTAAATGTTAATATTATGCATATACACTCGAATGATCTATATAGAGTATGCACGCACATGTGGCGTGAGGTACTCCATAGCGCAATGCTGTTTATTATTATTTATTTAAATTATCATCTTGGACAATTATATTTACCATCTGTTAACATAAAGAATCACTTGTATTTATATAAAGTAAGTTATAATTATTCTACATATAATTTTTTAAAAAAAATGAGGAAACATTGAATAAATTTAGCTCTCTAATCCAATAGTTCTTTCTTGTCGTGATGTAGCCGGACGGGTGGATGGGCGTCGGATAGAAATACTTTATTTCCTCTTTATTCAATACGATAGAGAGAGAGAAAAAAAAGATCTGACTGCGGGAAGGACGTCCTCCCGCAGCCAAGGCTAACCGACTTTTTACAGTGGTTTTTTTAAAGCGTGGTCCATATTTCGATGCTATAGAAGGGTATTGACTGTATTTATAAATTTGTACGGCAAAATTCCGGTTTATATTTGAATTACCCTCGTATAACGCAATTATGCTAAATTGAATATTTGCCATACTCATTTTGACAAACCGCATTGTGGATTTCATACATGAATATTGTTATATATCATATTGTATATAATTTATCTATACAGAGTGTTCTAGAACGACACAATATCAATAAAAAATATGAAACATCTTCTATAAATTATATTCAAACGTGCAAACGTTTCCTTTATTTGTGTTTAGGGCTGAAATTAATTACTCAAGAGGGTGCTTAAGATTTTTATTTTAAAATGAGAAATCGCTCATGCATTTTTTTATACAACGGAGGCCCTTTCTTCGAAGTTTCTTTTCTTCTAATGTAGATACAATAGTTATACAGCACGAATTTGCTATAAAAGACTTGCAAGACGGCAGTGTTGATCGGCTTTCCTCCCTACGTGCGATGGGATTTCTTCTGAATTCGCACAGTAAAATTTAAAGAAGAAGAGTCGTTCAAGGAAAAGAAGGAATAAAAGAGGAGAACATTTGCGGTCTCCGCAACAGTCAGTTTAAAAGAGAAATGTATTTTTCTCGGTTACAGGGTATCTTTGTTGAAGAAAGGCCATAAGCAGCTTTCTCTCGACGTCTATTTTAAAGTATTGTCAACAGAGACGCCACGAAACGTTTCTTTGTGATTTACTCCTTTTATTTCTGTTATGTTCCACTCTATTATTTCTTTTACCCTTTCGGTATCCCGATGGAGTAGATTTTATCTCTGGAATTCTGTTTGCTGCGAGTATTAAATGAGAGCACCTTAAATGCTATATTTTTCTACGACTGTATTTTTAACGCAATTTCATCAAGATTCCTCAAATCTCACTATTGTACATGAAAAATGCTGAATAAACACAAATTCTCCCGCTTATTTATAAAACTCCTCAAATATAACCGGGAATAGAACAGATGGATCACGCTAAGGATACATACTATTAACGAAACTTTCTGTAATTTATCGGAATCCTATGATATTTTCAAAATATTAACCATAATAAACAGATCGAATAAAGCTCCTTATCAGATTTATCTCAACACACAGGCCCTTATCTGATTGTCGGAAGTCAAAGGGTATCATTACATTTGAAGCAGATTAAAGGAAGTCTATTAAAGGTAGCTAATTATTAAAGTTAAGCTACTTCGTACACACCAAATGTCTACCAAATTACTTTGTAGAATAATCTATAAAGGCGGTTCACAACTTATGGTCGACGAAATAATCTCTCGACCTCGAATATAATATTATTTCAATTGTAGCAAAAAGGCTTGTTAACCAATACGAAGATTATCCAGAAACTAAGGTTAAAATATTTATGTAGGATCGAAATATGTTTCTGCATTTTGGGTATACAATTTCTTACAATCAAGTTTTTCCGATGCGATATCATCAAAAAAGTGGCGGGAGCGCGTGACAATCTTTCCATTAGAAGTATTTACTATGACTGAAAAAAATGGCCGAAAAACACACGAGACCAACCAAACAGATCGTTGTAACATTTAGATAGAGGCGCTCTCGGGGGCAGTCTCGGGCGGCTCCCCGCCTCCACGTGCTCCTCGAGATGGTCGCGGGCCCATTCTTCTTTCGGGTCATGATGTAGCGGACGGATGGATGGTAGTGGACGGGCGTCGGACAGAAATACTTTTTTTTTATTTACTTAACACGATAGAGAGAGAGAAAGATCTGGCTGCGGGAAGGACATCCTCCCGCAGCTAAGGTTAACCGATGACTCTCCGACTCCTGCCTACTCAACCGGCAACGGTGCACGCGCAAGAAGCGATCGGTCGGTAAGCAGGTGCAATGTCTCCACAGGGCCACAAGAGATGGCGCTGTTAAAATAACACATTGCACCTGAAGAGAGATATAAGATGTCAGCGCTATACGTGGGAATGGTAAATCACCCACGCTACAATCCCCTCTTTATGCCAGGTGTGCCAAATTCGAAACAAGGAAAATCCCCTGTCACAGGATCCCTTGTAATCTTACTTTCTAGATGATCCTCGTAAATGCTTTAGTATTCATCCAGAAACACCATTAAAGAAGATTCTTTTTGTATGAAAATATATCTTCCAGCTTCAATTCTATTGTTCTTGAGCTTACAAATATACAACTTTATATTATAGTTCCATTGCAAATCTTTTTATCACATAAATATCTTCTATCTTTTATGGACTTTTTCCGAAAATATATGCTATAGCGAGGTATTTAAATCTGCTTAAAAATATTTAACCCTTTGACATCAGGAGAAATTACGAAGGTTATTGCGTGATGGGAAAAAATCACATTTTTAATGACTTACTTAAGATTTCGCCATAGCAACAAAACGCTGTAGAAAGTCAGGCACTCAAACTTTTTTTTTTGTTTGCGAAGGGGGGAATAATCAAAAGACACTACCATTCCTGTGGTAGGGTTGGATTTTTACCCACTAAACCCCCCTCTTCTTCAGCTCCCACCCGGCTGCTTGCTAAGTATTGCACAAGAGTGGCAGCGATGTGTCCCTTACGGGCTTTCCATTTGTCTCCTTCTGGATGTCATTGTACTGCTATTGTTGGTTGTCTTGTAGGTTCAGCATGTATGTCGTGTATTTGCACCACGCATTCCATGCCCTAGCATCCATTTACATTAAATGTTGCTAGGGGAGAGCGAGCTAACTCCCAGCTCCTCCCGTCCATTTCGGTGCTCCATGCTGGGCAGATAAATGTCGTGTGTGCAGCATCGTCTTACTCCGATCCACAGTGGTGGCACTCCACTACCACCTTTTTGCCTATTTTGTGCAGGTAGCTACCAAAACAGCCGTACCCGGTGAGGACCGAAGTCAAGTGGTAGCACTCTGATTGTGCTCTTTCTTATTGGTGTTCCATATTGATGCGCCATACAACAGTACCGAGTGCACTACCTCGTCGTAGAGTCGGCTCCTGCTTGTTTTTGGGACACCAATGTTGGGCATCAACCTGGCTAGATTCTCAACGATGCTAGCCGCCTTCTCCATGTGGATGACGAATCGGTGCTTATCATCAATCTCCACCTCCAAATACCGAATGGATCTTGAGTATTTAATCTCGCAACGCAAAAGTCTTGTGAAAAACAGGGCCTCCGTATTTTGGACAGCGAGCTCCAGACCAGCTTCTGTTAGCCACTTCTTGGCCTTTTTCAGCGCGTCCTCGCAGGTCATTCGCAGGATCTCCGTGGATTTGGCTGTAACTAGGATAGCAACGTCATTAGCGAAGATGACCATTTTGGCTTCGTCCATAGATTAACCCTTTAGCAACAGGAGAAATTACAAAGGTTATTGCGCGAGGGGTAAAATCCCCATTTTTTTATAATGACTTAAGATTACGTTCAACCCTTCTATAGCGTCGAGATAAGGACCACGTTATATAAACAAAACGCTATAGAAAGTTAGGCACCCAAACAAAATTTGTATGTGTTTAGTTTTTGAGAGCGAGGGACAGATTATAATATTTAACTTGTTTGCTATTTTCTATTACATATGATAGATTTCATTGTATACTAACGAGTACCCGGTATGCGTTGCAATGCCGCATGGACGCAGTAGTACAGTCACGTGATTTATTGCTTCAGGCCACATGTAGCGTGGGTAAGGCTGCGCATCCAAATGCAAGCACGCCAAAATGATGCATCCGTTAAACATCTTGCAAATCAAATTTCGCACACCAACAATAGCTGTGCTAATTTAAAAACCTTCTTGGATATACGCTCAATAACTCCTCAAAGTTTCATTGCAATCGGATCAATGATATAAGAACGTATACGAAACAAATGTACTACAAACCTCAGACATTATTTTTTATATATATTGAATAAGAAACTATAATTGAATACACAGTCATAATTTCATTAAAATTATAGATTGATCACCCGAACCGCAACAAACAGTGTTTTTTTTTCAGGATTGTAAATATCCTATTTACAAATTCAGAAATTATACATCTCAATCATTGAATTGTGTGAGTTAAACTTCCCATAATATTATCACTATTAATTTATAAATTATATTAAGACCAAGATCAGTCGCTCATTTGAGCAAGTATTCGTACACACACAGGAGGTATACAGTTGCGAAAAGCAAACATAGTAAGCCAAATGTAAATCTTTGATACAAATTAACAGTGGCCTAATATTTGCAGTGTTGGAGCATTTAATTAATGCTCTCCTTTCCCAAATAATATTCCGATTTGACTACATTATGGGCGGTTCATTTTAAAACGTTTTCTTAATTAAAATAATTGCAGTTTAGTCGGTTTTTAATATTTGAATTTCGACCTGAATAACTCGACTTTGACCTAATAATAGCGTTGAATATAGAGATGAATGTTTTATATTCAGATCGGATTTTATCATTCATTTTGGGATTTCTCAATATGAACCTTGAACAAATCTGAACTTGAGTAATTTTCCTATAATGATAGTTTTTATATATATACAGTCGTGTTATTTGATATATACCGGCTTAAATGAGGGTGGAATTAATGGGGTCGAATTAAATCAATAGCGATTCATTAATTTTCCATTAAAACTAAACTCAATTTCATTCCACCCCAAATAAAATAGGGATATAAAGGCACCGTAATTATTGTTGTTGTAGTCGGGTTCATATTTAGAGAAAACATTTCGCAGCGATATTTCATTTTTTCTACCATTTTTCTAGGGCAAAATACATAAAGACGAAAGTAGGAGATGAGCCTTTTCCATTATATGGAAATGGAAGTAAGCCGCATCAGAACAGAGGACTGAACAAAAGTAAAATCTCCATTCAATGCCATTGCTATCGGAAAAGAGATGAGTTTTTCGATTCGCCGGGAAATAATATCCAGAAAAATATCGTCCCTACGAAGGACCTCCCGCTCATTAGATCTAAAGGGAAAATATTTGCGATTAAAGCGCGCCAAGAAAATAGTACAAAATGGCTTTTGTGCGTTCGAATCAAACCCCGCTTGTATTAAATGATAAAAAAATGTTTTCTCACAAATTAAGACATCCCCGTCGCTCCGTCTCCGGCACAAAAGTCCTCCCCTTTATATCTTCGACGAGGATCTAAAAATCCTGGAGTGGGTAATCCTTTGAATGAACCTCAAAGGCAAACTGCTTTACTTAACGTTGTTTACCCGCCGAAAACCTGAGACGCATCTAAAATGAAAAGGTCATTTCTCGGCGGAAAGGTGGACGAGTAAAAGGATTATGGAAGATGCCAAGTCGGGGAGGGTGTCTTACAATATGGACGAACACTACACAAATGAAATTTTAATGTACAGGATGCCCTCCAAAGAAAAATAAAGAGAGATTTTAAATTAACATTTTCATGGCAGAGCTTTGACGCTTTCATACAATGCTCGATGTGGAATTTTTTTTAGGCATTTTTACGCCCTATCTGCACGACAAGGACAATATGCAAACAATTGTTTGGCAGATACCCCTCTCTGACGATTGCCGATTTTGCGAACCCCGTTTCGATGCCTTCGCCGCTGTCAATGTTTCCGACTGTGGCTTTATTCGGTCGCGATGACCGCACCTCTGGGTCATTAGACGCGCGGAGCGCATCGCATCATTTTCCTTGATGACGGTCCCGGTTAATCGTTGAACAGGTTGTCTTTCTATTTAAAAATATTAACTTTCTAGAATATCATGTAGCGTGGAAATACTGCGTGTTTTTTTTCTACAAAAATAATTTAAATTTCTGCCGTTTAATATTAATTGCGGTCCTTAAAGCAGGTCGATTTTAATGTTAAAGCTTTGCGCCCACTGGATATCTTACGCAAACGGTAGGAGCAAACATGTGTCTGTGATAACCGGTGTAAACAGGTCACAGTCCGGCACGATGGTAAGTGGTGGGTGCTAAAAAAAAAGACCACATGAGACGGCAAAGGGACCAACGCAACCATAATGTTTTTCATCCAAGGCGGAGATCAGTTAGTGAACCAATAATATGCATTCAACGTTTAAATTCTACTTCTTGCCTTCGTAATCCAAATTTACTGTGATAATCAATAGTTAACTTGGGCAGGTCCGCTGCCTGGCAATAATAATGAAAATATCATTTATGAGAAATGATATTTTTGCCACCCATTTATTGATCCCGTTTTAAAATTCTGTTTTCGTACATAGATTTGATAAAATACTACATTTAGCGCGTTCCCGCGGAAACACACAAATTATTGTGTTAATTAATTTTAGCTCTATGGTAATTCTCCGGGGCCCTCCTATATTAATTTCTCCCAGTTGAGAAAATTATTCAGCTCGCTTTATTCAGCATAATCTATCTGATAAATATGACTTTAAAAATTGAGACAAGTTGTACGACAGTAATATTTTAAATTTGTGCGCCATCCTCTGGGAGCGTACTTTGTCAAAGTTTATTCTCATTTTTCTGATATTTTATGATTAAGTCTGCAATTGTGTGCACTATGTCTGTAGTTTATATGATAAAATCAAAATTATTATAAAACTATCTCTCTAAAGAATAATTTATTTGGAATTTGATATAGTAGCATGGGCGAAATGTCATTTTACCTCGAGAGCGCTCTCGCTCCACCACGTTACACTGGTGTCAGAAGTGAGATCCCACTACAGTACGCTAAATTAAATCTCAAAAACTCTTTTATCATTCATTAATTGCTGGACCTGATTATAAATTGTACATGGTGATATAATAATAATTCAGTATTGGCATGTTTCTCTAGGATTGCATGATACGTATTATAAGTGTATTGTTTTAAGTATTACTATTAAATTACTTGCGTATTTGTATTAAAATATATTTTTTTGTATTTTGTGTACAGGACGATGACAGCTATATGCTTCGTTTGCAACCTGCCCATATTATCACACCAGGTAGGACTGGTGTGGTCCGGAGGGAACGGTTGGGACGATATGGTTCGAGAACAGCTAGAAGAAAGTACTCTGAGACAAAGGTTAGGTGGAAGAAGAGACTCATCGGCGCAAGTCTGCTGCGTCTCACCACCGAGAGATTCTTCGCCACCAAGACCAGGTAAATTATATTATTAAATTTGTGCATTTAAATCATCTATTACTCCATGGAAAATAACTTTATTTAAACGGTAAAATCTAGAGCTTAATCGTTCCAGCGCAAAACTATTCATTAAAAACTTGGTCGCTTGAAGGAAAATTTTATGAAGCAATTTGTTCCGAGGAAATCCCACTCGAGACTGGCTGTCTTGGCAGTTAAATAAATAAAAAGACTCGGGCTCTCTCGCAATGCAGTCACTAAAGCGAAATGAAGCAGTTGTAAACTGAACGAAATAACGTAAAAATGTCAAGCGACAAATGAGATATCATAAAAGACGCTGAGTAAAGATAATGAATACGTTTAACTTTATTTACGCATTTTTTATTTAATGCTGGAATGTGATTTTCCGCAGGTGCTCAGAGGAGGAGAAGATCGTCCCTTGCGCAGCTCACTGACATCTTGAGGGAATGGGGAGGAGGACCAAAAGCGAAAGCGAACAAGGCTCCACTCTGCAGGCGCGAAACATTGGCAGACTTGGCACGGTCCCTTCCCTGGGGACGCCAGACGACGACGGACAGCTCCTCTATCCAAACTCCGACCGCCAATATTTCGATGCTGCGCAAGAGGAGGGAGTCAAGCGCCGACTCGGGGATCAAGTCGATGGTCTCAAAGTCGAGGCGGGACTCGCAGCAGACGGATATATCGGCGTTCAGATCGGATCTGGCGAAGCTCTGGACCAGAAAGGAGAGCACGACCATCATCTACGCTCGGGATCCCAAGGACAGAGAGAAAGATAGAGAGAAGATGAGGCGCGGCTCGGGCGACTCGTCGCGCAGCGGGAGGAGGGACTCCCGGGACGAAAGATGCAGGCGCGACAGCGGAGACAGCTTCAAAAGCGGTCGCCGAGACTCCACAGTGACGACTCCTCCCCCTCCCAAGATCGTCGGCGCCCAGAAGAAGCGAAGGGATTCCAGAACGGTGGGCGATATGCAACACTTTAGAGAGCGCTCTACGATAGATTCGATCGTTCCCGTCAACAGTTCCCTCGGCAACAGCCTGAGTCCAACGCCGGGTCCGTCCTTCTCGATCCAGACGGCGGCCGGCCCGTCGTTCACGATCCAGCCCGCGGGACCTTCGATATCGCTTCAGCCCAGTTCCGGACCGTCGGTCACCCTTCAACCGGGCAGCGGACCTTCGATCCCGCCGCAACCACCGTCGACCCCCAACATCACCGTCGTTACCGTTCACGCCCTGCCCGTCAAAGTTTCCACCAGCGACAGCAGCTGTCAGGCCCTTCCGCCTCCGACGATAATCACGTCGAGTGTCACGCCTCCCCCGGCTTCCCCAACGGCGCCATCGACCCAAGCGACCACCCCTACGAGACCCCACCCCTTACTGTCCAGCAGGAGAGACTCGACTACGCAATGCGGCCACAGACTGAACCGTCGAGACTCTCGCTCCCACGCAAGCCCCGACCGCTCTAGCAAGATGAGTCGACTACAACGCCAAGCGACGACATACGACGAGAGCTGTCTCCCACCCGGAACATGGGGACGCCGCGGGAGTCAACCGACCCTCAGCCCGGACGTAGACGAATCCGGCAGAAAAGCGAGAAGAGACAGCCTCAGTCCCGATTCGGCGTCCCGAAGCAGGCGCGACTCCAGAACGCACCTCAGTCCGGACAGGAGCATGGAAAGAGACCTTAGTCCGGTGGCTAGAAATCGTCGAGCACGCCTTCGAAAACAATCGACCTCCATAGCGGGAAATCGAACTCCCATTCCCGGACAGCCTAGATCTCCAGATTCGAGCAGCTGCAACTCGAGCCGCGATCCGAGCCCCTGCAACAGAGCCCCTCCTCCTCCACCACCACAAGAACACAGGCCGGCCATCAGAAGACAGTCGACCACCGAAGAGATCCTGATAGCCAGGGGCTTCAGAAGACAGAGCACGACCGACGAGATGATCCGATGTAGAAATTTCAGACGGCAGAGCTCGCAGAGCGACGACTATTGCCGGTACCGCGGAAGGAGAGACTCCTGCGCCCAGATCACGGACGGGACCATAGGGACGATGACCGTCGAGACGACGAGCACCTTCTTCGACTCCAGCACCCAAACCGGTGAGTAGCCATTGTTATTCTGAATCAAACATAATTTTAACGCTCCAATCGAACGCATACACAATCACGGGTCGGGAGAAATTGGATTTTTATTAAAATGCGTAAAGGCAGCGAACGCTTCCCTTCGGGAAGCCATTAATCATCGTTCTGTGCAGGGCGAATTTCTTGCGTTTACTTTTAGCAGGTATACTTTTATTTCACAACACGTTTTTCATCTTATCTTGTTCCACTTCCGAAAATGTAAATTAGGATACGGATACCCGTAAATATTGAAAGGTTACGGGTACTTAAGATAATAAGCGCTCTCATCTTATCAATTTTTGACGGGACAACGTGAATTAAATTATTCCCGAGTCAAACATTTTGAATTTTTAATGGCCCTCCAAAGTGAAAAGGAATATTTTAAGGATCACATGAATGCACGTGCCTTCTTATATACATGTAGAAACACATAAATTAAAAACGCGTCAAATATTCTGAATTATATTTTCGACATGTTTCTTTGTATTACAATATATTTCGTAAGGTTTTTGGACTAATTGGTACTCCATAATGTTGCTGAGCATAATAGGATGAGGAGTGTGCATTCTGTTCGATATTGCTCCGATGGATTTCAAAGTGTACTCCATCAATACGTACTAATTGCTTGTTAAACGTATTAAGTGCATTACGATATCTTTCCATGTCAAGAAGCTATTATATACAGGCGTATTCAAATTATTAAAAGCATTTTTACAAAGACATTTTTATAGTATTTCCATTATAATTGGTTTTTATTGATTTCGTTCAATAGTATTTATATCAAACCCATTACATACTAGGAATAAAAAATATTTATTTTTTCAAGTTCTTAGTTGTTATTTTCAGTTATTAACAGCTATTTTCATATGAAGTGTCCGATTTTTATTCCATCACCCAAAAAGAAAGGTTTCAATATTTATGTGTCATAGACCTCCGCCACCAGCTCTTTTTGGATCGTCTTTTGGATCCTCATCCAAGTCTTATCCCCCGTCACGATAGAGTTCAAAAAACTCCTTGCCTGGTGTAATGTAAATTCAATCAATAATGTAGATTTCCTACTTCTGACACCAATGTAACGTGTGTTAGTGAAAAGTTCCCTAACCCACTTCGTGACATGTTGTCGACTCATCACATCAAAACACTTGTTATACTTAATTATTTCGTATCGTCACTGAAGAATTTGTTAAAAATTGAAACATTATTAATTTTAATACGTTTGCAGGCAAATATATATATTTTTTGTACGTAAATATATTCGAATTCGCAATGCTTAAATATCTCAGCGAGGCTGTTGTTTTATTTAATTTCTCTTTAAATATTAGATAATTTCATTATTGAACTTTAGTCTTCCAGGCTACTTTGCAAATCCTCTTATCCTTCTTTTCTTTGTTGATAAACCCACTCTTACAATTTTAATTTGGCCCCTTCGCGAAATATGGAATTATATTTAGAATAAAGCTTTTTTCTAGGCGTCTCGATTTAATTTATGCCCTGCCATATTTCTTTTCAAATTAAAGGCTTCGAAATTAAATTACGCCCGAAAATCTCACCGCCCAAATTCATCGCGAATAAAAATCTTAAAAAACGCTAATTTTTTTAAATTGAACAACAGCCGAATTGTTGTTTTTGTTCGATTTTTTAATAAAATATACGGTTTTTAAAAATCAACATTAGTAGGAGATAGCCTGGGAAATTTTGGCGTTTCGACACAAAAAATTCTTCCTTTATTAGGTCGTTTGTTTAGTTAAGCATGAGTGATGTTGGACGTCCATTGCAACACATTGCTGTGATAAATTACACCAAAGCACGATGGAATTATGTGACCTCACGAGTCGTACGTCATGTCAGGAGGAAGTCTTGTCTCCTTCGTCATTATGGGGCAGTTTGTCACTGTCACTGTCGGGAAGACCGCTCTGGAATTGCATGCTTTTTAATTAATTCCAGTGGCGACAACAGGTGACGCCGCCAAAACAGGAAACTCGAAGCTGATCATGTGATGTAACGTGATAAATCCTATGTTTTTTTTTTGCACAAGGCTTCCTCTACAAGGCTATATGGATATTTTTTAATCAGAACAGAAACTTTCTAGTTCATTTAAAACTCCCAAGTATACGGCTCAGGTCGTACTTCGTCCAATATCTAAGTTTTCTCATCAGTGCTTTTAACTTAATAAATAAAAGATTGCTTGGGTAATTACGTATAGGCCATTAAAATTTAGTCCTCATCAATAATGTTATTTGTTGCTTTATTAAAAGCCTCATCGCCTAACGGTTTGATGAGTATGCACGCAAATGCTGCGAGCAGTGTTCCATAGCGCACTATTTTTTAGCTATTGTATGCTAGTATCATAGACATCTGCCGCTTTTTTTGGTTTATCTTTTAAATTCTTGGGTGTAGTAACATATTCACATCTCATCCCCCGTCACGATAGAGTTCAGAAAAAGCTTCTTCCTCTTGTTCCGGGTGGGTGTTAGACTCTACGATGCTCGCTAATAAAACCAGAGAAAAGGGGAATAACCCTACGCCCGTGGGCAACGGTCAAACCTCTGGGTAATGATGTAAAATAAAGGTCCTGCGCAAGCAGACTCGTCAATTTGCTCATAAAAAGCTGCTGGGGGGAGCATAGCTAACATGAGTTGGGTACACAGCTTACCCTGTGCTAAAATAGTATCCGTCCAAGGCGCATTTGGCTTCGAAACTATGGCTGGCTACCTAGTCTCTGTAGCCAAGAGGTCCAGAAAAATGAACCCTTGTGCCCCGTCAGGAACTGGGAAGCCCAATGATCGCAGGTAACCATCCCTGCAAGGACAGGGAGGCTGTCCGTAACAGTTATTCTGTACGCTCCAGTGATTCTTAGTAGTGGCTGCCGTTGTACAATATTTAGGACTCGTCTTGCCGTCTTATCTCTTCCACGATGTCCAAACCTGTCCACCCATGCTCCTGCTCCGTATGTAGCAATTCTCTCGTATATGGCTTCACAGGCAATCCTTAGCAGAAGGAATAGACACCTGGATGCTCTGCGCATTGCGTTTTCATGGGATCAAAAGACCAATGAAAAACACTCTCTGTGTGGCTATTCCTGGGTCACCCAGACCAGATCACATAGTGGCGCCGGTAATGGGGTCGAATATAAAGACCTTGAACACCTCTAATTTATTGCCTGTCGGTTTGCATTCTCCCTCTTATGCAAAACTTAATCTGGGCACCCATCTCGTACACAACTTCTTGTAAGTAAGTTTTTCCGATACGATATCATTGAGGAAACTTCAAAAAATGCCTCCCAATTGTCTCCCACGTCTTGTCTCGTTACGAGTACTAGTACAGATTTCCCACTTCTGACACCAATGTAGAGTGAGTCAGTGGAGGGTTTGATTGCACCCAAGCGTTACCTTTACCGAGTTGTGGTACTTCTCTGAACAACCTAACACATGGGATCAAACAAATTGACCGTAGGATCCACTTCTACGCGCCAGGTGCACCAACTTCGAAACAAAAAATCTTCCGGCCTCAGAAGCCGTTGTAACCTTACTTTCTGCATGATATGCGTAAATGCGTATTCATCGAGAAACATGATCAGGAAGACTCTTTTTGTATGCAAATGTTTTTTTCTAGCTTCATTTCAATTGTTGAAATTTCATCGTAAGTAATGTAATAAACTGACTGTTAACCGAAAAGTTTATAGGCCATTAGCAGAAAATTGGCATATGGTGGATTCCACATATTTAACTTTTATGGTATCTTTCTCGAGAACAAATTATTAGAAGTCTTAGTTTTTGTCGACGGGGAAAAGACGTGGATGTCCCAGAATCTAAAAGACAATCCAAATATAGTTGGCGGAAGCGTGCGACGACCTCTCCATCGAAAGAATTTACTGTGATTGAACAAAATGGCCGACAAACATGTGGGCCCAAACAAACTGACCGTTAAAATTTCTCCTACATACCAGGTATGCCAACTTTGAAACAAAACTACTAGCGGATATGTTGCCTTGAAAGAAGCGTTTATAAATGAATAATTAAATTATAAATATTAGAAATTAATATCACTAGGTTAGGTTACGTGGAATAAAATTAAATAACAGCAAAACAAATTTAAAAAAAAATGTATCTTTATTTTGTATGACAAATATCATATTTTTTAAATCGAATATTAATTTGTGGCCATCCTATTTTATAACTTTAAGGCGAATATATTCAAACAATTAATCGATTAGTTAGAAATATACATTTAAACATTATTTTGTGCGTTATATGCGTTCCGCGCATAACTTTGAAACAGCTATATAAAATATATCTGAAATCGCATAAAAAAAGTTGATAAAAAAAAATGAAAACAATAAGGCATTTTTTTTGGTAACATTTAAAGGACGTCTTGCATCATTGGTAAAATTTTAAGGATGTCTGCCATCTGGCATCTCAAATGCCAGACATCCACTACAGAAATACTAATTATTTTAATTACAAGATATGATGTCAACCGTGTTAAAAGGTAGTTTAGACAAAAACGCGTTAAAAGATTTCATTATGGTAGGAGCGGCCACGTCACTAAAATAGCTATAGCTCCGTAAGTAGTTGGAATTTTGAAAATTCCTTTGGAGAATGTATTTATAAAAGTCTAAACTTGCAAAAAATATGAAGAAAACAAAAACGATTTTTTTAAAAATCTACACCAGAATATAGGGCGTGGTCATAATTCAGCGATAACAGATGCAATATGATTTATACAGTCCCAAATTATTATTTTTTTTCCAAATTTCGGTTAGTGTTGATGAATTATTGCCTATTGTATCCAAAGTTTGTCAATGCGTACACTTTATGAAATAAAAAAAACCGCATAACTTCGAAATCGCACAAAAAAAGATTTGCCGTCTTTTCTTTCATAATAATTTACCATATACTACTAAATAATTCGCAATAAATTTGATAGATGTTGCTTTAATATCATGGCTGTTATAACCTAATAAATTTAGAGCGTCTTCATTAAAACACTCTGTAATAATCAATGTTAAATTATTCTCCTAATCAATTTGATGTATCAAAACGTTTCCCATAATACCATAAGAAAGTCCGGTCATCCTGTCCAAGTTCTGAGTAATAGAATTACTCATTGTGTTGATAAATACGTTATAAACAAAACTGTCATTCCATTTATTGAAATAAACGTAGTATTTTATAACATCAGTTGCGTGTAGTATACCGACGAAGGATCATGTCGTAGAAATGTGTCATATTTAATGCATTTGTGCATTAAATGCATAGGTAATTTCGATGGATTTTATCAGTAAGTACTTGATTGATTATTCGTTGTATATTATGAAGTGCTATCCATCTTCATGGCCGTTTTTATCCCATTTTTAATCAATATATTTGGGATGTAATTTATATCGTACGTCGTAAAATGTTACATATAAAAGCGAGACAAACGCAGCAGTCCATATTTTGCACCCAGTGCGGCCAATATGCTCTCCCGAAACCCGTGCAGATTTTCGAAGGTTTATCTATCTGGCTGATAATTCCCGTTGGATTTTTATCGCCTCCGAGATAGCCAATCTTTTTTATGTTTATCCCGATGTCGGTTCCAGGCGATAAGTGCTAATACCCCGATAAACGCAACGGTGTAATCAGTGAAATGTTAACCGTAATTTGCGACGTCGGCGCGAATCCAGAAGTAAATTACCGAAAACCAAGAATCTAATCAACTAATTACTATTTGTATTTGATTAGCAAACAACTTTGGGTATTAGGATGATTATAAAATAATCAACTGTTGTAATGCCGCCATAATGCAGATGCCGCCATATTAAACACGCCTAATGTGTGCCGGCCGCATGATTGATGTTAAACTTGAAATATGACGATAGTTTGCTTGATATCCTTAATTATTTTTTTTTGAGTCCAACCACAAACGTGTGGATTTATGAGATAAGGACGTCATACTACAGCTTATTATTGCGCTAAAATCCAAATTTGAATACATTGATAATTTTCTTCTATTTCGTCTTTCTATCGAATTTGTATCATATAATGGATTGATTTTTTTATGGCACAGAAGCTTAAAGTATTATAATATAACATAGCAGTATTTTTCTGGCATAATAAGGCTTTATATCTTGTCTATTATGTCGATAAAATTGATGCTTCAATCTAATAGCAATTCGGTATAGTTTTGAAATAATCCACAATTCCCGTATTTCCTACTTTGTAATCCTCTTACATCAAGCTCATAACGATCTTCCAGTGGGAAACTCTTCGCATGTACAGACTTAAATCATAAAAATAACAATTTCTCAGGGCATAAAAGTTAAAATAGCAAGCCACGGGGAGGAAAGTAAAGGCTTTTGATAGCTTTTAGCATGAAATCAATTAACCGATATTTGCACTTGTCAAACCTCTATGTTGAACAAATAAACATCATGCATCATGTTTTGTGTACAAATTACATGTTTGAGCATATTCCCATACAAAAGATCGATTAAATCTGCGGCTTAGGAATACAGCGCTAAATGCATAAAAGCGAGTATTTGACTGTGCGCATATGCGTCCATAGAGAATGAGAGCGTGCGATTTCCGCGTCTGAACAACGTGGTCCCAGGCGAACTCAGCGACTCATTTACGTTGCAATATCTTCAATTAATCATTCATTTTATATGAAATATGTTTGAAATTTTCTTTGCCATTTAGAATTTATAAAAAAACAAATAATTTTCCCATATAAATATATGTTTTGTTGTTCAAATTTAAATATATTTATGTTTCTAAAAGAAAGACCTTCGATTGCCTTGTATATCTGTCAGCTTAAGTTCTTTAAAATTGCGCAGAATATTCGCATTAAAAATAATAAGCTGATTTCAGGATTTATTTCCATTCAAATGCCAGATCTTTTCGACCTTGATAAAGAATTTAACAGTGGAAACATCCAAATCGATAACGAACGAACAACGTAAATGCTCCATTTACAAGGAACATTTATAAGTAATGCTAGCATATTCATAAATACGAATTTATTTGGACATTTAGTCTAAAATCGTCGAAATAGCGTTGATACGCTTTTGGAAGCGATGTTTCCAGACCTGGAAGACATCTTAGAAGGCCTTCTCCGTGATGTCATTTAGATGTCCCAATGTTTTCCTTTTAGGACTCCTTTTATGGGAAATCTGTAGTTGAAAACTGTAGGGAGGATGTGGAATCAATGGGGTGTGGGTCTTAGGCAGAAAGTGCATTATCGCACATTGAATGCGGAAATTAGTGAATTGCAGATGGGTGTCTTACGTCTCATCATACACTCTTACATTAATGGCAAGGTCGTGCTGTAAAGGTACCTTTTTTCCTGTGGGAGGGTAACCCATAGTGGGTAGTGTCAGATTTGTACTGACTAAACCCTTCCCTTGTCCTTCACTGTCCCCCTGGTATTGTTTTCCAAAATGCTTCAGGAGGACAGGTAGTCTGGCCTTAGATGATTGGCCCTATTCTATTGTTGGAGAGGCGCTCTGCGTAACTCTTTTACTGCCCTCTATAGCGCTCAGTATCTCTTCTACGTATTTGCGCCAAAAGTCCCAGTTCTTCTTGCTTTCCATCACTTTCCATCATGCTGTGGACTATGGTTGTCGACGTTGAGCTCGGCTACCTCGAGTGCTTGTTTCAGCAGTTTTCTCTAGGGTGCCCAAGCCTTACAGCCAGTGATGGTTTGCTCTGTGTCGTCGACTTGTAAAGGTACCTATTCACGTCTAATGTGCCGGATCGGACAGACAGCGGCTTACTAGACAAACAAATCTGTTCCGGGTTTTCCCGGACTGGACAGATTTGTCTTCCACCAAAATTTTGATCCCACGAGAAACGCTACACCCAAAACGTCCAAGCGCTCACCCTTTTGGCTCCGCGCTCTCCCGGGGGAGATGAGATTCCCGCAGAAATACTAGCTTTAGACCACGTGAACTGCAGGAGCTATTCCTTCCATATGGTACTCGTATCGATTCGGTCATTTGTAATACCTAATCACGGAGACAAGTCGCCAGTCGAGCAGCCTAAAGCCGTTCACCCCTGTGTGAGCTATTGAGGATAGTAGTGACGCCTTTTGCACATGCTCCACCAACTTCTACAATCAGCAGTTCCACATACCCCTTTACTAGTAAGCTGCCTACCCAACTTATGTTAGCTGTGCTATCCCAGCAGCGTTTAATGAGCAAACCGACGAGGTTGCTTGCGCAGGATCTCTTCTCCACATCATTACCCGAGAGATTCGACCGTTACCCACTGGCATAGGGTTGGCCCTCCTGGGGTTTTATGGGTGGGCATCATGGAATCTAACTCCCACCTGGGAATGCACCGGAACAGTTTGTCCACTCCCCTTATTCCGGTTCACTCTCTTATATTGCCTCCAGTATCAATCGAAGCAGGTGATATTTATCTCCGCACAACACATGACCCAGATATAATCTCCGGAGATCTTCCTCATATGGTATTTATCAGCATTACTCTCTTAAGTACGTCTGTGTTAATGATCATATCAGTCTAGCGTATACGAAGCATTCCTCTGTGTATCTACATTTACTTCTAATTGATTCGTATTATTTACTTTTAGAGTCCATGTTTCACAGCCGTACAAAAGCGCCTTTGAGGTTAAAATAGTCATCACAGAAGATGGCTCTCATTTTATTAAATGCAACACTTGCAACCTTTATTTGGCACCCTACTTTTATATCTGGGTCAAGCGCCTTTGTTATGATGCTGCCAATATATTTAAACCGGTCAACTACTCGATTTAGCTGCAGAGATGCTCCATCCAGGGGTGACAACATACTACCTTGTCGGACTCTTTGTATAGCCATAGCCTCTGTATTTCCATTTCGAAGTCTGATCTCTGCTGTTTAAAGCTAAAAAATATTGCATTCTATAGTCAATATTGCATTCTTTGAGTATATCCATTAGTGTCATGTGCCTTACTCTATCAAATGCTTTTTCGTAGTCTATAAATTATGTAAATACTTCTTTGTGTTGAACTCTACACTTCCGACTCATTAGGCTAATCGTACGATAGTTATAGGCAGTTCTTTGGGTGTTGCTTCATAAGTATGATGACAAATGTCGATTTCAACTAATCTTGGGGTATAATCCCTGTATCATAAATCTTTTTAAACAACCCCAACAGTGAGTGAATATTATCTTCGCTGATTAATTTTAATAGTTCTATTGGGATTTCGTCCGGATCGCATGCTATTTTGTTGTATTTATGTTTACGCGAATGATTGAATATTATGTGCTATCGACGGTGTTGAGGTTTATTTATTGATGTACAGATTTCACTTACGCTGCGCGGTCTTGAGAGAAACAGACAGATCAACTGCTTTCTGTAGCCGCTATTCTAAATCATAATTAATGCGTCGCAAGTGGATCGCCATCAAATTCGGTGCGTTTTTACGATACAGTTATATATTTTGTGCGACATAAAAGCAAGTGGTAAAAGCCACTCGATCAAGAGGGGCGCCTCCATTTTATTTATGGCCCAATTATGATGGGTTGTAAAACATTTAGCTCTCGTATTTATCGACTTTATCTTCCTATTCATATAGCCATCGCTCAATACTCCATCAATAGCTGTTCCACCCTCCCCGGTAATCGTCTTACCTGTGTACTAATTAATTCCGAAATTAATAATTACACAGGCTTCGAAGGATTATCGAAACATCCTTGGAGATCAGCCTTTTTCATCTTTGCTTTCAAGGGCATCTCCTCGAGTGGGAAAATGTTTCACGAGAGCCTCTCGTGCTGAATATTTTCCGGATTTATCTCGATTTCCTCGCGATAATTTCCATCGACGCGAGGAAGCGCCCATTATTTAACCAGCTTAATTCTATTCAAACGATGATTCTTATGGAAAAAATCTCGAAATTTTAAATTAATTTATTAATATTGAATTTATTCTTAATTATTTAATCAAATTTTTGATCCAAAACATCATTTTTGACGAAAAAAACGAACTGCTTATGAATGCTCCCGCCATCTGTTGATTGCTCTGCGAAGCTATCCCGGAAAATTTAAAGGCTTTCAAGGAAACAAAATCAGATTTTCGTTTGCCCAGATATTTTCTCCAGGATAACGCCCTCTTATTATACAAAATCGCCGTTTTTTTAATGTTGATATTGCCAAATTTATGCAGACCGAAGCTCGTACACATGGATAAATTTCGCTAATTCCAGGGGCGGATTTCATTTGCCCCGTTCATTTTTCTTCATTTGCATTCAACATCGCAAGAATGAATAATGAACCGAGCCGTAGTCATTTGCTGACTCATTATTTGCAAAGGTCGTTTTTTTAGACAAAAAAAATGTATGTAATTTATCAGATGGACCCCCGAAACGCTATTATCCGAAAGCTCCTCTCTGATGCTTAAAGTGTGCTTGCATGCGAAACAAATCGATTTTTTGGATACATTTGACTGCCAATTAACAAACAATCATATAAAAAATATAAACAAATTTGTTATTTGACCGCAAATACGAAAAACAATAGTATTGTTTTCTTCGCAATTACGCAATTTTTTTAAAATAAATCTGAAATATTAACTAATTTCTTTTAATCGTATTATATTGTTTATATTATAAACAAATAGCTATGACGTTGTGCTGATATTGTTGGCGCCATAATATTCAATGAATTCCAAATATTATTTTAATGACACAATGTTGATAGTATTAATTATTATTGTGATCGTATTTTATTTTTTGTTATTTAATAAAGTGTTGCGCTGGAAATTGATGATATTTTATCGCTTGGGGTTCCCTGGGAATGTCTTAATTTTTTTTGTCGCTCGTTTTTGTTGTATTTGGTATCCATCCTACCCCATAACACCCATCCTACTCGCTTTGCCGATGAGTTTTGCTTCGATTGTTTGCCGTATTATTGACTCGATTAGGGATTTTAGTGCATCGTTACCAAAATTCAAAGATCCTCCCGTTCTCAGATCATCCCTTAAACGTCTATTGCCCGACATAAATTTCTGGAAGCAATATTGGCATGTGTAGATTATTACCACTTCAATATAAATATATTTTAGTCTTTTTCTGGATTTTATGGCTTTCTAATTCCCCTAATTCTAAGGCCCTAATACAATGTTTTTATGTCCTCATAAATTGTATGATGATATGCTGACTTCATCAGTGTATTAAGAAACTTGATTTGCAACCAGGAAAAACTGGGTTCCCCATAAATAATCGCTGTCTATTATCCTGGCATGAATACAATTATTTTTTGTAGTAAATTGTGATTTATGATAAGAATTTAACGATGAGGAAAAAAAATGTGTCAAAAATACAATGGTTTTCTTTTTATTACGTACGGTAGTATATAACCAAAACAATTCATTTTAAATCGCATAAATCCAGTCAAACAATCGCATTTATAGTATGGAAAGTCCCAATAAAAATAAGCTTTAACCAGTATTATAATAGATCTTTATATATCTTAATGATCAGTTTGTTTGGTCCCGCGTGTTTGTCGGCCATTTTGTTTGTTTTGTTTGATGAGCGAACAAAATGTTACGAAGTGGGTGAGTTTGTTCAGAAAAGGTCAAAACCCGGCGATGGTAGCATCTGGATTTAATCAAATCCTCCACTGACCCATGCTACATTGGTGTCAGAAGTGGTAAATCTGTACAAATATTGTTTTACAGTGAGAGTAAGATTTTTTGTTGGAAAAACTTAATCTTTGCCGTCAGTGAACATTAATTTTAATAAAAAATGATAAATTTACAACACATTTAATGATTCAAAACACTAACTGTAGATTATGCCACTTTTTGTTTTTTTTTTAAATTTAAGACATTGTTAATATCAATTTTTGTGTAGCAAAACCATATTAGACTTTTAAAAATAATAAATCTCCATGGGAAATTTGATTGATAGCAAAAAATTAAAATGATGCTTTTAAAATATCAAACAATACATTTTTTATTTCTTTGTGTAATAGTACAACATGTCAAGTATATTTGTATTAAATTTTCAAGTCAATCGGAGCAAAACTGTAAGAGATAGAACCTTTGAAAATTTTGGTCATTAAGGTTGACCGGCTGAGAACGTCGTATTTAATCCCTTTTTTCTTCATTTTTTTTTAAATCATTGGACACTATTTCTCAAAAACGAATGCACCGATCTTATTGATATTTTGTATATTGTTTCTAGATATAAAGTTGTTTTTATTTTCTTTGGTCACAACTTATTTTTTAAGGCAATACATGACAAATTTCTTTTTGTTTTTAACTTTTACATTCAATCACGGTCTATACATCAACATAGTCTCCTTCAAAATGTGCATAAAATAAGACTTCAAATCGAAGGAATGTTATTGTTGCTGTTGTTGACGCATTATTGTTTTTTTTATCGAGTGTGAGCAAAAACGGTATCCACTTCGGACAGAGCTTTCTCATTGATAATAAATGATTGTGGCCAATGTGGCCAAAACTATTTTGTGAACGTCTCGTTAAAAATCATTAAAATCAATACTTAAACGTCAGATGAAATTCATTTTTTTTTCACAAAAACCGCTGTAACTCTAGAACTAAACATCATATCGTTATGAAATTTTGATACGTAGTATTTGAAGATTGGCACTGACAAACAATCATAAATTTATCCACAATGACCAACTGTATATCATCCCACGAAGCTTCATGTGACAAGTTTCAATATGATCGATATTGCTATGTTTTATACATTTTTTGCATTCAATCTAATTTATTTTTTTGATCTTATATTATTGACGGTCCGAATTATATATATTCGGCGTTAATAATTGATAATTTTTCCGGAAAATGTAGTGTTAATCGCGTTCGCTGCCGGGAAAAGGGGGCGTGCTTGGATGTTTACATTTTGCCATCTACTGCCACCTGTAGTCGCCCGATCCAACTCATATTTATTTTCGTGATAAACGGGACTTTGCCGATTGTAAAAATGATTTTTTTTGTTATAAATATTCGCACGGTGTATTTTTATATATTTTTTTAATGTGTGAATTTGTTGTTTTGTATAAGAAATCGAAGAAAATCGGAAAAGTCTCAGATGGCCGTGTATTTAGTTTGGACTATTTTTTTTCCCGTAGGGATGAATGTTATGTGGATAAAATGGGATTGATATGGGGGATGCTTTTTGTGTGGATATTTAATTTTTGTGCAAATTCGCTTGGGGGTTGATCCGATGGTGGGAGGACGTCAGGACATAGTGTTTGGTAAATAAAGAAGTGTTATCCTGCGGGTTGTCGAACCGCGAGTTTCATATCGACCGCGGCGGCACGGAGGTATGCGGGGGGGCGGGAAAGGAGGAAAATTGAAGGTTCGTCGGTAAAGCAGGGCGCGTCTGCAGCCGAGCGAGCCGATCGCGAGGCGTGGAGCGGCCGCGGGGCTGACGGGCGGCCCTCGGCCCTCGGCACCTCGGGGCCGCCATACCCCCCAACCTTCTTCGTCTTGCCGAACGGTCCAATACCTCATTATTTATACTTGTACGTGTATGTGTATGTGTGTGTGCTCCTAGCCGTCTATGTGTGTTTAAGTGTTTATATAACCTAATTACGTGTATGTGTGTTTTAATTGTTGTGTCTGCAAAATGGACGATTCATAACCTAAATATTGGAGAAGGGACTCGCTATAACAATAAACGAGGAGGCTGCGTCCGCGTACAGTGGCTCTATCTAGTAGGCGGCCTTTCCGCCCAAACTCTCTTTATATCGTGCCAACAAACCTGCTCGCCAATGGTTCGTATTTTACACCTTCGTCCTTATCGCTATGGCTTTTCCGATACTTCGACGCCCGTTTATGAATACAGCCTATTTTTTCGTGGCATACCTCGTTCGAATTAAATCGACCCCATTTTAAAACAACCCCATTCCACCGGGCCGATATAAAAACAAGCGAAATAGGGGATAACATTCGGAGGAAAACCTCGGGGCGAAATTAGGTTAAGTGTCAGAAAATACATTTTATTCCGCCGGACGAACGTAAATATAACACGACGATATTTTAGGTTATACCCCATACAAAATACTCCATAAAATCACACCCCATGGAAGATATTTCCATCAATGGCAATCAAAAAATTGTATATTTATCTTATGAGCATATTTATTTTTATTCAGGGCGTTTCCCGTGTATTTATTTATAAATTCGTATTTTAAGCGATGTGATCATTTCGCAGCATTCATTAGGGGATGATTTACAATTTGCTGAAAATCATTTCCTATGCGAAAACCTTCTAGATTTAATGATAAGCAAAAATGTCCTTCATCATCCCTTATTCATTTACAAGCAACGTGCTCTTAATCCTGCGCTAATTAGTCTTCATTGAGATGCTTTTAGATAATAATTGATGATGTGCAAAATTACGCCAATTAATCGATAATTCATGAAACAAAGCATATTATTTTGTATAAATTTCCATCTAAAATAATGCTTACTTAAATGTGAACGTCAAAGAAATGTGATCCATTTGCCCAATTGTGAATGCTTAATATCTAGAGTGGTTCAGCATATTAACGAGCTGCCGTTTCTGACACCAATGGAGCGTATGCGCTCTCAGAGCAGAATCTCAGGGCTGCTCTCACGCGGGTTTTTTTTTATGCCGTCTCGTCTTTTTAGCTGATTTATTTATTGATGAATCTGGCCACGGAAATAACATCATTCAACGCCTTTCTAACTTTCTATAGCGTACTTAGTGTCGCCTGTAATGTAGTTATATCATTTGAAAAGATATCACATGTAAAAATTATACATATAGGGGTCACATTTGAATTACCCTTTATTAGAGAATGACGACCTGTGCGGATGTTCGCTATACAAAGGCCACTCGTCGCTTCAAATTGCTGAAGCATTTCTAAGAAGCTTTATTTGCTTTGTTTCAATAAGCAAGTAAAATGATTTTTAAGGCGTTCCACGCGGAATCACCCACAGATTTTGAGGCATATTTTAGGTATATCTTGTGTGTATTTTTCTTAAATCGATCTCGAATCGTTTTCTCGTCAAATCTCATCCCCCAAACGAGGGTCTTCCATATGTATTATGGAAAGGTTTTTATTATATGTTTTTACCCAGTGCTCTGGAGTGGAATAAGAAGGTCTGGCAAGAATGGCGACGTCCAAAATTTCTGCCATAAATTTCGAGTAATCTATGCCTTTATCACCTTTGAAGCCTCCTCTCGCTTTACAAGATTGGTAGAATGATAATAAAAAAAATATTGCTCAGCCTGACAAAATCTCGAGCTTTTGCATCCAATATGGAAAGCCTCCCTTATTATATATTTGATATTGGACGAACGTGGGCGAATTTTACAATTGATTTAAGCGTGGATTTTCAGCAATGATAAATCAGATTTTAATAGCGATTTTGGCTTTTATTATATGCATAATTTTACGTATGATAATTGACAAAATACTGCGATAATAATGTCACAAATGCTTCAATTTTGACCCTTTTGTGATGTTATTTAATGTCATTTCATTCGATTGAGCGTCTCAATGCCAACAATATAATGTCGTCTATTGACCGAAAATCAAAAACATGGTTGTCGGTTGCTTATCAGTCCATTATAACCATTTTGTATGTGACAAAGGATATGTGTGTTAGTATGAATTACCGCTTCCTTACCGTAATAATCATCGAGACCACACAACCATTCCCGATATTCATTGTCTTTTGAGTGTTCACATCAAGAAGTAATGTATCATCAAATTTATATCTAATAATTGTATATTTTTAAAGAATATATCCTTATTTTTGTAAAATTAAGACTATTTTACAAGGCATCAATTTTAACACGTTTGCATGCCAAAAGTCCTATAACATCTATACAAAGGCATTATCTAATTAATTCATAATTTTAAATAGATCCCAAGGATTGTTTTTAAATATTGATGCATCATTTCTTTTAAAAATACCTTAAATTTTGAGCATATTACAAATCCAATTTGGCGGGAACGTGGCGTTCGTTCAACTTCGATGAAATTCCTCAAGTGTTTCAATAATTTCTTTTGTAATGGACTCACTCGCACATAATAAATTTGAGGATGTGGTCGTGTTTAATAACGTTCAATGAATTTATTTCCTTCAAAAAATCCCGTCTAAATGGGCAAATTTTGCGATAACGTCACGCGTTCCGCTTATCAACGTCGGTCTCTATACGGTACGCAATATGACAAATTTGAAGATAATTGTTTAGATTGCATATTGACATGATTTGTTCATAATTCTTATGGTTTTTTTTTTGTTTCTGTGATTTAATTTTGCTTATTATGCTTTTATGTACTTTTTTTCCCAGTTGTTGGTATAGTGATTTAGATCTTGATCCCTTACTGTAAAGTTGTATCACAATTGACGCTTCTTGCAATTATTTAGTCTTGTATCCGCAGCAACCGTTCGATTATCTTAACGATTCTGGTTCAATATTGTTTCCCGGTATAGTCCACCGAAGACCGAATGCTTGGTAAGTACGTAGCATATCGGTGGAAGTTTTGTTTACCTTAGCAACTCGCAGTCTCACAAAAAAATAATTATGCTTATTTAAAAACCTTCTTAGATATATGACCAATAACTCATTAAAGTTTCAACGTAATCAGAAGAATGGTACAGGAATGTATAGTTCGCAAACATACAAACATTAAAAACAAACAACAGCTATATATGATATATGCGTTCATTTAAAGCATATATATTCAATTTAAAACATATGATAAATTGGGGTTTATGTTTGAATAGAGATAATAGGAGTCAATCACGTAAAAGATGGATCCAATAATGGTGTATAGGGAGGATAATAACGGTCAGTTTGTTTGGCAACTGTAAATTCTTCCGATGAAGAAGTCGTCGCGTACTTCTGTCATCTCTTTTGGATACTGGGTTATAGTAACACATCCATTTCTCATCCCCCGTCATAATAGAGCTCAAAAAATATTGTTCTGCAAAGTCAAAAAATAGATCACCACGTCGAACTTGCAAGAACAGGATTACGCGACGACCTCTCCGTCGGAAGAATTTACTGTGACTGAACAAAATGGTCGAAAAATACGTTAAATTCTCCCAAGCTCTAAAGCCCATGTAATACGACTTTCTAGATGACTCTCGCAAATATTATATAAATATAAATAAATGTTGAAATACTTCAATCAAGTTCCCGCTCTACAACTTCAGCCACTTCTATAAAAACCCTAGCCATCTTGTATCGAAAGTAGAGGATGTTTATTTAGCAATACTTAGCATAAACTACTTGTAGATCGTAAAGCAACTTTGTATATTTTTATATAATGCCGTTATGTATTCAAAATTGCTGTTGATATCCGCAATGCTAAAAGTTTGATAGACATTAACTTTCCTGATTTACATTGTATAAACACTTACTTATACTTTGTATTATTTGGAGATTATACGAGGGGGATTCATATATGACCCGGAATTTTTTTGCACAAATTAATAAAAAAATAATCTTTGTTCGTATGTAATGCGCTGCCATACCGTTCATCAAATTGAAATAAAAATTCGTACAGTTATTGCTAAAGATTACGCAAGTAACATAGGCATAGTTTAACATATAAAAATCAATATTTGTTTGTCTGTATTTAATGCGCTGCCATACCGTTCATCCGATTGCCATAAAACTTTATCAACGTATTGTTTATACTTGCGGGAATAACATAGACATAGTAAATATGTTGTTTGTTATGTGAGACGTGGCAATGCAACGCATGCCGGATAATCACTAGTGATATATAAATATGTAAATGGTCACCTTCTTTCGTCAGTAATTAGATCAATAAGCTCACTATCCAATGGATTAAATGTATTTCTAATGAAGGAAACAATGTAAAAAATAAGATACTCCATTTAAATTTTAATATATCACTATTTATTTTTTTTATAGAAAAAATCCGGGTTATATTTGAACCCCTTCGTATTTGCTACGATATATCAAAATCGTTGTTTTCCACCTTCAAATAAAGGATGGCATTTATTTCGGCACTAAGTTTACATCGGGTATTCATCGAAGTTTTCGGGATTTATATTGTTTTTCTGTGCCAAAAACAGATCTTGCGCGTTGTTTTTTACGCCCGGGGAAAAGTTTATGCGCACATCGATGTCCCCTTTGTTCCCGTTTATTTATTTTTTCATTCTCAAATCGCACGTCATCCTGGGAAAAAGTTCGGGGAGTAGTCCGCGCCCGTAATGAGGTCGGGATATAAACCCGTCAATAATAAAAATAAATCGCCCTTACGACGTGCCCTATTTAGAAATATATATATATATATTCAAAGAGATGAAAGATGGAACGTAAAAACGTAAAAAAAGGGGGACGCAGAATGGACGTTATCGCAAACAACTTTTTTAATTAAGTTACTCTCGACTTTGTCGTGTTTACGTTTGCGCTTTTTCTTCTTTTTGTGTTGCATTTGATTAAGCCGACTCTTTTCTCTTCGACCGACTGTATTTCGTTGTTGAAATATGACTAACAGAATTTGGCTTTGACGGGAGACGACCCGGAAAAAAATATTAGCGCCTGTTTAAATTTAAATTCGTTCCTTCTTCGAGCAGGATCGCCATCTTTTCAAATGGGGATTTTGCTGGGAGACGTTGTTTTTTAATCCATTGTCTTCCATTTAAGATGGATATGGGTCGTTGATTGTATTTTTGAGCCCCCAAATGCAATGCGACAGTGTTGAACATCTCAAATTTTGAGGATTTAAATTCGCATCCCTCATAATCAAACATCGAATAACCAACCCCCCAAGCGAACCGCTTATAAATATGAATTATTTCGCTCGGATTTTTTTTATTCGTTCACTTTTATGTACTGTTTTACACACACGCAAATGGACTGCTCCCTAAATTTTGTGCTTACATTGAGCCCCATACTAAAAGCAAACAGGGATGCGGGAATCAAAAGCCCAAAAAGGAGCCAAGCACAGTAAACAGATTTATTCTGCATGTGGGTACATTTACGGTTTAATTTGCGCGGTTTTAAGAGAATAAGTGTAAAACGCAAATTGTTCGCCGTTATGAATGATTATGTCACTTGTGTTTATTGATATTGATGATCTCGCTCGCCAAAACCGCACAATGCCGATGATTTATTGCGTGATGATCCAATCGGACATGTTTATAAATATCAATTCGCTCGTGTATAAATAATTAGGCTTCCGTATCAATTGATCTGGGTTGTTTTCGTCGGGTTCTGAATGGGGGTTGACGTAATTTTTTATTCATCGAGATCGCATCACGCATCCCCAATTACGAGTCGAACTTCAAACAACAATTACCCCGAATGAAAACCGACCCCATTATGCGATTGTCGTTCTTTCAGAACTTAATTCGTAATTCATGTTCGAGCCGGAGAAAATTGATGCCGTTGAATAATTCAAAACGTTTATGTTGCTTATTGTCGAGTGATGATTTCTAATCTGTTGATATTGACCAATTAAGTGGGTGTCTAGAAATTTGAAAAAGTCGATTTTGTTTTTTTTTGCGTTTCTTTAAAGTTTAGACTTTTAAGAATATATTTCCCAAAGAAATTTCCAAAATTTTAATTATTTACGGATTTATAGCTTTTTTAGTGAAGCGACAACTAAGCTGGTCCTACCAGAATGAAATCTTTAAACGCGTTTTTCTCGAAACCATTTTTTTCAACACGGTCGATATCATATCTCGAGTTTTAATCAATTTATTTACTTCAAATTTGGTGTAAATCATTTGGTATCAACAGTGCCAAAAATACATGCCGTTTTTACACTTTTGTTTAGAAAAATTATATAAAAATAAGAAAAGTTTGTTTTGTAATCATTTTTTTGTTATACACTTTAAATTTTATACACTTTTTGTTATACATCACCTGTCTTATCGTCTGTACATGTAAAAATTTCGCAGAAAAGTGCAAAAATCAAGCTGCATCCAATAAAAGTGATGCTGTGCATTTTGTTTTGAAAGGATCGTTCAGTTTGAATTGCTGCCAAATAATAATTTGATTATTTAAGACATGTATTATTAACAATTAGAAAGATTGAAACTCAATGAAATTCGTCTGGAATCATTAAAAAAATAGGGACTTTTAATGGAACTTACTATTGTATCCAATTTATTCCTCTACCTTGACACTGCTTTTCTTGGTTTTTTGCTTCTAAACCAATTAATTCTCAACAAGAACATTTAAAAAAATCTGTAAATCAAATGACAAATTGTAATAGATTCATAGGAATAATTCATTATTGATTAAATTTTTGTCGGTTTTTTTTATTACATCTATAAAACTGTCATAAAAAACGGCACGTATTTTTGGCACTATCGACGTTTAAGGAAATATTTTTATTTTGTGGTTGTAAAACACTGGTATTTTATTGCAATTTCTTCAATCTAAGTACATACCAATATTTATATTCACTGCTGGAACTTGTGTGCTATAAAAATTCAACTCACTAATCAAAGGGTTATAATATCATCGAATAAGAAACTTCTTGATCCCGTCACTGAAGAAAGACGGCGAGAAGCAGCATCCTCTGTTGCGCAACGCGTAATTATTCGTTGTTTCATAAACGAAGGCGTTAAATTTTGATAAAACTTGAGGTACAGGTCGGCATGTAACAGTCTGCAAGCTGCTTGATGCCGCTAAATCTGCTTAAATGAAAATTAATAATTACGCGTTGCGCAACATATGATGCTATTTCTCGCATTTTTATTTAATAGCAAAATTGATACGATTCCTATCCTATGGAATAAATCTGTTTCTAATGAGGGGAATAATGCAGAAATATCTTCTTCTTATAGTTTAATCTTATATATAAAAATTAATTGGGTTTTGTTCGTTCGAAATGCGCTGCCATACCGTTCATAGGATTGCAATAAAACTTCGTCCACTTATTGCTAAGGATTCCGCGAGTAATATAAGTATAGTCTAATATAAAAATTAATGTTTGTTTGTCCGTATTTAATGCGCTGCCATACCGTTCATTCGATTGCAATAAAACTTTGCCAACTTATTGTTTGCACTTTCTCAAATAATATAGATATAGTGCAATTAACTTACAGTAGATCTTATATATACGATATTTTTAGAATTACTACTTGTGTGGCATTTTTTTAAATTTATATTAAGTTTTTGAAAATATAAGAACCAATTTTGAGGAATCTCAGCGACAAAATGACGGCCATTTGGATAATATTAACCTTAAAAAATGATTTTCCGGGATATTTTGTATCTGTATTTTTTTCATGATTATTTAAAAAAAAATTCGGATTATATTTGAACTTACCTATATTTACATGTTTTATATAATTGATTGATTTACGCGATTTTGCAAAAATCTGCATAAATATAAACATGTAAAATACATAAATCTGAAATCAAAATCATATCATCGAGTGCATATCATTTGCTATTTATATATTATTTATTAAAAAAATTTTTTGCATTATAAAGTCATAGTTAAAAAGTATTGGATCGAAAGATGTAGGATTGTAAATACCTAAGCGAACAGACAGACAGACATACATTCGATTTCATTTAATAGAATAAATATGCTCATAACATCCTTATCTGCTATATTTTCTTCCATGGAACACAGGAAACATTGAATAAAAATCTATATTGCCATTATTAATAATCTGAAGTGTAGATAGTGTCAGATTGTGGAGGGCATACTTTCAATGCCAACAGTAGATATCTTACCATATCATTTCGCATTGTTACCCGATTCAATCACAGTCAGTACGACCAAACATTTCGTCTGTGTATTTTGAAGCGATGTTTAGTTAGTTAAAAAATATTCTTATTTTATTGAAATAAAAAAAAACCAATCAAACAGCTACATTAGCTAAATGAAAGAATATTTTTTCAGAGCCATCTCCACTGTACGACAATAACCATTACCACGAGGAATGCCTTCGCTGCAACTCCTGCGGCCTGAACCTTACAGGACCAAATCAAGTAAACATTTTTTTTATGATTTTACTAAATATAAAAATCAGCATTTGTACCGTCCGACGTCAGATCACGGTCGGTAAGACTTTCCGCGAATTCGTCCCGGTCTCCACGTGTTATGATACGGATGCATCTTGAGAGCACGGCGCCCCTCGGCGATGGATTTATTCGAGGAATCTTTTTCCGATACGATTGTTGTTTCGCGGATATCCGGTGTTAGTTGTGCTAAATCCTAAGATTGTTCTCCGCACACGTTCCAAGTTTGCTGAAGCCCCTGAGCGGATGGATCATGCGAGGGAACAATGCGCTCCTCTCTTTGTGCTCGTTTGCACAAACGCTCGAAATCATCTGGGTGACAAGTTTGCAAATATTTGCCCCCGACGTTTGTTCATCCATACGAGATACCTCTCTGTACACAGACGGCACACTCAGCTACCTGGTCACGTACCCGAAGGATGTAACACTAGCGAACATCGTCTGTCATAGGATAGGGTGTCCATGACTCCTCGAATTTGTCACATTTTCAATTGAGCCATGGCCGATATCTCACCCATCAATGCATTCACCATAAGACTTGTATACATCTACGACACGTGAAATGTCCGAATTATGATACCGATGACACAACATATGTGCCATAGCCTAGATAATCGTTCCAACAAAAGTACAGGATGTGTCCCCAAAGTCATGAAATATGCATATTATTTTAAAAGATTCATTGACATTATAAGTCTACAACATTTATACAGCAACGAAAATGCTTTTGTATGCTAGCATCATAAATCTCCGCTTGATCTTTTTGGATTGTCTTTTATCCAGAAAAGCTTGTCCCTCCTGTTCGGATGGGTCTTACACTCTATGGTGCCCACCTATAAAACCCCAGGGGGGCAACCCTACGCCTTTGGGTAACTCCTGGAGTATTGATCTAGAATGGAAATGCGTGAAAGCAGCATCGTCAGCCCAGCTAACACGAGCGCCTGGTTAAGTCGTATACCCAAGAGGAATGTAGAACTACCAATTACAGAAGGAGTAAGAAGACTCTGTGCAAAAGGTGATAACATTATCTTCAACAGCTCAGTGCATACAGGGGAGAACAGCTTTCGGCTACTCAAACGGTGACTCGTCTCCATGGTTAGGTACTACAAATGACCGAACCAATATGAATACCATGGGGAAGGGCATTCTATCATCTACTGCAGTCCACTTCAAACTGAGGTTGGATTCGTAGTAGCAGTAATCTCGCGTAGTAGTTTCTATTATATTAAGCGTAGCCTTCGATTGCACATTCCTGCAAGAACCTCGCCTCCTTTGGATGGTGCAGAATGTAAGGGGTTGGTGCCTGGATCAAAAAAAGGTGGAGGACACTCCTGTGTCCAACATACCATTAAGTCGGTATCTGTCCAATCTCAACTTATCCCTTCTGTGCAAAACGATCCAAAAAACTCACGCGTGGCGATCACGAGACTTTGACTGTGCTCCGGTGTAAGCATTCTGGGCACTCATCATACACACAACTTCTTGTAACCAAGCTTTTCCGACATACAACATTAGTACAGATTTTCCACTTCTGACACCAATGTAGTGTAGATCAATTGATGGTTCCATTAAAGTATAACTTACTCAGAACAAACTAACCCACTTCATGATATATTGTCGACTCATCACATCACTACCATGAACTTCCACGGGCTTCCTGGCCATCTTCAGTTTTGGGAACGCTGAGGTGTGCCACTTGGCACTGGTGGTTCCGAAACAAGGGTGCATTAAATCAGATATAGTGATTCTATTGGCTCTATCCTGATTAAACAGATTAAAAAATGCTGCGACCAGTAGGGATGTTACAAAAAAATATATTTCATGACTTTTGGGACACAACCTGTATACTCGCGTTTATAACGCAGCTTATTTATTTTTAATATTGAGCATTATATATTTTTAATAATGAGCAAAAATCATTTGTATAACATTTATATTCTAGCTAAAAGGGGGGTATTCTAGTCTAAAGCCACAAATTTTGGGTGATATTTCAAATTCGATAAAAAAGAAACAAAAAATATTTTTAAAATACATTTTTTTTACCAAATATTTAATAATTTACAAATAAAATAAAAAAGGAAAAAAATAAAATTTAAGATGGCGACTGTTAAAAAAGTTCATTTTTTTATAATTTATTTTAAATAGTTAAAAATAAAATTTTGATCTAAATCTGGTAGGGACAATAGAAGGTTATATGGAAAAAGTTTATATTAAATTTGAAGTAAATCAATTAATTAGAATCTGAGATATCATGTCAACCGTATTGAAAAAAGTAGTTTCGAGAAAAACGCGTTTACAAATTTAATTCTGGTAGAAGCGGCTTAGTTGCCGCGTCACTAAAATAGCTATAATTCCGTAAATAATTAGAATTATGAAAATTTTTTTGGAGGGCACATTTTTATAAGTCTAATCTTTGAAACAATGAAAAGAAAATCGATTTTTTCAAAATTCTAGACTAGAATGCCTCCTTAAAATAATTTTCTTTAAAATTATTAAACCCAATGCAAAATATTTGAAAATCTTAATCAAACTGTTATTATATTCCAATGAAAATGAACAAATGGATGCCGCATGAATTGACGCATTTGATCAACATTTTTAATAGATATAAATGTTATATAAATGAAATATTGCGTTTTGAGAAAACAAAACACTTTGAAAATGAATCGGACATTTCATGTGTATCCTAATAAATGGACTTCCATTTCACTTCATATTTATTTATTTCATTGCATATTTATGTGTTTAAAACACATTGCCTGTAGATTAGAACCCAATATGACTGAGTCACTACTTCCACTGCTTAATTGCGGGACTATCTACAGATAGATTTAATATAATTTGTTATAGAATCTTCAATAATGGGCACCCTAAGCTAGAATATCATCCAATTGTTCCACTTTTTAGGCATTTTATTTGAATTTTCATTCAGTCAAATTGAAATTAAATAAGAATTGTTTACGTAAAATATATTTTGTATTTAAATTATATACAGTGAAACCCTGAAATTACGTATAATTTTTACAATCCATTTTCATTTTGGCATATTCATAACAAAATTTACATTTGTTCGAAATTTGTTGAAATTGTTGTTTTGGTTTATAATCTTTACAAATAAATTGCTGTTGGAATTGCATTACATTGTTAGGGTTTGGTTGAAATAAAATAATTGATACCAGAAATCCTAGAACCAACGAAGGATATGAACGAGATGAAATAGAAGATACCATGGAGCAAAACGTCGTGGATGCTTGGGAACAATTTTTAATGAACCCTTACTGAAGTACATGGACAATTAGTGACAATTGGTGACATTGTAGATAGCCAAATCCAAGAATATTCGTCTGATGAAGAAAATATGAAGAACAAAGAGAATGCGGCCATATTCATGACAAGAAAAACGTTAATTAAAAAGAGCTAATAACTCTTTGGAATACATATTAGGGGGGTCCGAAAGTATTCGAAAATTTTGAGACCATATGCCCAGTTTGTGTCCAGACACAGTAACGGAAACATCTTATTTGAAGGTTAGTTGTAGAACTATCATAATTGTACAATTACATACTACTGAAATTGGTATGATAAAAAAATATTGGTATCGAGGTTTTCTCGCAAAAAAATCATTTTTTAGAAGAAGAAAAATTACATGAAAATGATTTATGCAAATCCTTTGGTATTTGCTTTTGGAAATGATCCCACATTATGGTCAGAATTTGAGGATTGAAATTCAGAGGTTAAACTATTTCCTGGCATACTCTGGAGGTAAATTTAGATATGAACATACCAAGGGTCCAAGGGAGGAATTGAGCTTCTTACATACAACCCGAAAACGCCTACAAAATGGGCGTACATATATGTCATGGCTGATTTCAGTACGAGCTACTTAGAACCGAAATAATCTCGAAACCAATTGTTGTACGAGAGCAGTCCCAAAATTACACAATCTAACAAAGAAAACACAAAAAAATGGAAAAATATATCTTTAGCCATCAACCGTCGACTCTACCTCTTAATTGTTGGCAAATCTTTTACCACTGAGTCATTTTTTCTGTTTGGCGAATAGGGGGCATGAAGAAGCAATTCGACTTGAATTAATTAATTTTGGCCACCAAGATAACGGATGTGTAAACTGGCGCATTTTCTAATTAAATGACACTTTCTGTTTAGCAAAATGCCGCCCAATTTTTTTCTTGATTTCACTACTTAAATGTTGCAATAAGTTCGCACTCCAATTACAGAGCCTCGTTCATGACCGCAGACCATGTTTTGTGAACATGTTTAGGCATGGCGTCCAATCGCGAGGCGCTAATTCGTCATATCAGCGGTCTGAAAAACGGACCGGTTGAGCACATAGATCTTATTTCGCTTCTTTTTGGGATTTTCGTGGCATTTTTGGCAAAAAATGCATACCCAGTGCATTCAATGATCTTTACAATAATGGAAAAAGTCTCAATGCGCAGAAAATATAGATAGTTCGCGCCAAATAAGGTTGCAAACGAGACTTAACTTTTTCCCACTCATAAAACCTGTATATTTATCTATGATATTAAATGATCTCTCGCGAACATGGATTTTGAATTCATGTTTTGCACATTGCTGTGCGCTTTTGTTGAGCGAGCTGGCATGATCCCTAATAGCTGGATTAATAAATGATGTGGATACCGTGTCTGCCATCCATCCAATACCATTTTATGGATTATCAACGCCATTTTTAGTGTGGTCGCCTCACTTAATCGACCACTGCGATGTTCGTCTTGGCAGATCGTACAGCTTCATTTAAACTCTACAATACAATATGAAATGAAGACCTGATTTTTATGAACAAAAAAAATTGGCACAACTTCTGATGTATGGAAAAAAAAAATTCGATAGTCAAAATAGTTACAAGCCCGACATGAATTTACTACAAAATTGGATGCCAATTTGCACAATTTCACCGAAGAAAATATTCAACATCCTTGATTATGCTGTACAGTTATCAAAAAAGCTTGCCGAAGACCATCACGAATTTCTCCAAAAAGAAAAAGACATGCCTTCTCTGCATCGTTTCCAAGATACCACTGAATGTGTTGTCAATAGCAGCTTGAATATTGTTCTTCAGTCGAACCAAGATCTTTGGATGGTCCTTAGATCTCCCATACGATTCATATTATACATTTTTGAAATAAGGTAGTTTCCTTGCCGCACCCTGTATTACGTCCTATTTATGATACATATCAAAATAAAAATACGATTGTTTGTTAAATTAGTATTTTATAGTCATATTGGTCATTTTTTTAACAATAAATTCTCGATTAATTTCGAAATATCATCTTTTTCGTGAGCGGTGAGCATTTATGAAGCGTAATTTTGGCGTTTTACTGTGTATATTTTTGTAATTTGATCATTTTTCGACTCAACAATTAAACTGCTTCACACGAGCGATTGTTTGATATGATGGACGAAGACTTGCCGAAGCTAATGCTTAACCATTTGACGTACGATGCAGAACTTCGATGCGATTGGGCGAAACGAACGGTCAAGCGCATCATAGTTTTGCACAGCGTGCACTTGCACAGACGTGGTTCTTATTGTGTTTTCGTTCGTTTTGATAATAGGTTGTTGATTTCACAGAAGCGGGCGCGCCGTTTCAAAAACGCCATCCTGTGCGACTTGCACTTTGCTGACGTGGCCCTGATGGAGTGCAGCGACTTCATGCAGCAGTTGCGCAGCTTCAAGCCGCAGTCTTTGGGCTGCGCCGTGGCACGCCGCAAAAGCAGCACCACCCTAATCTTCCCACTGCCACCTCAAGCATGCTCTGGTAAACACTCATCCTCACGTGCCATCTAAATCACATCATCTGACATTCAACTCAAAAAAAGCCTCATAGGACACGCGTTATAACTTGGAAAGGTTGAGCTTGTATAGGCGCGGTAGGGCAAATTGGCCTGAACGTCATGAAAAGTGTAACTCAAGAGCTGGTCAGACATCACAGAGACGTTATACGCATGTGCCGTGTCGCCTCTACTGTATGTGTCAAATACACATATAATCATTTTTTCAATTCAATTGATGTAGCGGTAAATAATCAAAAGAAAAGCTTACAGCTACGAGACTACAAACGAGTCTGGCTGTGTAAATACCTCTTCTCGCTGTCAAGGTCAATCTTGTTTCTTACGCAAACGCATTTCAACGAACAACAAAAATATGTAACACCCAGAAAGTCTTTTAGTTGTATCTGAAGGCATTTAAGGTGTTGATGTAGATAGTCTTACAAAGTCATTGCGACATGCATTCGAATAATCCTGAGAGAGTATGCACGCACACGTTGCGAGCAGCGCTCTATAGCACTTTATAGCTACATTCATTAAATTGAATAAATCATTGTTACATAAGATATTTATGTTAATTTCTATTAAATGTAACCCGAGGAATGTGAGTATTTCATCGACCTTTTCAAAATATTATACGCGTGTTCCATGACGGTATGTATATAAATTTCATGAAATATACATAGGAGATATGTGTGCCAGCATGTGACCCAAGACTCTTTGATTTATATCTTATTTTACCGAGCGTACCCAGATTTTCCCACCGGAGAATAGAAAATGGAAGGAAAACTTCGGAAAATGCGAGCGTCAAAAATATTGGCGATCGTCATTTTTCATAATGTAGTATTTGTGTTGTTTTGCAGGTGGCGATGTGATTTATGATCCTTTGATGTGTGTTTTATTTATATACGATGAAGCATTTTAAATAGGATCGGTATAATTATCGATGGAAGATCTGACCAATGGATGAAGCGATCGCACCGAGATCGAATTTAAATGGCTCAGGCCGCCCACTCTAAGTTAGGACGCCAAGCTCTTTATTAGACTTGTTTGGTGTTCAACCTACAGTGTTGGGACTGAGCTCCATTCTCAATGTCTACGTCGGGATCTTCGGAATGTAATACTTGATGTGTCGGGATAAGGTATTGTGTAATTGATTGATGCGATTGAAGATTTGGTCCATCATAGGAAATGCTGATCGATGTCTTCGATTGATGATGATGAACTGTATGAACAGTCTGCAGGCTTTATGAGTTGTTTAATTGCAAACTTAATGTCTTTCTATGCCTTGATGCCCATTTTGCTTGCATTGATTTATTATTTTAATTTACATTTCACTGATCTTTCGACGATCAACTTGTATTAAAGGATCTACCAATGTGACGCTTAGATGTCAGCATTATATAATGTTTACACGCGACGTCTTTTCGAATAACATAAGCCAAAAATATCCAAAAATTTCTCAACATATAGACATTTAATAGCTCAGATACCCTGTTTATAGTGAGAATGAGTCGAGCTCATCAAAATAGCTATCAACCGCTGACTCTACCTCTTCACTGTCACAGGCAAATATTTTACCACCGAGTCATTTTTTTATGTTTAGAAAAATAAAATAGTCTGTGGGGGCTAAATCTGGTCAACCCTATGCCCGTGGGTAACAGTCGAATCCTGTAGTAATGATGTAGAGTAGAGGTGCGCGAAATCAACCTCGTTGGTTTGCTCATCAAACGCTGTTGGGACGGTCCAGCTGACATGAGTTGGGTGCATAGTCTACCCTGTGCTACCTGTGCCGATTACAAACGGAGTAAGAAGACTCTTTGCATACTGATTTGGAAGCAAGCTGATTCCCAGTTCCTCCCATAGGATGTCACTTTCGGTGCTCCACGCTGGGCAGACAAATGTCGTGTGTGCAGCATCGTCGTACTCCGCTTCGCAGTGGTGACACCCCACCACCACCTCTTTACCTATTTTGTGTGGGTAGCTACCAAAACAGCTGTGCCCAGTGAGGACCTGGGTCAAGTGGTAGCAAAGCTGACCGTGATTTTTGGCTACCCAGGTTCTCAGGTTTGATATTAGCTCGTGCGTCCACCTACCTTTAGCGGAGTTATCCCATCGGGACTGCCACGCCGTCATGGTGCTTTGCTTAGCATTATTCATGTTTTCACCTTCCTGTATTGCCTGTCTCTCGTAAGCGAGCAGGTCTATTGGCAGTATGACAGTCAATGCTAGGACGGCGTCTTCCAACACTGTGCGATATGCAGCAGCCACACTGATTGCGCTCCTTCTCTGAACTCTGGCCATGTTGAGCCTGGCCATTTCAATTTGTAGTACCTCGGCCCATATCGGCGCGCCGTACAACAATACTGAGTGCATTACCTCGTTGTAGAGTCGCCTCCTGTTTGTTTTTGGGCCACCAATGTTGGGCATCAACCAAGCCAGGTATTACACATCACCGAACCAATACGAGTACCATGGGAAAGTGGGAGCCCATCCAATCCTTCATTTGCTGCAGCCCCCATTTAAACTGAGATTGGACTCGTGGTAGTAGTGACATCACGTAATAGTTCCTTTGCTTGAAGCATAGTCTTTTCATAAGATCTTCCTCGAAACCCTGTTTCCTTTTTGAGGACGCGAAGTAAAAGGGTTTGGCACCTGGATGCTGGATGCACGTAGCGTTTCTCAGGGAACCAAAAAAAAATGGAGGACATTCCTGTGCGGCCAGTCCAAGGGTACTCGGAACAGACCGCACAGCATCGCCGGGCATGGAATCTGTCTTATGTTTGTCTTAAGTCTGTCCGATCTCAACTTGTTCCTTATATGTATATGTTTGGTAATCATGTTCTGTGAACATGTTTGGGCATGGCGTCCAACTGCACGGCGCTCATTCGTTGTATCAACGGTCCGAAAGGCGGACCAGTTGGGTACACAGAATTTGTGATCACTCTTTTTGATAATAAATGCAAACCCCGGGCCTTCGATGATCTGTATAAGTACCCCCAGAGCCTAATTTAATTTAGATGGAGCGTATTCACAGAGGGCAAGTAGCCATTAGAAGTTGAGAATGAGCATTTCCTCGCGGACATGCATATTAAATTTAGGTTTTGTACCTTGCTGTGCACTTCTCCTGCTCTTGGCTAGCATGGTCTCGGCTCATATTGCACATAGCTTTTTCATGTCTAAATTTTCAGTAAATACATCTAGGCGTCACATTTGGATGGTCCCATATAAATGCATGAACATTTTGGATCAAATTCCAGAAGATTTTTTTAAAAAATAATTCATTCCTTCTTTCTATTTGATATTTTTATTTACATTACAATTTATTCTATAAGAGCTTATTCTCATATTGTTTTTAATATGCTAAATAATGAATGCTTTAAATTTTTTTCCATAGATTTTTAATCATCTTCTTCCATAGAAAATCTAAGCTTAATGAATGATTTATTTAGTGCTTATAGTATTATTGATATAATGATGATTTTCATGACGATCTTTGATTTAATTTCATGCATTTACAACCGCAAAAATATAATTTTAGGTGAATTTCAGCCATGGAGTCGTACGATGTTCTTAGGGGTACTAAATTAAATTTTCCACTGTGTGCATATTTTCCCGTTTGTGTAATTAAATGAGCATAATAAGGGCTGCATGGTCCCATATAGACATTGTTAATATATGATATATTGCGTATACAGCCTCTCCCATAATTTATCACAGACAGAGTTGACAGTAATGTAATTTTACTTTGGGACCAGTTGGCCCCAAGAAAATTACATCGTAGCTTTGAAATTCAAATATTACATCAAAATAATGCGCATCGGTAATGATTTCATTTAATTAATTTATTTCTCAGTGTTGAACTTACCGAGTGCAATACTTCATTTAGCAGAAAGCATAAAGAGATTCACTGTTTATGGAAATGTCTCCAACTTAATTTATTTTTTCCACTGAACAGGAATGAAAACTCCCGCTTGAAGTTTAAGTCATTAAATGCATTTTCTAACTTTATTCCAAACAAATTTATCCCATTTAAATACGAGCAAAATGTCTATAATTTAACTCGACTCTCTGAATTGCTTAAGAATATAAACAACTTTCCGATGGCTTCTTGAAACATTAATTAATTTTGTTATTTGAACAATGTGTTAAGTATATAAAACATATATAAATTCAAAGTCTTTCATCATCATGCAGAACGTTATGGTAAGTTTATGTTATCGAATTGTAATATTAAAATCATTGGGAAGCATTAAATATTTATTTCAGCAACATTCCAATGTGCCAATGTCCCAGCTATGGTTCATTTGTTACCTTTTTTCAGACGTTGCGACGACGAATGGCCATTAAAACCATAAGGTATGTTGGTCTGAGCGCCACAGTTATGAATTTGGTTTTCTTTATTATCAAATTCCAGATGAGTTTTGCGAGGAATTCCCCCACAGCCTTATCCCAACCCCAGGATACTGGATAGAATGCTCTCGTCAAAAAATAACCACAGACACGATATGGGACGAGAGCGAATCGGAGCACGAGTCCGGACGGGAATTGGACACCCCTCGAAGAGACAGAGGTATTTTTGAAAAGCATAGCAATTATCGATGTTTAGGCACCCCCAGATCAAATGTTACCAACTTAAATCGCCATATGAATGGACAAAAATACTCTTTAACGATAGTGAGAGCCGAAATAAAAATAATACATGAAAATAGATATTAATCCTTTGGCACCGGGAGAAATCGAAAAATACTTGAATTACAATTAAATTCACTGGATACTTACACAGGATAGGATAAAAATATACTAAACTATTTTTCAACACAATCGCCGTCAAGATCGAGACATTTCTGTAGCTTTTGTTTACACTAGTGTCAGAAACCTCCGCCGCCAGCTCTTTTTGAATTGTCTTTTGGATTCTTTTTTTTGCGAATGGGGGAAATATTTTAAAGACTTCACCACCATTCTGGTGGTAGTGTAGAATTTCTACTGACTAAAACCCTCCTCTTTTGCTGCCACGCGGCTACTGATTAAGTATCGTATTAGGGTAGCAGTGATGTGTCCCTCTTGGGCTCTTCCATTGTCAACTCAGCTCATGGGTATCAGCTCGATGGGGATGTTTCCATTGGTTGTCTTTTCCTACGTTCGGCATCCTCCTTCTGTTGCATAACGTACCTTGTGTATTTGCACTAAGCGTTTCATGCCCTAGTTATCCTTGAGCATTGAAAGGAATCCCTTTTAATATTCCATGCACGACAGACAAATGTCCTGCATACGGTATCGTCATTGTCTACTCCACAGCGATGATATTCCGGGTTTATCTTTTTTCCTATTTTATAAAGACAGCTACCAAAGCAGCCATGCCTGGTAAGGATCTGGGTTAGATGGTGACCAGAGCTGACCATGTTTCCTTCTGCTTCACTCTTTCAAGTAAGTGAACAATCTGTACGTCCACCGATCTTTTGTGGAGCAGTCTTCGGGACTGCCACACCACCATCGAGGTTTCTTCAGCCACCTTCTTTGTTTATCCTTTTTGAACCGCCTGTCTCATTTGTCTTTTAGATTCTGAGATGTAGTGACACACCCACGTATCATTCCCTATCACGATAGAGTTCAAAAAACTCCTTGCCTGATTGTATCAATACTGTGGAATTCCCACTTCTGACACCAATGTAGCGTGAGCTAGTGAAGGGTTCGATTAAACCCAAACGCTACCTTCGCCGAGTTGCGGTCGCCGATGGCAAGCGTGAAGATGTTCTTCTTCGTGACGCGGGAACGGTGGACAGAGATAGTTGAGTACGGTGGCTTCCGGTACATAGACCGGGGCCATGTGTGCAGGTTTCTAAATAAAAGAGTGTAAATTATATGATTCTGCGTCTGTTCTAAGATGGGCAATTGAGGGTGTATGTGTAGTGTAAGCACGTCTGTACACAGACCTCATTGATACGCCTGCAAGTAGTAGGGATTTTAGAGTCACGGGCGTTTAGAGCATGATTGTGGCCGCGACGCGCAACCGTCCCCAAAGGGTATTGGAGGATGTTCACGAGTTCCCGGTTCGTCTTGTATAACACGACGATATATGGGTTAACACGACGCCCACGTCTGTCCGCTGATTCGGTGGCTAGCTCAACATCCTAGGCTTGTGTATATTTGCACCCCATCTTCTTACTCTGAGGGGGTTCTGTGACCTGGGTAATGGTTGGGGTTCGATTACTTGGAGTGACTGGGATTACGGGACCGGTGTTGGTGCGTCCCGGGCACCAACGCTAGTCTCCTCGCAGATCTGGTGACTCTACGCCTTCGTGGCCAGCAGAAATTGAGGGGACATATATGGTATAAGCGCGCCTGCAAATAGGTTCCGAGTTAGGTAGATCCCCCAACCTCAGTAGCCGTTGTAACCTTACTATGTACGTTGTAACCTGTATGTCGCTCCAAATTCGATTCGATGCCAAAGGGTTAATATAAATCTATGGTGTAACGTTGCTGATATTCAATCTGGCAGATTTTATAACCGGTTAAATTGTTGTAACCCATATTATTGTCGAAAGGTCGAAGAAGAGACAGCGCTCTCTGCGAAGAGGACACCGAAGACGAAAGTCCACCGAGACAAAAAACGACGATAGAGCAGCAATGGGAGCAAAATAACGGATTCGAACTTACGTCCGTCGAGCAGGAGACCTACGAACGATATTTCTACGGCACCGAACACTGGAACTACTTCACGAACGACGAAGACTTAGGTCCCGTCATCCTGAGCATCAAACAAGAGACCCTCAACTCGAGAGACCAGTTTAGGTAAGTGATTTTTTTCGTTTATATAACATTTCAGTGATACTTTTTTTTGCCAGCGAGCGCGATAAGAGTCGTTAAACTCGGACGATAGACGACAAGAAACTACTTTATAGCTTTCGTACAATGAGAAAGTTTGTGCGCTCAGGTGCCGCCATGTTTGATATCACCGGCTTTATTGCGAGTTTCCTCGGCGCTACTTTTATATGAATTTTTGTAAAAATATTCGAGCGTAAAAGATTTTTATTTCATAATTAAAATATACACGGAATGATTATTCGAGCGACCCCTTTTAGTCTAAACGCATTAAGAAGTTATCCTATAGTATAATATATGCGTGGGTGCGTCCTACCCTACTTCATAATGAAATTGTTCGCTGAACGTTTTCATCGTCGAGTTATTTTTACATAAAAATAATAATCCCAAAGGGCGACTTTAATAAGAAATATTTGTCTACCTTCCCCATTGTATATCTTTGCGGCAATGCGAGAGAGAGACTTCTTTTTTTCGACCTTTATGAAGTAGACGTCTTCCGCCGTAATTTCATTTTTAAAGCAAATGTTTTCATTTCGCGCCAGCATTATAAACTACAATATCGCAAGATAAACACGCGAAAGTATCCTAAGCCGTAATTATATTAGCTCTTTGTCATCCCTGTAAAAACAAATTATAGTGAGGTCTTATAAAAGCTTTCTTTTGTGTAAATATCGAAGCATTAAATAGTCGCCGTATCGATGTGACTATTCATACTAATTATTAGGGATTCTGTTTTTACATTAAATTAATTTCTCGAGAAATGAGAATTCTCAATTTAATTTCTCAAATTTCTCGAGAATTCCTGAGAAATTTTGATAAACAAAAATCCATCGAAATAAATTATTTACACATATCTCTTTTAGCTTAAAACCACAAACAACTTGCCGAAAATAACCTATTCAAAAAAAATTGTATCATGAATAGTAAGTTTTTCGACTTTCTAAAAAAGCATGGATATTTTATGGTAGAACGAATAAATTCAGGACGTAGCTTTTGTTTCTTAAGCAAGGATAAAACGAGTTTGACAGCAAGAAATGAACATTTTTTTGTCATATCTAAAACCCTAATAAAACCTTTCAAACATAATGCATTTTGGCAGAAACCCACTCATATGCAGTGTAGCGTATTAAAAACGAAAGTGGTTGTATTTATATCCAAAATATTTGTACATTATTTTATACAATAAAATTTGATTTCTAAAATTTCTCGAGAAATCAAAATTCTCAATTTTATATATTTCTCAAGAAATATTTGAGAAGAAACACTAGTAATAATTAATGTTTCTTGAATGTATACGACACAAAATCGAAAATCCTTTATATGAAGAAATTTGGAAATTTGGAAGTATTAAGGAGACTCAAATTTATTAAAACAAAAAACTTAAAAACAACATATAAAATTAAGCTTCCTTCATTATTTAATACTTATTACTGTAGCTTTTACAGTATTTCGTTCCCTTTTTTCTAAAAACTTTCTGGCTTAATATATTATATATATATCACCGCATATCCCACCATATGCACAAAATAACTGAAATTGGGTGTTCTTTTCGAGAAAGCCAATAATTGTTTCATTTCATAATATCATAAATGAGGCATTTGACGTCGTCAGTTATAATTTTATTCAAAAATGGATTACACTTTTTTTGTGCGGTAGAGGCGTTCCGTATAAAAAGAAATCGCACAAAAATGTTATGATTTACATAGAAAAAGTGAAGATGCGTTCCATGGATTTTATAAACCGCATAACTTTGAAACAGCTATATAAAATATATACAAAATCGCATAAAAAAATAGTAAAAAACAAGAAAACAATAAGTCAATTAAAAAATAGTGCTAGAGATAGGCTAGATTTTCTTTTTGCAATAATATAATTCATAATTAGTAAAGATGTCACTATAGTCCCTAACTCAAAATAAAATATACAAAATGGCGACTGTTTTAAAAAAATCTGTCAAGTCATTTTTCGGCCTTATTTTGTCAGTTTTAATTTTTTTTTCTAAATAGTTCAAAAATAAATCTTGAGATAAATCTGCTAGGAATAATAAAAGGTTATATAGAAACGTTTCGTACCCAGTTTGAAGTTAATTAATTAATTAACACTTGAGATATGATGTCGACCGTGTTAAAAGTTAGTTATAACTCCGTAAGTAGTTGGAAAATGTATTTTTAAAAGTCGAAACATTGGGAAAAAGCAAAAAAAAACGAAATCATTTTTTTTAAATCTAAACCAGAATAAAGGGCGTGGTCGTAGCTCAGCGATAGCAGATGCAATATGATTTACATAGTTCCAATTTTTTTTCCAAATTTCGGTCAGTGTTGATGATTTATTTCCTATTTTATCCAAAATATATCGATACTATAAAAAGAAAAAAATACGTTGAAGAAAACCGCATAACTTCGAAATCGCACAAAAAAAAGTCGCACAAAAAGAGGTTTGAGCGTATTTAGTTGTGTCGTTAAGAAAACGTAGCACGTGTTTCGCTACTTGTTTTTTTGTGTTCGGTCAAGGCATGCATTACCTATCCTACTCCATAAAACCCATCCTATTCGTTTTGGCAATGAGTTTCAAATATGTTTGCATAGTGATCTAGGGGGATCCCAGTGTTTGCGATAACTCCTCGATTATTTGCCCTGGATATGACTCGATTGATCCGTGTATTAGTAATCGCGCATATATGCGTTTGGATTCAAATGATGCACAAAGAGCATTCTCGTACTTCCATGCGAAGATTGTGAATCGGAGACAGAGATAGAGAGAGAGTGTCTTACGTCTCAGCATACATTCGTACATCGATGGCAATGTCGTGCAGTAAAGGTACCCCTACACGTCTAAATACTCTTATTTATTACGAAAAGCAAAACATGCTTCAAATCCATATAAATCAATTATATACTTAAAACTGGTAATGTGGTCATCAAAAATGATTCTATTTGAAAGCTTCAACGAATATTGTGTACTATCAACTGACTTAAAGTTCATAAATTGATATACAAGTCTGATTCACTCTGCATAGTCCTGGGAGAAAAGTGGATTTGTATGGACTCGTAGGTGATACGCTTATACTACTTGTATTTTTATATTGTTATATATTCAGTGCATTTATTCTCTGTATATAAAGGCAGTAGTTTCGATCACGAGCTCTCGATAATATACCATAAATTGCTAGTGAAGATCCTGGAACGAATATTTAGTCGTTGCGAGTGTTTGTTCGAAGGTACATAATTGTGTTTGCGGTTCGTACGTTTCTCGATTATTGGACGTATAGCCTAAGAGACGGAGTTCTATTTAAACTCTCGGGGCAGATTTGCTCTCGAGGCGTCCATTAGTATTATTAAACCGGACGTCCGGCTCAGTTTCCTACCGAAACTGCTGAGCAATCCAGAAAACCGCACACAATCGTTCCGGAGATCTCCAACCGCCCCTCCCCGAGTTGTCACAATAACTCCTCTCGTTGCGAATCGCGATATAAATATTCGCCTAAGCAAATGCATGCATATAAATAGATGCAATCGTGGCTGTTTGCGGATATGCCCGACCTGCCAAGCCAAATGTTTGTTTTGAGACCAAAAATACCTCGCCCAGACTCCGGTGTAAATTCGGGGCATGTGAATGGAAAAGGGTAATCTATGCCCGGGATGTAATAACAAGGGGACCCTAAGCCGTCCCTGCATATAAGCCTTCATAAGAATTTTAAGGTGGGGTCGTAGAAAGGGTCAACTTGTAAAAATTCCACCCCGCAGCGTGCTTATTTTGGATACTCGAAAATATTTCAAGCATTCGATGAAAAAATATCACATTAAATACATACAGGGTGCGTCAGCTATTTGTGATGAACTGTGTGAAACTTAGAAACGACTAAATTAATTGATCGAGTGACTTGACTTGATCAAATGAAACTAGTCTAAACTAGAAACGAGTCTTTGTTAATGTGGACATGCTATGGCCTCACTTGAACCATTTCCAGGAATCAAGATCTGACACCCATGTCCATCGCCTCAGTGTAGATACTCTTGGAGCAGTAGACAGTTGTCTTTTTTACTATTTTTTATTTTACGAATCGAAAGAGGAGAGATCTGGCTATAGGAAGGACGTCTTCCCGCAGCTAAGGCTATATGCACAGCGTAACAGCGCCATTTGGTGGGGATGCCATTATGTCCACGCTACACTTTATTAAAACATTAATAACAAAATGTTGAAAAGATCCCTTTTTAGCTCAGAAGCTTTAGAAGCGCATCAAATCAACGAAACAAAAGTCGATACACTATAAAGGTTAAACATTGACGTACAGCATCCTGGACGTCTTTCAGGATGTAGGAGCAAATCGATTTGGAAACGGGCAGAAATAATACGATTTAAAGATAAATAGGAAGATAAAAGACGGTTGTGCAGAGGGAGTGTCAGGGATGTGACGCGCCAAGTGAAATGTGAAGGGTCTGACGAAGGAGTCTGACGTTACAGGATTCCATTTCGGCCCTGACACGTATCGGTATCCCTTTGTTTGATATTCAATTATATTTAACCGCCTACTAACAACGGGATCGTGTTCCAATATGTGGTGCCTGTTGCTCCGTAGGCGGATGCCCATCGTCTCCGTCTCCCCATTCGGAGTCCTTCGTCTGGCTAATTTAATCCCATATTGGAATAATTGTGTCCCATTCGCTTAGTACTGCGAGAGGAATTCGAATTGTTTTGTGGAGCACGGCTAAATAGGCACAGTTCCAGGGCATGCCAATTTTTATCTCTCGGCGAATCGCTCCTATAAATCTTTCCGAATATAATTTCAATCCTTAATAGCTGATAAATATACTTTAAATGCAGTATTTTTCAGGGACCCTGAGGCTGGGAGATTTTTTTGTTTCGAAATTGGCGCACTTGTCGTATAGGGGGATCCTAACGGTCAGCTCGTTTAGTCCCACGTGTTTGTCGGCCATTTTGTACAGTCACAGTAAATTCTTCCGATGAAAAGGTCGTCACGCGCTCCCGCCACCTCCCATCCGTGTAAGATCCACGCAGTCATCCGTTTTTGATTTGGCTGCCCTTGTTTAAGTGGGAATGCTCTGAAAATATTAAACATATGGATATGAAATACTTCAGTTGAACGATAACAAAATATTTAAACTATCATTTACAAACACCAACATGTTCTGCAGCAGGGTTTTGTCAATTTTAAGGGCTTGTTATGATACAAACTATTGTACATTTTCGGACGACGACTGTCAACTGAAATCTTGAAATTGTCATCCAAATAGGAGTCCAAGAAATAGTTTGCGGCATGCTCATTACGATTTATTCTAGAATCGGCTTCAATATTTTGTATAAAAGGAAGCTATGAATTTTATATATATATACGTTTAAAGATGTAAACCACAAACGTATCGGTTGCCATTTTAGGCTGTCAGACGTGAAGTGGAGAATTCGCTGTCAAATGCATTGAGCAAAACGGGATTACGCAAATCTCGGGCTTCCGTCACTTTTGTTCTGCACGTCTCAATCTTATTCGCGGGAAATCCCCGGATTTGCCTCCCAAAGTCACTTTCTGTATGACGATCAATAAACCGATTATGTAAACATCCACCGAGGCAATCGGAACAATGGCTACACACCCCCATTGCCGAAAAAACAAACAAGAATCGGGGCCTCCCCGAATTCGCGAGAAGCGAGCATACATTTCGCCCTGTCCTAGGGATATTCTGCGATGTAAACGATTTTTTTCATTCTTGCTTATGATTAAAAATAGCGTATTTTTGAGCAGAAAAACTGGGTCGGCTCGGATGCTGCAAATTTTCTTGAATTAATCCGATATTTATCTCACGAAGAAAAATATTTGAACGTTTTGAAGTCATCAATAGGCCGCCCGGGAAGGCAAGAAAAATAAATGGTCGAAAAAGAGCCTTGGGACGTGGACGACGAACATTTAGGGTCCCGCGACAGATCGCCACCGTGGATGGAGGCCACGTGCCTCGTGCGATCGTCGCCAGTTCGAGTGAAGAAAAAGGCTTTTCAAACGCCGTAAATCTTGACAAAGAAATATCTTTTTTCCGCTGTTCTCGGACAATCTTTAGCCATGCTTTATGAAGAAACTCGCAGCTGGATATCTCTTTCTATAGATATAAAATAAACAGCTTAAACATTAGCAACTGTATTTTGAACTGAGCATCTCCATCCACTATTTCGAAGCGTTTTCTACAGTCTGATGCTCCAAATGTCCATTTTAATTGAAGCGCCATTTCTTGTTATTTACATATCTGTGAGATAATTCTTATTTACTTACATGCAGATGATTTATTTGGCAATATCTTATTTATAAGAAAACTGTTCACTTCTCCATATAATTGTAACTAAATAAATTAATATAATCTCTAAATAATTATGACACATGAGAGAGAGATCTGGCTGCGGGAAGGACGTCCTCTCGTAGCCAAGGCTAACCGACGACTCCCTTGACTCCCGCCTCCTGCGCATCACTCCCCAACCGGCAACAGTGCACGCACAAGAAGCGATCGGTCGGTACGCAAGTGCAATGTCTCCACAGGGCCACAAGAGATGGCGCTGTTAAAATAACACATTGCACCTGAAGAGGGATAGAAGATGTCGCTGTTAATCTGGAGAATTAAATCTGCTCAGACTAACAGCGCTATTTCGTGGGGATCTTAAATCGTCCATGCCACATAATCATAAAAAATATTCATATTAGGTCCTCCCGAAAGAAATCCATTAATTTCGAAAACTCTCATTTTAGTTCATTTTACGCTTTAGACAAGGCGAAGGAAAAATATTTGGCAACTTTCTGAACTGATTTCTATTTTTAAAGCATTCAATGAAATGTGAAAATATTAAAACTTTGATTAAATGATTGAAAATCATTTGAATTTATATTTTTTTAAGAGTTTATAAATATTGAAATTTGTAACATATCATACAAATACACTTTATCAATCGTGTTATCGCAATGTTACAACATAACAAACCTTTAAAGTTGCGAACAAAATGACATTTTTTGAAGCCTGAACAATTGTACATATCGGCATTAAATTAAAATATACAAAGCTCTACTTTTGTCTACAAGTAGTTTATGTTAAATACAAATTGATTTAACATAAACTTAAATACAAATTGATTGTATTCGATACAAAATTGCTAGGGCTTCGGTATACGTGGCTAAAGCCGTAGCGCAAAAATTTGAATAAAGTATTGCAATTTTCTTTAAATTTTCTTCACAATATAATTTAATATCCATTGACTTCGGCAATATTTTTCATACAAGCGATAATCGCTGGAACGGCCCGCCATACGATGTCTATATCAATCCCATTTTTATATGGGAAATTGTATTCAAACGTATAGAAAATCATTTTGATTTCCTCATACGTATTCATTGGGGAGGGTGTAGTCAATTTCCGTGGATGTTTCGTACCATATTCTGAAAATTCGCACACAGCCATCTCCGCGACCGGAAGATTAATATTGAAATGAATGTGGCGGAATCGAAGTTTGGTCGTGATGTATGACGAGACACGATGATGTATGTACGTAATATTTTCATAGCGACGTGCGTCCGCCGGTACGTACCGTACGTATGTGCGGAGGTGAGAGGCTTTTAGCGGGGAAAAAGAAAAAATGCCACAGCCGATAAATCATTTGCTCCTAAGCTGCCACAGCTTCCCAATTCGCCACTCGCGAAATCAATTCGCGATTTGGATTTATTTCCGGGCGCGTAATTATGTCACATGTGTCCTTTGCGATTTAGATCCTCCGCTTCTCCGTGATTTATTCCGATGCCATACCAATTTTATTCAAATCGTAGTTCTATAAATCGGTTGAGTAACGACTACATTTATGGCCGCCTTTATTTTAATACCTTTGTCCAATCTACATGAATTAATGTGTTCAAAATCTAATATAACTTGGGAGAGCTTAATTTTTTTTTAAATTGGTCATTAATAAAATTTACCTATAACAACAACTCAATAGAATATTTTATAATAAAATATAAATACGCGAGAGATGTTTGTTGTTGTTTTCATTGATGCTCGCTACAGGATGCCGTGTACGACTTTCGTTTTGCACTTTATCTCGAACTTCACAAAAATTTCGGGCCAAATCAAACACTTGGGTCTTAATTAGAGTAGCATTACCTCAAGTGTCCTCGATTTTTTATTTGATTTAACGCATTCGTTTACGAGTAAACGGATAATAACGCGTTGCGCAACAGAAGATGCTACTTCTCGCTCATTCTTGGCTGTACTGAACGTATATGTTATATAGTTCTATAAAATATAATCCCCTTCATTATTCAACATATCTTTTCATCACTTTGACGAGGAGGTGGATGCGGTAAAAGATGGGGTTCGAGAAAGTCATTGATTTTTTCGTCGAATATTATCATAGATAACCTATTTTTATCACCAATTACAATGCTATTCAAAAAGAGACTTTTTTGGGTTGTTAAGAAGGCGTAGCATGTATTTCATCGCTCGTTCTTGTTGCGTTCGATCAAAGCGTGTGCTACCCATCCTACTCCATAACACCCATCCTACCCCACCCATCCTATTCGTTTTGCCGATGAGTTTTCAATGTGATCCCAGTTTTTGCGATAACTCCTCGATTGTTTGCCGTGGATCTGACTCGATTAGCGGTTTAGATAAGCTCATAAGAAGAAGTCTGACACCATATTTTAAAATTAACTCTTTTATAAGAAAAGCTAATTTTTATAAATTTACAATTATTTTAATCTTTATCACTCTGTCGCCGTTGTTCGAAACGAGAGCCCTTGGATGTCTTGGACTTGTCAATGGGTGGCTATTTCAAAGGTCATTTTATTTGTCTTCTCAGGACTCCTCAGGGAATCATGGAGTGATATAGCTGATAGCTGTCGTTTTTAAAGTGATCTGGGATCATTGCTGAATTGACACTTGGATATTCGTGCATGTATTGAACAATCCTATGGTTCTGTAAATATAAATATGTGTGATTTTTTTATATTAATATGTTTATAAAATTCGCCGGTTAGTAATTATTTGGAATGAACGCTGTAGAAAAATTAGGTTATTTATTGCTTCAGACAACATCACTTTACCAGAACATTATGTGCCAACATGATGTATCCGCGAAACGCCTTGCAAAACAAATTGCGCACACAAACAATGCTTGTATTAATTCAAAAATTCTTACACAAGTTTGCCCAATAGTTCCTTAAAGTTTCATTGCAATTAAGTGAATGATATGGGAATGTATACGGAACAAACAAACAAATCACAAACAGACACCAGTCTGCCGATCATTTTTGTACGCATATTTTGTTATTGATACAGTATGTCAATTATCATCACTCTTTTAACGTGTTTTTATGAGACTTAGGAGGTACGCCGCGGCCCTACATTTAAGAAGCGGTCTGAATGTGAATGTCGTAAGTAAGAGAATGGGGTTATATTTGGTGTGTCGGGGTATATTTATTAGGGGGTCCATTGAGGCGCTCACGCGTAACAGTTCGGTGCTCGGACCGAAGTTGTGCGAATGCCCACTCGACAGGAACTTCCCTTATTTGATCATCGCATCGTTCGCATTTAACGATCTCCAAATACTTTACTCGTGTCAGAATCACCTGTCGGTGAAGGTCGAGGACCAACCCCCCCGACCGCCCAGGGCTCACCGCCATTTATCCTAATCGCCTTGATCTTTCGCCCTGACATATAGCCCTAATGTGCCTAATCGATGCTACCCTCTGCTGTTTCATCTTTTTTTTCCGAGCTCGGACACGATTTGCCAATTTCGCAATATCCCCACACGTCCTTTGAATTTCAATCGCAAACATAGTAATGTAGGCAGGGCTGCGACGGACTTATTCAATCGTAAAAATGATTACGATACATTTTGTTTGAAAGTCGTGAAAGCCGTTTTGGCGTGCGATGAAAATTTGGTTTGGTTTATTCCCCTCTGAAATTAGAAAGAAAACTAAAACTCACTATGAAAATGAATTTCACTTGCTTTAATTAAACAAATTTAAGTTTTCATATCGGTTATCCAAAAAGTAAGGTTACAAAATTTATATGGGATCGAAAAATGCTTGTATTTAATTGAAATCCACAGAATACTCCACAAATACATTAAACTATTTTTCACGATAGAGTCCAGAAAAGTTTCTCCTTCCTGTGCAAAACGATCCAAAAATTCACGCGTGGCGGTCACGCAATTTTGACGGTGCTCCAGAGTGAGCCTTTTGAACCATCACGTACACAACTACTTATAACTAAGTTTTTCCAACATAATATCACCAAGGAGACTTCGACAAATATCAGGAAATTATTCGTGAAGGTTGTCAAGCGTCACACGGCGATCATTTTGCACTCGTTTTCGAATAATTTGTATAGGTTCGCCAAAAATCACTGATGGTCTTCAACTTTTTGTCTCGTTATGAGTAGCAATACAAATGTCCTTCTCTAGGTCTGCGTCCGATGTCATGGACGCAGAACACGTTCTGTGGATATGTTCAGGCATGCGTCTGATTGCGAGGGGCTCATTTGAAATGTCAGCGGTCTGCAAAGCGGACCGGTTGGGCACATAGACTTTCCTATAAACCTTATGTATTTATTTTTTACAATCATATTATTTCTTTATTTAGTTTTTAATTTACAATACGTATCTATATATCTGAGATAGTTTTTACTCGCCATTTGAAGTTGAGAATGAGCATTTTAAACAAAAATTAAATACCGGCATTGCACCTCAATGAGCACTTTTTTTGAGCTGGTTGGCCCTGAATAGCAGGACTAATAAAAATATTTGGTAAAAGGAGAGTCCCCAGTACGTATTTCCTACTTCTGACACCAATGTAGCGTGGGTCATCGGAGTGTTCGATTAAACCCACATGCTAGCTTCTAACCTAGCTTAAATCACTTCGTGACATATTGTCGACTCACCACATCACTACCATAAACTCACACGAGCTTCCAATGGATATTCGCAGCGGTTTTAATTTATACTAGACGCCAGGTGCACCAACTTCTAAACTTACTTTCATGATATCCTTCGTATAAAGTAAAAAAGTAAGAGTGCCACATATGCCAAATAACTTGCTAGACGCTCTACACAAACACAAATAATTTGAATAGAAGGTCTATATAATATTATTATTACAAGCCAATAAAAAAACCTACAAGATACATGATGTTTATCATTAAATTCAGATAGAGAGATCCCAACTGCGAGACTCTCAAATGACGAACCACTTTTTTGAGTATTGAGTGAGAGAGTGATGGGGGTTTTGGTTTTTCTACTAAGGTTCTCTATTGGTTGCTGTTATACTCAAGGATATAAATCATTATCCTCCCCTTAGAACAGATCTTTTTTGTATTGTCTAAATTTTGCCTTATAATATTATCAAAGTATTTTTGGTTTACACCATCGATTTTGTATGTTAAAATAGTAGCATATATTTAGTAATATGGAGTCGTTAATTCTTTGCTATAAATAGTTGCAGGTTCGCCTTTCTCAAAAGGCAAATATTTGCCCAACTTGAGTTCCAACTATAAGCTTATTAAGTTCTCGCGCGGATGCTTGGCCTTCGTGTTCCAGTTCACAACTCCCGCATCGTCGCTTTGTTTTGAGTAGATTTAATAGGATATCGAAGAGCTCTCTGAAGGCACTTGATAAATATTGATAATGTTTATCCTGGTGCGGATTCAGGAGCTGCTCCTTCGCATCCTCCCTTTACCGGGGCCCCGGCTCCATTTTCTTTACCCACACGTCAAAGGTATAATTAAACAAACATATGTACATGCCCTTTGAAGAAACTCGGGGATTATCTGCAAAAATTACACTTTGCAAATTACATATTTGCCTTTCTTATTATTTATTAAAATTTCAATATTTCAGGCGCGCCCGGATATAATTGTTTTTCTTTCCGAGCCGGTGGGATTCGGGGGAAATGTGTGGCCTTCCTCGAAGGATAATGCCTATCGGATTTTCGATAAAATTTTATCTCGCTTATTGCTAACCGATCGAGTGAGTGCTTTTTTTAATTTTCTGATAAAACAATCGATTTGATGAAATACGCCATTCGGATTAGTTGTACGTTTCGATGTTTTCAATCTTATATTGCGCCCAATATAATCCACGTCGATGATAACAACGTGATTTAGAACTAAATGAAGTGTCTGGCGTCAAATACTGAGAAACTTTGGATATACTGGAGTGAACCGGCTCGGCGTGCCGGTTCGATAAATATTTAACCTTTTAATTGCCAGCACATTTAGAGACATTAGAAAATGCGACTGCACTGAATATCTCTGTTGCGTTTATATGTAATATGTATTCAAAAATGTTTTTTTTTCTGTTAAGAAACATAGCGAATCGAAATAGTTGTTTGAAGTAGAATTTCGTCTTTAATTTTTGCATTATTATTTCAGTTAGGATTTCTTCTGTCGTGTAATTTTTATTTTTTGCACGTCCCTAGATGAATAAATTCAGCGGTGGTGTCAGATCTGAACACATTATGAGCCACGAAATAAGGCACACCCTAAACAAATAAAACCAGTGGTGTCAGATCTGCAAAACGCGCGAGCCATGGAAGAGTGCACGTCCCCAGACAAATAAATCCAATGGTGTCAGGTCTGAAGACCGGGCGAGCCACGGAATAGAGCCATACACCCTGTATAATATGCAAATCAACCCGATGGAAAACATCTTCATCTTATAAGGACCGAATTAAAGATGAAACTTTAAAGCCGAGTATTAGAATGGGTTTACACAGAATAATGGAATCCGGGACGAACGGAATGCCGAGCAAATGAAGACATTAGCATCAGTGGGTTAAATTTAAAGGCGGCGAACAAATGTATTTATCCAGGGCGGATCGACATTTCAGGGAAATATTGTCAATGAGATTAAGTGAAGAATGAAATTGGGATGGTATGTCTTCGGAGGGTTTGACATTATGCTGAGATCGCACATTCCACTTATATCAGAAGTTGAGAACTACTCGAAGAAATGACGAAAGTTCGTGACATCGCTTTGAGGGAAGGAGCTTTTGACGTGAAGGAAACTATCTGTAATACTAATGGGTTCTGGATAAAATTCATGATCGCCTTAAAAGTATTAGGCGTATCGAAAAGTCTTTGCCGATTGTTTAACGATGAAATAATTAATTTAAATTGATGAGTATGGAGGTTATGGAAGTTCTTCTCATTTTAATTCCCTGATTTTTTCAAACTAAATTATTCAAACTGATTAATTCTCGACGTTTGACTCTCAATTTTTTGTTGATCATTTTCAATTGCTGAAAATACACATCTGCAGTTATTGTTTGCCAGGTTACATAAATTCATAATGAATAATTCCTTGAATATCCCACCGAATGCATACAATAATCTTGCGGGTCGTCAATCTAGGTTTAGGAGTCGGAAATGGTTTTTGTCTCAGTGAAAGCCATTCGAGCTGTCATCTTATGCATATATTGCAATCAAAATCGGCAAGAACTTATCGATACACCTAATATTTAGCGTTTGAGGTGATCTATCGCATGAATGATTTAAAAGCATTTTATTTATTTAAAAATATTTCAACCCCCAGTTTAGTGCGATCCGTCGAGTGAATTACAATCGAAGGTTTCTCCCTGGGGAGCGGTCAGGTGAACGAGGCGGTCAAGCAATCGGAGCGCCCGTATCGATCCGTTCCTACAGGAAGATATTATTCAGAAACTGTCACATACACAATGAATAATGGCAGGGCCCACCGCCGAAGGATAATGGATTTCGGGATAATCGATTGTCAATGCCAAAATTAATACAACAACCTATTTTGCGAATCAAATCGTGGGATGCCGATTTCGAAGCAAAGTTTAATTTTTAAATCAAATCCACATTATGCGCAGTTCAAGAGACGAGGGTATGAATTTCCATGGCAAAATAATTATCCCGCCCCGGGCGCACAGTGCCTAGCGGCCCTCGTATTGAAATACGATGCCATACTTTCTAATCTGCGGCTTAGTGGGTGTATTTCGGGTCGAACCGGGATAATTAACCCTCATGTATTGCTTAGATCAGGTACGGTAGCTTAATAGTCTATAAACGGGAAGGTCGCCCCGACGTAAGTCGATATGCGGAGAGGCCGCTTAATTGGGAGTCACGATGGCTGATATCGAAATCAAACATTCGACTTCCCGATACAACAACAATGGGCCCCAAATATGAGCCTGGGGGGTTTCTTGTATGCTCGGCGCCAATATCTTGCCGTTGATGTATCGTGGATGTCGCCGGAATGGCCAATTTCAAACTGGGATCGAATCAAAACCGAAGTAATTTGTAGCCACAAATCGGCGTACTAAATTACAAAGCTTTGATTGTATGTACAAATAGATTGGATATCTTATTGCAAACGGTGCTTCTATCCTTTGTGCTAATTTTGACAACTGTATACGATAACAATCGTATTAAAACATATTAGACACATCAATCAAAGTCGCTTTACGACGTTCCGCTATCGAAATCTAGGCGTTATGCTGGAGATTTTTCTAGGAAAATATTTTTTTTACATGAGGGTCATTTAGAAAGTAAGGCTACAAGGGCTCCAGTGGCCAGGGTGTAGGAGGGATCCTACCAGTCAAATGTTTTTGGACTTTGCAGAACAATACCGCTGCGAATATCCATCAGAAACTTGTGGGAGTTTATGAGAGTGATGGGATGAGATAACAACATGTCACGAAGTGGGTTAGGTTGTTCAGAGAAGGGCGGCAATCCGGCAAAAATAGCGTGTGGGTTTAATCGAACCCTCCACTGACCCACGCTACATTGGTGTCAGAAGTGGGAAATCTATACTATTTTCTAACGTAGCGGGGGATGAAACGCGGGTGTGCCAACACACTCCAGAATCCAAAAGACGATTCAAAAAACATTTTTCGATCCTACATAAATGTTGTAACTTTACTTTCTGGATGCCCCTCAAAGAAGATACATTTTTAAACGGTTTTTGCAAAGTCATTCTTGCATGAATTTATTTATGTATGTATGCTATAATTTACGTGATAAATCACAACTATTGAAACTAAATCCAGTTTGTGTGGAGTTAAAATAACGGAAACATCTTTATTATTTATTTTTTGTAGAACCATTGTTAAAAAATATTTTTGTGCAAAAGTTTTTTTTTTGCTGCAACCCTTTGATTAGTGAATTAATTTGAAATTTAATTAAACATAGATGTCTACCACTTATCGTCCACACAAATCCACTTTTTTCTCAGGATCGTGCAGCGTGATTCAAGCTTGTGTATAAAGGAACCTTAACACTGTTGATAACAAAAAATATTCGTTAATTTCTTCGCGTAAACACAAACAATACACATGTGTTCCTTTATAGAAATGCAAGTGATTCTTTGTGTTCATAAAACTTGAACGGAAATTTAATTGAAACGCGATAAAAGAATAAAAAAAGATCATTAATGTAATGTTTGAAATAATAATTTGAATAAATAATAATATTGCATTAGAAATAGAAGCACGGCATTGAACATGAAACGACGTGGATTTAAGAATATTTAAACGTATAGGGGTACCTTTACAGCACGACCTTACCATCGATATGCGTTTCTGTCTTCGATTCACTAATATCCGCACTCAATGTGCGAAAATACAATTTATTTATCATTCGAATCCATTCGCATAATATGTGGGATTTAAAACGGGTTAAGGATAAAATGTCCCGAATCGAAACTAACGAAGTCCACATTCGACATTGAAACATATACTGCTTTTTTATTTGGGTTGGAATGTCACAAGATACAATAAAACATTCCAAAAATGTTTATGCTGAAGTGGTAACAATCGAGAAGTTATCATTAGGACATCATAATTCATTCTCCATGGATCACATTATAATTAAATTATTTATTGCCGTCGCTGCAGATAAATTCTTATATACTATAATACTTTGGTGTGATTCGTAATTAAATTACGGAGGAGTACAAAAAATCTGAAGCCCGTATCTATTTTATTTCATATCGATATTCCCATTATTAGAGTCGAGGTGTAGTAAATACATCACCGGTAAAGAAAGGTTAATATAAAAATTTGAAAAACACTGGTTACTGCTCCTAGGCGTCCCCTAGCGTCCAGATTTCGGCTTCAATTTGAATATCAGCATCCCAAAACGTTGCCTTTTTGTATTACATAAGGGATGTTTGGCATTTATCTGTCAGAATTTCGCTTGAAGTAAATCAACCATCCATGTCCAATGGCTGTGGTCTCTCTTGCAGGTTCTACGAACTAAATTGAATTGCCACGAACCGAATATTTATGCATGCGGCTTCGAACTGACATTCCCCGAGTTTATGTGTTTCCCTCGCGTGACGACACAACGTGAGCGATAGTTTGCACAATGTTCTGTGAAAGGGTTGCGCGTCCGATGTGCAACCACCCTCTCGAACAGAATGCTGTTAGTTCGGCGAGGTGCAAACATATTGACGGCTCATCCCCGATGAATTTATCGTGTCCCCGATCCCTAAACCGCTGCAAATCACACAAACTCCATTAAAGTCATCCGCGAATTCCGGAATGCAACTCGGACGCCGATTCACGACGAGCTTTATTTTGCTCGGGGAGGATTTATAAAATCCGAGACAATATTCATTGCAGTTTGCTCGGCCGTGGCTAATGAAAATTCATAATGTCATTTTTCAGACGCCTTGGCTTCCATTTAGGGGCGCTCCGTGATGTTTATAAAGTGGACGTTTTTATTAAATTTCGTTGTTGATTAACGGCCCCCGTGCGAAATAAAGGCTTTCCAGAATTTAAACTAAGGGTAGTGCGTACATAATTAAGCTCTGAACTAAGATTTGCACATATTTAACACTAACCTGTGTCGCCGCTTATGTATTTTTGACGTCTTCATCTCCCGCCGTAAGGGTAAACAAATCCGGATCGGCCCCCTGTCTTTGCACCCTCCTTTGAGTTTAGGTCGTCTTATCTTCTTGTACGCTAATTAATCAGTGGATTTTGTATATATAAGTTTCGGACTACAAAATAAGCCTAATGTGATTTCGCCCGGCTCGCTTTATTCGCCTTATCATAATCTCCATCAAAACTAAACACTAATCCGTATTGATCACTGAGTAACTAATTCCATAATGGTTTCGCATCATGGTTAAATCTGTGTAAGTCGCTCGGGGAGATTCCCAAATGACAAAAAGTACTTTAATATTCAGGTAGTCATTATATTAAATATACTGTGAAGTGTTTGTACAATAAAGCACCGCTTAATAAGTTCATAGGATTTTTTTAAATTTTTTAAAATGTAAATAAAACAAGTTGTATATAAGATCACTCATTTTTTTTAAATTGAAAGATCATTTTATCATTATTTAAATGCTAGTTCGAGTTGATGATCGCGTGAGCCCCCATTTTCGTATAACAGCATCAATGTGACTGATGAAATTCCTTTCTGCCGAGACACGGACTAAAATTCGCAAAATTCCCGATTTCCCGACAAATTATTTATTTCCGTGGCTGTAAACGAATACTTATATACTATAATGCTTTGATGTGATTTGCAATTATATTACGGAGGAATATACAAATTTTGAACGCCGTATCTACTATATTTCATATCGATATTCCCATTATTAGAGTCGAGGTGTAGTAAATACATCACCGGTAGGGAAAGGTAAATAATATAATTTGATAAAACATAAATGCACTGTATATATATATACATAGATTAAACAGTTACTGCCCCTAAGCTCGCCAATTAATAGTTACGCCACTGTTTCCAAGCGCCCAAATTTCGGCAAGAATGTCTCGATTTAGTAGCCTTCATCGTGCTGATGAGATGTATGATTTCTGTTAGATAAAAATTTCAACCCCGAATTTTTCGGGATTACATTTACTAATTCCGGGATTCATGAGCACCTAAAACTGTCCGGGATCCCGAGATTGGATTCCCTATTTTGTCGCATAAATCTGACTGGATGGCGTTCATTATGTTGACTTTGAGGGCATGCATTTAAGATAGCTCCAAAGGATGAAGTCTAAAAGCATTACATCGCACAATCTCGGTATGCCGTCAAATTGCTCCTGCAGAATGTCCATCGTGGCATGCGCTGTGTAGTGCCATTTTGTTGGAACCACATATCGTCGATATCTATATAATCCAGTTTAAGCTACAAGAACTTGTTAAAGGCGATAAATCGATTGCCTCGGGTTCTCCCGTACACTCTCACGCACAGCAGCGATGTGTTTAACAGACCTTGCATTTCGGTGATATGCGAGCATTTTTTGAAATCTTATATTTGAGCTCAGTTTATGTCTCAACTATTGTTTAACGTTATTTTTGTACGGCAGCAAGGATGAATCAAGAACGGGAAGATCTTCGAATTTTGATAATAATGCACTAAAATCCCTAATCGAGTCTAATACACGATAAACAATCGAGGATTTATCGCAAAGACTGGAATCCCCCATTGGAACAATTTGAAATTCATCGGCAAAATGAATAGGATGGGTGCTATGGGGTAGGATGGATACCGCATGCCTTCAACGAATATAACATAAACGAGCTATTTAATCTTGAATACAATTAAATCTGGCTATTTTCGACAGTAACACTTAGCATGGCGTTTACTGCATCTTATAAAAGTTGGCTACTGCAGATTGTTTCACTTGTTGCTACGGCAAGATTGTTGCTTCAGTATTTCAATGCTTTTTGGCATGCATTCGAATATTTTTTTCTCACATTTCGCGAATAATAAAAGCGACATTAGTTTACGTTACAACTATAGCTTTTATACGTCGAGCTTTCCAAAGCTTTTTGTTTTCTATGACATTTGGCCGTTATCCAGAAGAGCCAAGAATACATTTCTTTTATATCTCCATCACTCTAAGCAATCGAAATTTCATATGTCACAAATCTTATTTCTTTTGAATGACGATGTTTATTTTTGAAAATATATTTTCATAGCAGCAAAAATAGATTTAGAACATGTTTGTCGTTCACTTCGGATGTGGATTTTTCTGACGTTCTTCAACCCACGGATCTTTGGATTATAAAATTTTATTTATATTAATTTTGATACGATGCGTGTATTCATATTGTAGGATCTAGGATTTATTTTGTTTCATTATTCCCTTCACAATGAGCAGCTTTCAAAACGTTCCATTGAAAATCAAAATAGAAGTTGGGTGTTCAGCATCAAGCATTCAGCTTTGGAAACTTGTCCTGGTTTCCTGTGAATACATCGATGGCTTTCTCCCCCTCACTGCAAACACAGATTCGGCTCTGGAACATATTTGGAGCATGAAATTAATTTCTTGCCCAAATAGATAGGTAAATCTGCCATGGAGCACCTCAAAAATTACATATTAAATTGGGAACTATTTTAGGAATAACTTTTTATACTACGAATAGACATAATAAACATTGACAGTATTTTCAGCACCATCATCGAAAAAATGTGGCCTAATAATTTAAATTCACCAAAATGCACAACAAACAGTTACTTTTTTGGGTGAAGACTTCTTTCAAATTCATAATAAATTTGAATACTTTTTGCAATATATATCTATACATTAAAATTGTACTACTTTCTACTAAAACAAAATTGATTATGTCATTTAAAAAAATGACACGTTTAAACAATATATAGTAATAAAATCTAGGCGTGTTTTTTGGATGACTATTTACTACAAATCCACATGTATTTGTTAACCAATTTTTGAACAAGATTTGGACACTGAATCTCTTTCGTATTATCATCGTGAACATTTCAACATCAAATTTTTAGTTTTAAAAGAATACTTCGTCTATTAATGGATATATGGGATATGGCACATATGGTGTATCATCGGTTATTATAGTGTTAGCAATTTTTTTTTGTGAAGCTTATATTAATTGAACTATAACAAGACAACCTACAATTAAACATATGTTTTAACATCATTTTTATGACCATTTTATGTCAAAACGGTGTTTAAGTCCATGTTAGGTCATCCATATTAGATGATCCATTTTTTACATTAACACAACATCCAGATGTAAGATCTTTACGGAGACATTTTAATACCCAAGAGATATAAAAGATGATGCAAATGTTTATATCGATAAATAGAAATTAAAATAATGTACATAGAAAAATAATTTGGTTAATCTAAACAAACTTATCTCAATAATATTAGGACTTTTTATTTTTAGCCAAATGCGGCAATTTTTTCTTGATTTCAATTGGTTATTGAACTAAAAACTAATATATGTTGTCTTTGGAGCCGATTCTTTCCTTTCAGAACATTGTTTTGACTTTTTTATCTATAAATGCAGACCATCTATTGAACGGAGCGGCCATAAGGTTTGTATGTTCAATCGGTCCGCTTTTTGGACCGCTGATATGACGAATGAGCGCCTCGCGATCGGACGCCATACGTGAATATGTCTACGGAACGATTACAAACTCTCATTATAAAACGATGTTGTCTGAAAAAGGACTGATCGGACGGGTTGTTTAAATTTTTTGGCTATTGCTTTACCACGCCCTTGTTGCGGCTCTGTCGAAAAATACCTAATTCTGCAACGGACTGTTTGTGTCTTCAAAATTTCAAAAAATATAGAATTTATTTTGCGAAAATATCTCAATTTTGTTCTACGAAGAATAATAACTTCTCCGAAATTTGGATGGCATTCAAAACTATAGCTTAAATCAAATTCTTATATTTAGCTTTCAGAATACTTCTTGACTACACAATTCATTATGAACATGTTAGAGCATAACGTCCGATCGCGAGGCGCTCTTTCGTCGTATCAGCAGTCTGAAAGACGGACCGGTTGGGCACACAGACCTTGTGACCACTCCGTCCTCTTTTAGGGCGGATTTTTATGACATTTTCAGCGAGTTCGCATTATTTTGACTGTTCCTTTATCTAAAATATGACGTTATAGACCCTTGTTTAATTCATGGTTATGAATAGATGCAGTAACTCGGCACACAGCTTTCTTATAAACAAATTTTCTGTCAATACGCTTATTATGGATATTATTAATTAATTTCACACAAAATGGCATATATTCTAGTACTCTTAATTATAATCATCAAAATATTTGAAACTCTCTGTTAGTATAATAATTCGACTTTGTTTGTAGATTGCATGCCGGAAATATTCTCATTGTCTCTCGAAGCTATTTGGCTGGTTTTATGTTCTCTGATGCATTGTCTGGAATGAAAAGCAAATTAATTAATAGACATCAAAAGCTCGCATGCAGCTGAAAGCCCTGAAATGTAAAATTTCTTCTCACAGTCCAAATATTCGGGACGTATATCATATTTAAAGTTCTTTATTTTCACTCGGCTGTTTGAGTTGCAGCGAATAAAACTGCCGAGTAATTATTCGAAAGCATTCCATGCAGGATATGTCCGAGGAATCCACAAAGGATTCCGCTTTGGTTACATGGTTTTTGGATGTAATTCGGAACAAGCCTCATCCATGTATCGATCGTGTAGCGGTTTCATTTCGTTGATTATACAATGGACCTATATTACAAAATGTACATTGGGTGGAATGCCATGAAATGTGTTCTGCGGGCAAAACATCCGTCTTGTTGAGGAGCTCGGCGGTGTTTCTAATAATCAAGTTTAGCCGAAACGGAGTTGTGCATTGTTTGTGGAGTCGTGATGGAATATCGGGATGAATGGGCAACGTGTGCAGCCTCCCCACAACGTCGCTTCCAGGGGATCCATTGTTGTAGCGACGTTCCGTTCATATTCAAAGCGATCTATTATGCTACACAATGAACTTCTGTAGGCTTCACTTTAGCGTTCAATCCCTCTAGCCTCGTTCAATTTTGAAAAGTCACCATCAGATGTAGCCTAATCCAAGCCCCATAAGATCAATTCAAAATTTGTTCAATGAAATTAAGCATAAAGGCGGCATTTAATCGATATTTCATTGATAACTTACACACGGTGAGCTTCCATGAAAATATTTCGCCAATCATTCATAAGATTTTCGGATGAAAGGGCGAAAATAAACGCAACCCCGTTAATAATTCATTCACAATGCGAAGTTTATGATCCAATTTCTGTTTCGCGTCGAGCCGATTGAATTATCGAAGTCCCAAAAAAGCCCCCATGAAAATGTCATTTCCATGGCGGGCTCCCAAAAGATTATATTTGACATTTTTGCGTTCAACCCCTTTCCTACGGGCGGGGAGGCTTTTGCTCGAGAAAATTGCTTGACATATTGCATCTCCTGCGGGACCGGCACTTGGCGGAGTCGAAACTGGAAACTTATCACTCTAGTTTCACACCCACGGGAGGCATTATTGCCATTAGCTTATTTTCGTTAAGTCCTCCGGGATGCTTACACATCCTGGATTAAATTTCCAGACCTCAAATGGTACACTTGGAATCTCTTTTAGGCGTGGGATCAACTCTGTGATCGCGTTATGTTATATGTGCTTTCTATTTTTGTTTTCCGAAAATGGCACCAAAGACAAATTGTATTCTCAGGTATACTAATTTATATTTAATTTTAATATCTAAACATAATATAGAGTGACATAAAAATAATTACCTAATCTTCTTGTGTTCAGCGTACAGTATCCATTTAAATCAATTTTATTACACCAAAAACGTTTTTATAATACTTAAAAACAGTTCTATAGTTCAACAAAGTGATATGTAATGTATATTCTCAGCATTTTGTGAAAATTCCCTCCGTTACAGTAGACCAAGTGTTGGACCAAAATTTGGGATTTTTGTTCTAGTTCTCTTCGGAAAATAATTAAAAAAACTACTCTAGACAACCTGGATTCTTTGTACTTGATTCTCTGGAGTATAAAGATTCCAGTCCCTAATTTCTTTGCAAGGGCATTTCTGGGCTAAAATGAAGTCATAGTCCCTAATTACAAGTGATTCTTTGTATTTTTGTATATATAAAATTTAATTGAAACGCGATAAAACAATAAAACAGATTGTAAATACAATATAAATAAAGCACTATGAAGCGCTGCACGCCACATGTGCGTGCATACTCTCACTGAATAACTCAAGTACGCACTCAACATCTGGGTAAATACTTACGTACATTTTTGTTAGTAAAATCGAAATATTAACTCCAGATCCGTAACTAGGGCGTGGCAAAGCAGGCGCCCGCCACGGGCGCAACTGGGCTTGGGGCGCAAAACGCAGAATACTGACCCGGTCGAGAGTTGTGCATGGTTTTTATTTTACTCAACTATTCTACTTTAAATGAACCAACACTGATGGACTCTGTTTCATTCGTTATATTAGCGGTCCGAAAAGCGGACCGATTGAGCACACAAGCCTTATGGCCACTTTGTCCTCTTTTAGTGCTTTTTGCGGCATTTTCTATGATCTGTACAATCATGGAAGCAACGTAGCATCTAGACACTTTCACACTCATATCAATATCAACAGTAACTGCCATCTATACATTAGGTCGGATACTTTTGGGACTATCTTTGCATATTATTTTAAATCATACATTGCATTTATAATAGTATTAGTTAGCTTGGATTGGATTGACTTAAATTGGATTTTCGGGGAGGGGGACGGGGGATTTTCGGAGAGCGCGCGACGACCTCTCCATTTAAAGAATTTACTGTGACTGAACAAAATGGCCGACAAACATACGGGACCAAACAAACTGATTGTTAGGATCCTCTCTATATGCATACATCTCCTTTTTTTTAATTGGATCATTCTTCATCCAGAATTTAATCTTGTTCCCTTGCATTTCGTACTGAATTGTTTAAATAAATATTTTCTCATGAAATAACCGTAATATTCCAATCTTTTGCATTCAATTCAAGCGAATCCTTAGTACTTTTCTATATGCCATTGCGCTTTTTGCAATCCTAGAAATGCTATCTTATAAAAGCACATGCAAACTGATATATTGCTGTATTTATCAATCAAAGAAAGCATCAACTGGAGTGATTAAAATGAAAACATACAAGTTGGTAGAATGTTGGTTGATAAAATGGCACACTGTGTAATTAATGCGAACGCTGTTGCTTAACGCAAAGGCAACTTGATATTATAAGACCTTATTCCTTAGATTTGAATAGAACATACAATACCTGGATTCTGGATCGCCAGTGCGAATTGCCGACGTTCCAATTAGCAGATTGCATTTCAGGATGGGAAGCAATTGGCGGTATTTGCGGGACGCCGTGCTATTCCCAGGCCAACCCAATATCGCAACATATGTAATAATAATATGGAAGGCATTCCAGGACGAATTCATGTCTTCCCCGAGGACAACAATGTCTCCAACGAACGTAAAACATTTATAAATGCATACGGAGTGGCAAAGGGGGTGGCTGGGGTGTCGCCCGTAGCACCTCCGACTTGTTATTCAGTTGACTCGTTACTATCTCGAATCTTTTATCTGCGAAAAAATGTATACAAACTACATTCAGAATTTTAAGCAGCGCTCACAAAAGCGAAACAGATAGTTGCAGATTTAAAAATATACAGCGATTTTTAAAAAACGCGTAGGCGATTGTGTCACCTCCACAAAAGTTGATTTATGAAATAGGATTTTAGGTCCATATATTTTTCGACACGTCTGGACTATTCGCAGGAGTGATTAATGGTGACAAGGAATGTTCACTGCCGGAAGATGATATGCAAAATATCGGCCACTACTCAAAGATGAATGCCTTCCACGTTCGAAGGGTCCTTTTTGGGATTCACGTAGGGAGTGTAAAAATGTCGCCAATTCTTGTCGAAATATTCAAATAAACTTATGTATTTAATTATTCAATATGCGAGTGTGCTTAAAAAAACATTTAGAAAAAATATTTAATAATGTATCATTAAAAAACTTATAAATAATCACATTATATCCGATGATACAACATATGTACCATGGCTTAAGCTCTCATTGCTATTCAACATACAAGCTATGTGCACTGATTCCATTTACAGTTTTAATAGTTTTATTTTTCGAACAGAATGCATAAATCTGTTTTTAACACATTAGCTACGGCTACGTTTGCTAAGACTATTATTTTTTAACAAAGTTGTATATTTGACTAAAATATTATACAGAGGCATTATATTTTACAGTTTATAATTGGATAATGTATGGTATCTCTCAAAACACTGGCGTAAATGGAGACCTGGTTTTCTGATACATGTCACACATATAATATTTGTCTCCTTCCTCCCACATGGAATTTTCCTATTGGAACATACTGAGATAATCTTTATGTTTCCCCTCGGAACTAGCATAAATTAAATGAGGCTTAATTTCTAGTCGTTGCTCTTTGTCTAGTGGATACTCATCCTGGTTTTTAATTTGGGTCTCTAAAATCACAAATGAGGTTTAATAATAATTCCGTGAAAAATGTTTTGTGTTTCGTCGGCTACTTTCCTTCTTTTATGGCAATTTTTTGTGCAAAATGTAGGCATTGATTATGGATACCTCAAAACCTCAGAAAAACAACTTTCTAGCGAGTAAGCGACACATTATGAAGGATCGTAAAAATCAAAATTCCTTTCGAAATACTGTTCTAAACATGACGCGCATAAGAATCATTTGATTTTAAATTTGAGTAAAAAAAAAAAATTGAGAAAAAAATGTCGAGTCAGACTCGACATAGGACGCATCGGAGTAAAATTAATGTCGAGTCAGACTCGACATAGGATCCCAAAGGATTCAAGTAGTGGGGTAATCTAGAAAGTAAGATCACAGGGGTTTATGCGGTCGGGGGAATTTTCTTGTTTCGAATTTGGCACATCTGGCATAAAGGGGGGATGCTAGCGATCAGTTTGTTTATCCGCCATTTTGTTCGGTCGCAGTAAATGTTTCCAATAGAGAGGTCATCGCGCGCTTTCACCATTTTTTTGGATACTAGGGTATAGTGATACGTCCATTTCTTATCCCCCGTCTTGATGTCCAGAAAATCTTCTCCCTCCTGTATAAAACGTATTCTGGACACCCTCATAATCAAGTTTTTCCGACACAATATGAATGTATAATGACTATCAATGCAGACCGGCAGACAACGACTTACAGGTGTGCAGGGTTTATATGATCGACCCATTACCAGCGCTGATGTGTGGTCTGTTCCGGGTGTCGTGCGAATTAGCTACACAGGTAATGTCTCCCACTGATCTTTAATCCTACAAGAAACGCTACACGCTGAGCGTCCAGGTGCCTACTTCTTTTATTTCCTCCAAAGGAGACGAGGTTTTCGCAGGAAGATCAGCTTCAGACCACGTGCACCCAAAGATGCGTTGGAGAAGGAAGGACAAAGGTTAAGCTTCAAAGAAACTCTTCCCCATGGTACTCATACTGTAGTGCCTAGCCACGAAACGATAGTTTTACACACCTCTACTCCATATCATTACCCCAGGGATTTAATTGTCACCCACGGGCGTAGGGTTGGCTTTCCCCTGGAATTATGATTGTGTGAATCGTCGATTCTAATACCCACCCGGAGCATAATGAGTATCAGTACACATTTTTCACTTCTGACACCAATGTAGCATTCGATGTAGGGTTCGATTAAAATATGACCTACTCTGAACAATTTAACTCACTTCTTCACATGTTGTCGACGCATCACATCACTACCATAAACTTCCACGAGCTTTCGATGGATATCGCGACCTTATTGTTCTACACAGTCGAAAATGAGGTCTACATAGTGCGGATCTCACATGAGCGATAAACATGTGGGACCAAACAAACTGATCAATATGATCCTACCCACACGCCATGCGTGACGCGCCCTCCGCAACTAATGTGTTAATAATATTTAATACACCACTCAATAATTTTGTAGGATTTTTTCATTTTTTTTTTCTTCATTTGAGGTAATTTTTTTCGCAATTACTTCCAAAAGAACTTTTTTTTTATTTCGTATGATTCGTGTGGTTAAGTTTGGTTCAAATTTGTTACAACGTGTCTCACACGATATCGTAGGTTAAGCGGTCGAGCTTATTTACCCTATAAATTAATGATCAGATTTGATTTAGATTTTATACAAAATAGATAGTTAAATAATGCAAAATGCCGTCTAATTTCATACTAAAGATTTTGAACGATTTTTCATGTTTGATGAGGCATGAATATTGGATGACCCATAACCTTTGGAAGGATTAAATGCCGCACAATTTAGGTTGTTAAATATTTACCGATACGTTTATAAGACTGATATTGGATCCGAATCAATTTTAAATAAATACCATCCATCTACGCAGATTCGGCTACAAGATGTAGCGGTTTCTTAATATGTAGACGTGATTCCGGGAAAGTCCCAATAAAACGACGTCTCTTTGTTCCGGCCTCGTCTTCCTTTCCATCCCAAATTGGAAAATAATAATGCCACGTTTTGATTTGCCCCCATCGGCTCGGATTAAATAAGCTGCTCGTCCTTATTTCCCCCAAAGTTGCCCACGCAAATCTCTTTTTAATGCAAGTTCGCAACGGCGGCGAGCATAACTTGCCGTCGTTTTTAAAATGTTAAGTCTTTAAGCGCAGATTCTCAAGTTTAACAATTCGCATAAAAACGCAAAAACGGGGCCTCGACGCCCACCGGGGTCGGGCTTACACCCCGGCTTTCAATAATACATTTAGAGTGGCGGAGATTTCGGACCTTTGAGGCCCCCACGTGTTCCCGTGCAACTCGTAAAGTACTTTGCGTTTATTCATTAACAAGGCGGGACGGGGTGGGTGGGCGCTGGGGTGGGCGCTATGGGGGTCGCTTACCTTACACGGTGATAAAAGACGTTATCTTGTGAATGGGATGACCGGGATGAGAAGGGAAACATCTGCCTACCATATAGTCTGCTTGTTTGCACCTCCCTATTTGACCCTATGTCTAGAAATTTAATCTTGATGAATGCATCGTCCACACCAATCCACTTTTCTCTCAGGACCGCGCAGCTTGAGTCAATCTTGTATATCAATAAAAAGACTTATACACTGTTGATAGCATACAATATTCGGTAATTTCTTCGCGTAAACATAAACAATACACATGTGCGTTTTCAGTTTTAGTAACAAAGTGTATTCCTTATAGTTTAAGATATATTTAAGAATATTATTATTAAGATATGTAGGGGTACCTTTACAGCACGATATTACCATCAATATGCAAGTGTATGATGAGATGCAAGACATTCGTCTCTGTCTCTGATTCTCTAATATCCGCACTCAATGTGAGATAATGCTCTTTCTGTACCACTCGACTCCGAACGCATATATGCGCGATTACTTATCAATGGGTTAAATGATTTAAACACAAACAAAAATATTAAATATCGACCATAAGAATTGCATTCATCCATTAATTATGATCTCAGTTTTAATCCGTCATTTCGTAATCCATATTATGTCCGCATCGTATGTCTGTCTTCCATCGATTATGCTTCTTTAAAAACGCTCCGAAAAACTCTTATTGAATATATTTAAGAAAGTCCCAAAGGAAGAAGTCTAAATGCGTTCAAATGCCGTCAAATTGCTCGTGCAGAATGTTTATCATGGCGTGCGCTTTTTTTATTGTCAAGGATTGCGCGAGTAACATAGGCATAATCCAATATATAAAAATCAATGTTTGTTTGTCCGTATTTAATGGGTTTCCATACCGCTTATCCGATTGCAATAAAACTTTGTCAACTTACTGTTTACACTTGCGGAAATATCATAGGCATAGTAAAAACGTGACTTGAAGCAATAAACCACGTACTACGTTTCTTTTCAAATCATTATTAAGCGCTTATGGCATTGCAATTTCGAACGTCCATGTTGAAAGTCTCTATAAATAATTTAGTTATTATTATATATTTAAAGACTTAATCCTTGGATGGATATTATATCGATCGCTGATAATAAATGAGCTCCGAAATGAGCATTTTCTTTGTTGTGTATCCATTAAGTGATGTTTTCCTTAAAACCCTCGTCTCGAAGCATCCCTTTCGACCTATTTTTGAGAGCGTCGTTCCTGAGCTTATTTCCATTAGCTTAAAACCCATTATACATTGTCTTTTGACAATGATACGGATCCGTTATTTAGTGCTTAAATAATTTTTCTAGCGTATTTATCGTCATTTTATTCATCCCCAAATAGTTCCGTGTGCTTTTGGTGGCACTCAAATGAACGGGGCTTAAAATTTGGATTCGGGTCCATCATTAGGGATTACACGTGTAGCTGCCGATTATTTTTAAAAAATTAACAGCTAAATGTTGCTGGGGTTAAAAGGTAAAAGCAAATACGGGGCATTTGCGTACTGCGCACGGCCTCCCCGTATCATATTCCCTAATGGAGCTGCCGGGAACGATGTTTTTCCACGCGTACAGTTGGGTCTGATGAAAAATTAATTTGGCCGGGAAGCTGCAATTGTGACGAAAACTATGAAAAATTGAGTCCGAATAGAGTTTTCACCGCTACCGGGACCAAATCAAATATTTAAGGGTGGAGTCCTTGCGTCATGATTTAGCCCGCGTCCGGTTTGCTCCATCTGCAACTAGCGAAACGATCAGTTTCTAATTTCCGGATCGTTTCAGCTGAAAATGTAGTGACCGTCAAAGTTGACAGCGCTCCCCGTTTGCCTTCGATAGTTCGATTCTGAATAATTTATTCGGAGCCTATTTGGCAGTCTGCATGTGATTAATAAACCTAGCGAATTTATCGCGGTTTCAATCGGAAAATCGACTGCTCGGGGTTGTATTAATGAGGCGGTACTTTTGCGATGGAAGTTGCTTTCATCGAAAGTTTCCAAAGTGACGGGTACGGATGGTTGGAAAACTGTGGAATAAGTGACAGGACAAAGACTGATGGATGATAAATGAGGTGACAAAATTCTGCGCACCTGTCGTGCAAAGTTTTCTGTTTAAGAGCCACTTAAGTGTGCGAACTCCTCGATTGCGGTCTGATCAATTAAAATATTCATCGAATGCGCGAGAATATCTCACAACTATATACGAGGATGACTCAAATATAATCCGGAATTTTCCTATCCAAATTGTCCATAAAGAAGGCGAAAAATAGCATCTTCCGTTGCGTAACGCATAATTATTCATTTTTATTCATGTGAGCGTTTCATACTACGATCCTACGCCCGTGGATAACAGTTTGCTCGTCAAACCCTGCTGTGGTGACCCAACTAACATAAGTTGGGTATGTAGCCTATCGTACCCATAAAGTAGTAATGTGGGACTATTCATTACATATGAGAAAGAATACAAGTACCATGAGGAAATGGGAGCCATTGCAATCCGTCATCTGCTGTAGCCCCCTTCAAACTGAGATTGGACTCGTGGTGGTTTCTTGAGGATGAATGAGAGATGGATGATACTCATGTGTAGCTAGTCCGAGGGCATTTAAAAAGAGACCAAACACCACTATCCGATCTTAGCTATTCGTTTTTATTCCGAGTGGATGTAAAACTCTACAATACCAACCCATAAAACCCCAGGAAGGGCGCAACTTTGCGCCCGTGGACAACGATCGAAACCTTGAGGTAACGGCGTGGAGTAGTGATGCGCGAAACCAGTTTCGTCGATTTGCTCATCAAACGCTGCTGGGGTAACCCAGCTAACATGAGTTGGGTACGCATCACAGGCTGCGTAAAAGGGTGTGTGTCAAAGGCATCACCACTATCCACAACAGCCTAGTTCATATAGGGCGGCTTTAACTCGTTTCCGTTGCTAGATACTACAAATAATCCAACCGATATGAGTACCATGGGCAAGGGGTAGCCCCTGCAGTACGTCATCTGCTGTAGCGCCCTTCAAATTGAGTTTGGACTCTCGTGATGGTAGTAAACTCGCGTAGTAGTTCCCTTGAATTTAGAATAACCTTTGTTCTTCCTCCGGTCCGTCCTCCCACCTCGGGTACACCTCCAGATTAACCTCAACTCTTCTGGAGGGTGCTGGACGAAGATTGGGTACCTGGACTCTCTGCACGTAGCGTTTCTCGTGAGATCAAAGATCAGTGGAAGACATTTTCTGTGTGCCTAGTCCAGGGAAACCCAGGATAGACCACACAGCAGCGCTGGAAATGAAGGCGTATGAAAGACTTGAGACTTGAAAGAAGAGAAGCACGCACACGTTAGTCGCTGTTTGTCGTCTGTTGTATTCTTTTTCGTCTAAGCTATTACAGCATCTTCTAGCAGTTGGCAATTGAAGGTCGCATTCACCAGCTATCTATCATATAGAAAGGCAATCAATAAAATACCTTTCGAGTCCCAAAACACCGTAGCCATCGCTATTCCAGCAGACTGTTTAGTTTTTGTTTTAATCGGAGGATTCTCTCCATGTTTCTCTCCGTGTAAGAATGATATGGACACTTCCAACACTAATATTCAACACTGATTACAACTATCGTAATCGGCGATCGCCATCTACAAATTTACTAGCGGTTCGAATGTTGTTATCTTTGATGCTCGCTATAGGACGCCGTGTACATCTTTCATTTCGCACGTTATATCGATCTTCATGAAAATATTGGGCCCAATCAAACACTTGGGTCTTCCATAGAGTAGCATTACCAAATTGTGCCTCAAATCACCTTTAAAAAAAAACTAAATTCCGGGTTATATTTGAATGTCCCTCGATTTTGCATAATAAATTCCGAATATGCCCTCCAACGACCCGCGATATTTTATAGGGCAGTCCGAGGGGCGTAAAATAAAAATAAAGGCTGCGTTTTCAACCCCCCGCCTTAATTCTGACATACTTCAGACTACATTTATTCTCATTTATATACACATTTTTTATTCCTCCCCTTTCCGAGCTTAATACTTTTTCGCGTTTAATATCTTTATTGTGTCATTTTGTTTATTTTGTTCCTGACAGCTGTTGACATTTAAGTCTTTCGCAGATCCCGTGTGACGCTTATGAATTTGAGACGGGAAAACCCGAAATGCGAGAAATTATATTTAAAAAATATCGAAAACAATCTACAAAGCGACATTATTCCCGTATTATATAATGCGAGAGACTTTCAATCCAGCGTCTTTGAGGGCACCGGATGTACTAAAAGAAATACGGGATGAATGCGGGAATATCAAATCAATATTCAACTATAGTATATACATCTATTTCCTGAAATATATAATATTTTTGCGCATTGCAAACATTGACTTTATCTATATGCTTCCGAAGATGAAAACCCTTTTTATTATAATGAATTAGAGATATATTTTTATATTTTAGGGGGACCCAAAAGTAGTCGAAAATTTAGTCAGAAGAATTCAAATTTAAATAGCAAAAATTATATATATGGGGGTCTCCCAGTAAACTGGGGCAAGTCATCCTGAGAAAGTTATCCAGGCCACTACTTGGTTAATAAAAAAACACAAATTAATCAAAAATACTTCCATTACATTAGGAAATATTGAGCATTTTCTGAAAAATCAATACAGGAGACTGTTGTCTATATCAAGAGACTGTGTATTTAAATGAAAAATACTGTTTCAGTAGTAAAATTAAGGGTTTTTTTTAAATATATTTCCGTAAACTTTGGTGAATGATTTATTTTTGCTTCGATTGATTTAATCTAAAGCAACTATATCGTTTAGTAATACACCAGGGAACTGTTTTTGATCATAATAGAAACGTTTTTTATATAATAAAGTTAATTTAAATGGATATTATACGCTGAGTATATAAACATCTTTGAATATTTTACTGATTTTTTTGGCATTTCAACCCAAATCAATTGAATCCATGCATTTCGGGCATTCCCATGGAAGCACAAACGACACACGACTTACATACTACTATTAGAAATAAAAATTAAACATTCATCATCGCCAGATTTGTCCCATATTTCTCCTACAAAATTTGATCACTGTACATGAAATACAGTCTATTGGTCGCTCCTAGAGTCAAATATTTGTGTAACCATCGAATGTATCAATATCTGATGTTGGCATAGTAGATCAGTTCTTGGAATCCCTTTGTAATGTTTCGAGCTCAAATCCATTTCGTGGGGAGGGAGAAACAGCCCTTCGATAAAATAAGGAAATTGGGACAAAATCCTATTCTAGAGTGATTGAAAATAGTCCATGGACGTTGAAATTGACGCACAAAAATACCTTATGAAATTGCATTGATGTCGTCCCATTTATAACAAAAACCACTTTAACCAAACCCTTATTAATATTGCCATAAAATTGTCGTTAAATTAACCACAGTCGATATTAAATCAACGTCCAAATGCAAATATGTTCAGAGTGCGGCAGGCGAACTTCCTTATTTAAAATGCACACCCTGAAGCGATATTTATTTTAAACTTAATGATATGGAGCTCATTTAAAAGAATAAAATTTAATGTTTTCTGTCATATATAAATATTAAAAAATATAATTGAACTAATATCTCCCATACAGTTTTTTGTTATTCATTCTTAAAATAAGGTAGTTTCCCTGCCGCGTCCTGTATTTTTGATATGAAAGCGCTATAGACGTTGATTTGGTGTTGTTATTTCATAAAGCATTTTTGAAATGTCAGATTAATCTGTGATGTGTATAGAAAGGTGTCTGCAATCGTTGTTTCGTCGCTTTAGGTCGGCTCCCTTAGCACCCGTTAATTATGATAATATTTAAGTAAGCGGCTCTTCTATTTACGACCCATCCCTCGGGACTTACGTTAGGGGTTGGCAAAGTAACGAAGAGGCCTACGAAATCCAACCGAGTATACCGAGATGGTTTCACGAGAATGAATATTAGATACTCCCGGGGCATCATAAAAATAGACCCTCGCTAAAGGGGTTGTTGCACAATCATCCACCATCGAACAACGAGATCACGTTTTGACCTGTGATTTTACTGTCATGCTGTGTACTTCCATTAATAAAAATGAAATAAAGGGATGCGACATCCTCGTGCTTCCTCAATAAAACCGGTTTCAAACAATAATATGCAGGGATATAGGACAATATTGCCAATTCTGGCGCATGCTCGAAATTGGTATCGCGTTCCAAAGGAAGACTTTGCGATCATGATAGGAAAATTATACAAACGAAACGGTATGGATTTTCCAACAATGCTTCAAAACGCATTCTGTGGAAACCTCGAGCACCTTGTTATTGCTCCGGATGGCCGGAATCCTTTCGTTTGTATTGCATCCCTATAAATAAATCGCTCGGGAATTGTGTTATTCCTCAAACAGGACGCTTAATAAATTCGTTCGATCCATCAAGCTGCCGAAAGCGACGTCGTTGAACGATCGGTGTCCTTTGCGACCCGCGACTGAAATTAATTCACCCGCCCTGATATTATGGCATTAGATCATCAATTCTCGCAACAAATTTTCCAGCCGACTGATCAAATAGGCTCCTGCGAATCCGTATTTATCAACGTCTCCGTAAAACGGGTTATAATAATAAAAGATAGAATTTATTCGTCAGTGTATGTTTGTCGTTCATATGACTGTGGGAACGCCCTACATTAAAATCATCGACGAAAAATCGTCAAATATTATCAAAATCTGGATGTTTTATTCATTTGTCATTGGACAAAGGCGATATCCATTCCATGGATAGAGAATTTTAATATGATGGTTTCCCAGCACCTTTTTCTACATATGTTTAAATTTTATACTATTCGCGGACACGTCTGCAATTGCAGTCATTTTTTGTATATTGCATGAGACGCGTCCTCCATATTCTTCGATCAATATCTACTTTCAGAATGTTGTTCATGTTTTATATAATATAATATATAATAATTGGGTGTTTTAATAATGGTTTAACTTTTTTTATTATTTTTATAAGAAATGCGTCAATAACGAGTATCTCAGATAGTTTGGAAGTGTCCACTAAACCGATATGGAATGGAATATTCTTGAATGGAATGCTTTAAGGTACAGTCAACCCTCTTATAGCGTACACTTCGTTTGCGATGTTTTTTTATGTGATTGACGGGTAAAATACGTAAGGCTGCGTATGTAAGTCATTTGCACTTGTTAACCAACTAAACGCGTACAAATTTTGCATGGATGCTTAGCTTTCTATAGCGCTTTGCTTCTATTACGTGGTCCCTATCTCGACACTATAGAAGGAATCATTATACAGGGTACTTTGACCATGAACCGATATATTTTTTTTTTGGGGATTAGGGAGTGCTTTTGCTACGTTTCACACATTGGTCGTATGTCCAAAGTCACAAAAAATATGCTAAAAAATGAAAATTTTCAACTTGTAAATTCTCTTATCGAAAAACTAACATCTATTTTGAGCTTAGTTTAGTTTTAAAATGTTTTATCGTCATAAAAATCATTCAATTCAGTTTTCGAGATGAATCATTCTTACATTTAACGTACACAACACTGCGATCGGACATATCCGTCATTTTCCATTGAGGGTTGCTTAACTTTCACAATGCGGATATATCCGTCATACCCACTTTGCGTGGAATTTGGTCTTGACGGATATATACGTCATATCCACTTAAGAGGTTAAATTACTCGATGAATCTCCAACTCAAAACAAAGGCTTGTTGGTTGGGCCACAAAAATATCTGTTGTGGGCCACATACGGCCCGCGGGCCGTACACTACAAGCAAAATCATTGTATATAGATTGAGTGATTCAAAGTATATAGTTTTTCGCATATCCCACCAATCGTACAAAATAGCGTTTTTCATTGTGCTTAAAGATTGATGTGAGAGTACCCTTATAATCTATTTCTCGTTTTTATCTCTATCTCATGACAAATCATTAACTCATATTTGCCTCTGTCTGGCTTTATTAGACGTCTCAGTATTAACGTTTACAAACCCAGATAAAATCAGTAATAAACATTTTTATGTACAGGATCATTCAATAAGATCGCTTGAAATTTGTTAGATTATAACGACCATGTCGTTGAAACAAGATCTGTCGTATTTATTATGAACCAGTGATTTTAGTAATTTTACTATTCCTATTTTATATCTGCAAGTGTAAACAATATGTTGACAAAGTTTTATTATAATCGGATGAACTGCATAGTTACGCATTAAATACGGACAAACAAACATCGGTTTTTATATATTACATTATGCCTATGTTTGGCAGCGCATTACATCCGAACAAACAGAGATTAATTTTTATATATTAGATTATTTAATAATGTATGACAAAACTGTATAAAAATCTTCTATAGCGTTTTTCATGTAAAGCGTGGTCCCTATTTCGACGTTATACAAGGGTTGACTGTAATGATCGTTATTAATTATTATTAATAATGTATGCTATCTTTTTAGAGTATTTTCCATTCGATTCTATGCTGCTTTTAGCTCGGTTAAATATGCACATGTTGTTGTGTTTCATATTCTGCGTCACTTTTCAATGGCCGTCTTTAAATTTTTAAAATTCATATTCAGCTGAAAATTTCTGTTGAATTTTCAAAGCTAAAGCATTCAAATTGTTGATGTACATAGAGTTGAAGTGTTTCATTAGCACGTATAACGATGCGCAAACTGCGAAGGCTCTCCAGGTGAGCCGCCCTCGGCCCGATTCGGGTCCAAAGTGGCCACTCCAGGTTTTCAAAACATGCCAGAGAACAGTCTCGTAAAACTGGGAACAATTCGGGACACGCCCCGGACAACTGTTTGCCTATGCTAATTTAGAGAAGTGCACTGTGAAAATGCTAAATTTTCAGCAAAAGCATCTAGGGCGCAATTTGTGGGACGAGAGCCACTCCCGAAACTATGTCACGATTAAAACCCCGCATGCTGAAAGCTCGCCCATTGTCGAAATTTGTCAGTTTTTCAACGATCTAAATATGCTGGAAGGATATTATTAGGATAAAATGCGACGTTAATATTTTACGCATGAATTCTCCCCAGTAATGATCGTTCGGTACGGTATTGAAAAGCCAATTCTAAACATATTTCAACGCAGATAAGATTTAAGGCTTTCACGGCCATCGAATACATCCTATTCGATTCCCAATAAATTAGATTTAAGATGGAAACTTTGAATGTGCGCATACCTCCGCCATGAATGGGTCATATTTTATGTATGGCTTGTGTATTGTGCGAATCGATTTGGCTTATTTCATAATGAATTTTGAGCAAAATATTCCAATTGCGTAATTTTTTTTTTTGGAGCTAATATTTCCCAAGAATTAATATTTTCCCACGAAAATTAATTTGTGAAAATTATTTGTGTTTGTGTTGCTTTTGCAACACTTTGATGGACACGTCTGCATTATGCGTAATCTTTCAATACCAAAAATGACGCATAATGCAGACGTGTCCATCAAAGCATCAAAAGCCATAATATAACATAAACAGTGCACTGAAAGAATAGACATATTTATATTCACAACTGATGATCGGGAGCTTATTATCTGACTAATCAATTTTCCTCATCATAAACTTGATATCATTATACTGAAGCTGAACTTATATAAGCGCTGTAGGACAAATTGACTTGAACGTCACGAAAAATGAAACTCCAAACAGTTGATAGTAAGAAAGAGATGGAGAATCGAGACACGATTCGCAAATATGCCGCCCCACCTCTAATGTATGTATGCGTGTGTGTCTTTACGTAGCATGACGCAGCCACTAGACTTACCCCTTTTTTATTATATAGTACACAAACACAGCTTTATTATTTAACTAACAATTTTTAAGATCAACTTTTCCTAAGAGCTAATAACGTTCAATTCTATTCGCTCTGTTAATTGTTGACAGTATACTATTATTGTAATAGTTAAAAACTAATTATTTATGTTGCATATAAAATTATCCTTTTTATTATTAATGTTGTCTCAGAATCAAGAACAGGAGCTTGAAATAAAAAAGATATAGTTTTTTGGTTAGAAAACCATTGAGGAGTTTTACGTGAACAAGAACTCTATTGCATTTATCGACTCTAATGCGGATAGCGACAACTAAGCATTTATCTTATAATTTTAAAAATGTTCAAAAATTACTTTTTAATTTGAACAAAAATACGCATTTAAAAAATAAGGTTACATAGGCTCCTAAAACTGGGGATTTTATTTTTGCGGGTTTGTCGGCCATTTTGTTCAGTCACAGTAAATCCTTCCAATGAAAAGATCGTCGCGTGTTCCTTGTGTGATCTTATGTTGGAAAAACTTGGTCATAAGAAGCTGTGTGCAAGATGGGTGCACAGTGCCCTTGGAGTCCAACCTCAGTTTGAAGGGGGCTACAGCAGTTTATGGACTGCAGGGGCTCTCCCTTCCCCATGGTACTAGCATTGATTCGATCATTTGTAGTGCCTATCCACGGAGACTGCATTAGGCTGTTGAAAATTCTTCTCTTCTGCTCTTCTGTTATCAGCAGTTCCATATTCAGTTACGCAGAATAGGGAAAGCTCAACTCATGTTACTTGAGCTACCCCAGCAGCGTTTGATGAGTTAACCGACGAGGCTGCTTTCGGCCATCTCTACTCTATTTCATTACCTCAGAAATTCAACTGATACCCACAGGCATAGGGTTGCTCCCACTGGAGTTTAATGGATGGGCACCGTAGAGATAAACACATACCTGGCATACAAGAAGGAGAAGCTTTTCTGGACTTCTTGATGTAAGATGAGAAGTAGGTGTGTTACTATACTCTATAATCTTTTTTACTATAACTGAACAAAATGGCCGACAAACACGTGGAACCAAACTAACTAACCGTGAGGATCCCACCTGCACGCCAAGTGCACCAACTTTGAAACAAAAAATCTTCCAACCTCGGTAGCTCTTGTAACCTTATCTCTAGATCCTAGATCCTAGATATAGATAGATTCTAGATCAGTGGTAAACTGGGGTCCGCGGACCCCTGGGGGCTCGTGAAGCCATTACTGTGAGTCCGTGAAAAAATCAACTTTTATCTTTGTGGAATTATTTACAGAAAACAGTCATCTGATATTTAAATGCCAGTTCGAGTTGATGATCACGTGAGACACGACTAAAACTCGCAAAATTCCGATTGCCTGACAAATTATTTATTTCCGTCGCTGCAGATGAATACTTATATACTATAATACTTTGATGTGATTCGTAATTATATTACGGAGGAATAGAAAAATTCTGAACCCCGTATCTATTATATTTCATATCGATATTTTCATTATTAGATTCGAAGTGTAGTAAATACATCACCGGTAGAGAAAAGTTAATATAAAAATTTGAAAAACATATATGTACTCTATATGTGTATACATATTGTAGATTAGACAGTTACTGTCCCTAGGCGTCGCCTAAGCTCGCCGATTAGTAGTTACGCCACTTCACGATTTAGTAGCCTTCATCGTGCTGGTGAGGTGTACGATTTCTGTTAGATAAAAATTTCAATCCCAAATCCCGAGATTCATGAGCACCTAAAGTTGTCCGGGATCCCTACTCAATAGGGAGTCCACGGACTACATAAGCTTAAAAACGGCTGTTCTAGATGATCTTATTACAAAATAACTGTAAAAGGATAAATATTTTTTTTATTAACATCTAGTCTTTTGAATGAAAAATAAGAAAATGCCAAGTCAGGATATTATTTAATACTGTCTACCGAATGGATTTGCATACTCTATATTTATATTAAGGCTTAAGATTTGAAAGCAATCCAATTTCAGTCGAGAAGCACTGAACCAAAGCACACATAAGCACAATACAAACATCGATACGAATACGTGCAAGTCTTGCAATTTAAGAAGCTTTATGCTTAGCGTCGAAACGTGCCTAGCTGCATAGAAGCAGATTATGATTTGCTTCCATCCATTGCCAGGTCGTGTCTGAAACTTCTCTCAGTGTTTTGTTTGAGTTTATCAAGGTGGATGCTTCGGGAGTTTGGGCGAGTCCAGTCTTAGCGGGATTATCCTCTCCCGGTTGGGCTTATTTGCCAGGTGTATATTTGCTTTTCATTAGGGACTTCAGCCTACGGCGCATCGTTTCCGGATCAACAGATCCTGATATTTCGAACGCTTTGTAATTAATTGGCTTTGAATTTTATGGCCCGCCTATGTCATGATTTGTCTTGATTTTGTTCACAGAATACTAGTACGGGCCATAAGCTACACGGTGCACGGGCTTATTCCTGCATCGTGTGTTTTCGCCGACAGGTACAACAGGGAAGAAGTGGTCAGATCCCTGGGGAAGGAAGTCAACATAAGTCCGCCTCTGACCCTCGGCCAGCTTCCCGACACTCCGGAGGAGCTGCTCAAACTGGACCAAGTACGTATAATCTTATCGTTAATATTGAGAATAAGCCGGCGATTCCAGCGGGAATGCTTTCATTAATTTTAGACCACATCAATCTAATGGGAGTACCGAGAATTAATCCATTATTTTATGGCGTAACATACGAATTTATTTTAAAATAATCATTATCATTACTATGATTTCCAAATACCTGAATTGATAATATTTCAAAAGGGTATAGTGAGCTAGTTTTTAGATCATCTTCATTCAAAATTATGTTCAAATCCTAATTGTGGAAGAATAATCACTATTCCAAGCAATTTGGGAAATCAGAAGTATTCGCATTCGATCGATCGTCTTGATTCATATTGTGTCTGAATCCTTAAATCTTAAAAAACAAATCGGGCAGGGCTTACTATGAGTGATCAAATCTCTGCTTTTATCTTCTGTTTTTTTTTATATTGCATTGATGAAGGACTATTCCTTTTCTGCTAATTAAAATTTATGTTTTTCTATGAGCTTCTAAATCAATATTTTTTGCAGTAATCATCTTTCCTGGTTTTACTAACTCAAAGTAAATTTTAATACAAATATTTAATCAGATGATTTGATTGTCTGCTCAATAAAGAAGAGCACATGTTCACAACTGTTGTATTTGTTGTCCGATGATAGTTCATGCGGCACTCAAATGTTCATTCTATTCATTTTAGCAATTATTTTCGAGAACATGAAGATGGAAGTCTTTTTAATATTTCCTCAATGGACTGCTGAGGATTTTTTTAAATTAGTAATTTAAACAAAGTAGTGTAGTAATACACCCACGTCTCATCTCGCGTCACGATACAGTCCAGAAAACATTCTCCCTCCTGTCCAAAACTATTCAAAAAATTCAGGAAATTCTTCTTGAAAGTCGTCAAGCGTCACATGGCGGTCATTTCGCATTTGTTCTTCAATTATTTTTTGCAAAAGTTTATCAGAAATCACTAATAGCTTTCCACCACTTGCCTTGTGGTGAATATCAATACAGATTTCTAACTTCTGACACCAATGTTACGTGGGCACGTATAGGGTTCGATCTTTGCCGCGTTGCGGGCCTTTTCTGAACAACCTAACCCACTTAGTTGTCGACTCATCACATCACTACCTGGTGGATGTTAGACTCCACGACGCCCACGATGAAAAGGAATTCAGATTCGTGATAGTGGTGAACCCGCTATATAGCATCCCTTGAACTATAAAATAACCTACGTCCTACCTCCTCCAACGCAACTCGTTGGAGGAAAAAACGGCACACGTTCATGTCTCTCACTCTTTGCCTCATCGCGAGCATCAAGACTGTAAACTTCCCACTTCTGACACCAATGTACCGTGGTATAAGATATCCTAATGATCAGTTTATATGATCCCGTGTATTTGTGGGCCATTTTTTCAGTCACATTAAATGCTTTCGGTGTAGAGTTCATCGCTCTCGCTTATGTATGATATTATGTCGGAAAAACTTGGTTATATGAAGCTGTGTGCAACATGGTTGTCCAGGATGCTCACATCGAAACAATGAAGCTTTTGTGAATTTTATCGTGACGTGGAATGAGATGTGAGTGTTTCACTACACTCCAAAATCCAAAAAAAAACAATTTAAAAAAAGGTAGTCCATCGGAAGAATTTATTGTGACTTAACAAAATGGCTGACAAGCACGTGGAACCAAACAAACTGACTGTTACAATCCCTCATATACTCCATGTGTGCCAACTTTGAAACAAAAAAATCTCCCAGCCTCAGGATCTCTTGTAACCTTAATTTCTAGATGGCCCTCGTATGTTGTTTACAAAACAAAACTTCAACATTTTTAATTACAAGCTGAATTTATTGCCTAAAAATGACTTGTTTATTCTAACATATGCATGTATAACACATGTAGTCCTGCGAGATCATCTACGGGCTTTGAACATTTTTTTGTTCAGGGCTGTCACAACACATAATTAATATTTTTGTTAATATTATATACACGCCATTAAATTTTTGGCGCTTTTGGCGCCTTCCATCAAAGGTTCTGAGAGCGTTATTGGACATCTGCGTGGACTACACCAACATGTACAAATTGATTTTCAACATATCTAAGTCATTTCAGTAATACGAAATTTTCAGTATCCAACTGTGCGTCCACATTTCGAACGCCTGAAGCATTTTGTATATGGCGTCTGTCAGAGTCCATGATTCCGATACATAACAAAGCAATTATCATTATAATATTCGGAATCTGAGAGCGAAACTAAGCCAAAAATTAGTGCATAGAAATCATTATATGGATTTTCGATTATCCGGATTGTTCAAAATAAAAAATACAATTTATTGATTTGCAAAAATAAAAAATAAATGGAAAATAGTATGTAAATTACGATGTTCATAACTGTGCTAGAAAAAGAGTTTTTATTACAAATAAAACATTTAAAAATTTCCAAAATTTATTAACTGAAAACTAGAAACTCCGTTATTTTTCTTAGAATGATATTCGTAAACAAACCCATATAAATTTTTAAAACTGAAATTTTTTATTTTTTTATTTCGAGTTTTCTCTATATATAATATGTACTAAAAAGAACAGTTTTTTACAATGCATTTTTACAAGATATTTTTGGCTTTACCAATTTTTTTACGAAAAACAAAGTGACTCACCAGTGAGTCACATATTGATTAAAACAGTTAAATATCGTTATGATCCATATTACGTTAATATTTTCATATAAACTTGATGTGCTATTTTTAAGGGCTCTCTCCGAAAACGGTCGATTTTGTATGTATTACTTTTTAAATATACATGAGAGCTTAAAGTGTTTTATTCATAAGCAAAGGTCGACCGTAGGGCTTGCAAGAAAAAACATATTTCCGGATTGGCGTGGAACCATTTTTTAAGCACAAAGCCAAAGTGTACATAACTCTTTTATTTTGACATTTTTCGCAATACCAAATAATCAAATCCATGACAGACGAAGCAAAATGTTCGGCATTAGCCCCGATACGGCGCCGATCGCTTCTTGCGGCTCCATTGCAACCCCTCCCTCGTTATTTTGACATCTTTCGGTACAGGGATGTAAATAAGGGCGTAGCTCTACCCACTTCATTTACATTATAAGCCGATTACATCGGCTCCAGTAATGAAGAAGCCATCCGAGGAGAGCCTCGCGGGTAGACGGTGCTTCAAATTCGGGACCTCCTCTCATTATGGGGGATTTCCAGATTTAATTATCATGCGCTGCTCTTTTCCCTCTGTTTCTCGATGCCGACAATCAATCAAAATGTTACACATTCTGCAACTGATTTGTTTATGATAAACGTTACTCAACGTCACGGCCTCTGACGACTAATTCAATTTTGACAATTTAACCCATTAGCTGCCATCTCGATCGTTGACCTCGTTTTAATTTCGTTTACATTTGAACGTTATTTTTATCATTTCGGTTCCGGATACGTTGATTTCATCACGTCATCCTTCTTTAGAACCTATTATCTCCTTTCCGTCCATTATTATTCAGCGGTCAGAAAAGCGGACCGGTTGGACACACAGTCCTTGTGGCCACTAAATGTCCTCTTATAGGGTTTTTTGCGACATTTTCAGTGATAAATGCGTACCTGAGGCTTTAAACGCTTTTAGGATTCGCATTTGCTAAATACGAATAAAAACCTCCCATCAATATAGCGTAATTGCGATGAATGTCCGTTGTGAGCTCAGCGCCGAGCCATCATCCATCGATGGTCGTGCGTTATAGCAACAGCCCGCCATTAACGAGTGCCGGGGCCGAAGATAGGATACGTTCCCGTTTAGATAAATGAGGTGTAATTTGAACACGCTATTTGGTGCCGCTATGTAAATCGGGAGAGCCCTGTGATTAAAGGCCAGTCCAGGCCAACAACTAATGAGGCAAAAAGGATTTCTGTGTAGCCGCCTTCGATACCCCTTCGTTATCGATTTCCTTCTTGGCGCCTCCACAGCATGTTCTTCTAAAAATATAATGCCTACATGTAAGCCATCCTTAAAAGTTACAAAGGAACCGATTCAATTATTCTGCTGCCTTCAATTTAACAAGCTTACTTACGGAGACGCGTGCGACTTTGCAAAAAAATATATTAAATATTCAGGAGACTGATGCTTAAATATTTGTATGCTTTCCATACAAATATTGTTATGAATTGATCAAACGAAAATGGATCATTTATCATGGATAGTCCTGCCCATCTTCGAGTATAAACCAACTTTCTAAACCAATACGTATATATTTAAAAATTCATCCGATTACGATAAAACCTTGGCGAGTTATTGGGCACGTATACAAGAAAGTTTTTGAATTAGCACAAGCATTTTTATGTAAAGAATTTGATTTGCGAGACGTTTAACGGATGCACCATGTTGGCGCATATCGGTCTGATGAAATGAAGCATGGACCGTAGGGACGGGGAGAGAAAACGCGGTAGAAGAAGAAAAATCTGGTAGAAGCGACTCAGTTGCCGCGTCACTAAAATAGCTATAAATCCGTAAATAATTAGAATTTTGGAAAATCCTTTGGAGAATACATTTTTAAAAGTCTAAAATTTAAAACAATGCAAAAAAACAAAATATTTTTTTTCAAAATTCTAGACTAGAGTTAACAGTTTTGACATCTGTTGGATGTTGAATTTTCTCCCTAGGGATCCTCAATCATTTTTGATGCTTCAGTAGCATTTTTGCTAATAAACAATTAAATATATCAAACAGAAAATAAATACAAATAAATTTTTATATTAAAATACAATAAATGGGGTTGTAAGGAAAATTTCACAATACTCTATGTAAGTACAAATGGTCTCTTCAATCGCACAATGGAAAAGATATCGTCGATTTCGTTCATCGGATAGCATTAAATATTGGACTAACTATTCATAATAAAGTATTGTGCTTTGGGATCCTTCCGAAGGATTTGGGGCCTAAACCTTCGCGGGGTGCCTCACAAGCTGCCTCCGAGCTTTTGTGGTGGACAATTGAAAGCATCTTCAATATTCATTTATTGTCGAGCTTTGTGATAAGGAGGGATTATATTTATATTTTGGATTTGCTTACAATATACCATTCTGAGAAATAAGTACAACACGTGATCAAACAGAATTTCTTTCATTATCCGTCATCTCTCAAGATTTTTCGTCGGAATACTATTTCATTATTTTTTAAATAAATATCAGCATAATTTTCAACCCGTTGATGAGTAAGCGCGCATATGTGCGTTCGGACTCGAGTGATGTAAAGGTACCCCTACACGCAATGTCTCCGCAGGACCACAAGAGATGGCGCTGTTTAAATAACACATTGCACCTGAAGAGAGACGGAAGATGTCGCTGTTAATCTAGAGAATTAAATCTGCTCAGATTAACAGCACTACTACGTGGGGATGGTAAATCACCCACGCTACAGCATCATCAAATGCATTATTTTATTACTAAAACTGAAGTGTATTATTTATGTTTACACGAAAAAATGAACGAATATCGTGTGCTATCAACGGTGTTAAGTTCATTTATACAAGCTTGACTCATGCTGCTGCGGCTTTTGGAGAAAAATGGGTTTATTATATTGTTATTTTATCGTCGGAAAAGCGTCAATTACAATGTCATTTTCCGGAATAAATTTCCATATCGTCCGCAGATGGCCTCTGCAGGTCACGTCGCCACGAAGTGGATTAATTGGCCCTTTGACAACTGTAACAGCTGACGAGGTCACCCTTAGTTTGTGCCAAAGGCTAACCCCGTATCAGACACCCCATCTACCAAATTACTTCACTCGATGCAACAGTCCAAAATAGACCCCTTTGCTGTAATGCCAATGAAATGCATCGTTATTTACATCGTTCCAAAATAGGTCCTTGATTGTACATTATTATGTAATCTATTCTCCTTTTAAAAATTATTGGATTATAGCTGACATGCTCTTAAAGCAACATTTATCAAATGTATTGCAGGATTGTATGGGGAATCCCGAAGAAATCAATTTCTCATATTTGCCAAAATAGAGGCGGGGGTGCTCTCGTCCGTTCTTCTTGTTGCTGGACGAATGGATGGGAATAAACGCGTGTCGAATAGAAAGACTCACTTCTCTAAATAACTATTTATTCCACACACGAGAGAGAGAGATCTGGCCGCAGGAGGGACGACCTCCCGCAGCCAAGGCTAACCGACGATTCTCCTGATTCCCACCTCCTGCTCGTCACTACCCAACCGGCAACGGTGCACATGCAAGAAGCGATCGGTCGGTATGCAGATGCAATGTCTCCGCAGCGCCACAAGAGATGGCGCTGTTAAAATAACACATTGCACTTGAAGAGAGATGGAAGATGTCGCTGGATGGCAAATCGCCCACGCTACAAGGGCATTTTTATCACACGGCGGCAATATGAATTGGCCACTGAGGTCGAGCAATTTAACATATTTAGACTTTTTAACCCCATTCAGCTAATTCAGCTAGATTTATGCGACAAATTCATCGAAATTTAGACTTCCCTAATACTTACCACCAAGCAAATTCTCGACAGATATTTGATTAAATTATATTTTATATTTAATGCCATTACATTTAGAAGTTGAGCGCTTTTATTGAAATACCCTGTATGTACACAGGCAGCCTTTGCTGGCGTGAATTTCACTTTTGATTTAGTTTGTAGAGCAAAGTTAGACGCATTTGGACTTTGGCCCGCAAGGGTATTGTGCGAATGTTAAATCTTTGGTCCACCTCAACAATTAACATCTTGTCTAGCTTAATGAATTAATTACAACTTAGAGCAGAATGGCGCACAAAAGCTCCCAACTTAAAAGTATCGCACGATATTTCATTGAAAAATTACCAAAGCTGTCATATTAATTATGATAAGGGGCTGCGGGAGCCAACCAAAGGGTGGATGCACGGCCGTTTTATCTCATGAATTATATACGAATTTAATTCAGCTATTAAAAAAAACAGATTAAAAATATCAAACCCGTGTGACTCTCTGATAATGAGCGTATCCGTTTTTATGTAGGGGTGCTGAAAAATCAATTTCATCCCCCGAAACCATTTGTCTGTTACATGATAAAGACTTTTTTATGACATTCAAAATATTTTTTTAATTATTTTTTTCATCGACAGACTATGTACTGCGAACATGTTCGGACATAGCGTCCGATTGCAAGGCGTTCATTTATCGTGTCAGCGATCCAAAAGACGGACCGTTTGGGCACACAGGCCTTGTGGTCGCCTCTTTTAGGGATTGTAGGACTTTTTGCGGCATTTTCGATGATAAATGCATACCTGGGGCCTTCTATAATCTGTACGATCATGGAAGCACTCCCAGAAGTATTCACATAGGTGGATCGCACCAAATGAAGTATAAAGAACTAAATATTTATTAATTTTAATCTAATTTTAATGTACAATATATAAACTTTAGCTTATTTTTAAGCGCTACTCATGGAAATACAGACAAACATATAACGATAGTGTAAATCACAAAATAAATTATTAAAACACGGTCTTTACTGGCGTTTTGTTTAGACTAATCTGTCAATGACAGATTTTATACACTGTTTATGTTTAAGAATTGTTTCGCATTATTACACATTAATTCATCTCATTTTGAAACAATTTATCCATTAGGAAGGTCTTATTGAAATAAGTTACGCCCTCGATATTTGCGAGCCCTATTTCGCTCCCACACGGGAGCACGCCGAAAAAAAGGAGCGGCGGAGAAGAATTCTTCGCAAATTCCCGAAATTATTCATCGCAAAAATATTCTGTCATATAAACGAAGGTTGTTTAATCGCGACATTGTGATCTCTTCAGTTACATTCGTTAGTCTGGAATACCTGAGATTTTTCCCGCCCTCAACCTCCCAGCATCCGCGTTGCCACCCTCGCGCTTTTCCGACTTCGCAAGGCCAAGGTATTCGCGAAATTCTGCGTGTCCATAAAAAAATGCCGACTTTATTAAAAATAATTGTCCAAAGCATCCTCGTCGTGCCCCTCCCCGTAAATCGGCACTTTCGTTTTCATTACGTCTGCCGTTAATTATCGGGAATGAACGGGCGTGAGGAAAAAATTCACCTAAAAATTTAATACGCACATATTTAATACTCTGCGTTGGCGACATCCAAGCTAATTGTAGGGATGTTTCAAATTAAATTTCGCTCCTTATTACATTTTTTGACGAAAAAAATTAATATAGTGAACGGTGTCTTTATTAATTTTGAAAATGTGCCCTCATAGCAAAAAAATGCAATAAAATACATATCCTTCGTCTTAAAGAAGCCATATACTCCATATATTTTTTTAATGATGAAGGATTTTATTGTAGTCTTCTATAGGTGAAATGTATTCTAGAAAAGTGCAAAACGATCTAAAAATTCACAAAATGCACACAACTTCTTGTAAGCAGGTTTTTCCACTTCTGACACCAATGTAGCGGGAGCCAATATGACTTTCTCTAAACAATGTAACCCACTTTGTGGCATGTTGTTGGTATATCACATCAGCACCATAAATTTCCACCAAGCAAATAAATGGATGGCAGGAACACGCGACGATATCTCCATTGGAAGAATTTACTGTGACTGAACAAAATGGCGGACAAACACGTGGGACTAAACAAACTAACCGTTATTCCCCCGGCCTCAGAAGTCCTTGTAACCTTACTTTAATCTTACAATAAGGGTCTCAAGTAGACAAACACTTCACAGTCTTTGTATAAAATCCGCACTTTTTATAAACAATTAATTTATTTAGAATCCTTCCCCAATGAGCAATTTGTCAAAGCATTTTAGCACAACTACAATCATTATTTCACACATTCAACTGTGGAGGGATCTCTTGGCTTGTATGACAAATACACTGATTGCTTTCATCCATCACTGTGAATACTGAAGCGCATTCGGAGCATGAAAACAAAATTTTAGATTAGACATGAAGCAAATACTAAGTAATGTAGCAATCTCAATGCATTGACCAGAACGACGATCATCTTAATGATACAAGTTTAAATCAACTATAAATAAAAACATTAAATGTATTTCTATAACATGAAAGAAGAATTAAAGTGATATCTTATATAGTATTTGCGTTATTCATTTTTAAAATAAGGTCGTTTCCATGCCGCACACCGTAATTTTCTTATAGTCAAGCTAGACGTGTAGGGGTTCTTTTACATTGTATCATTGAGGCGGGGGCGCTCTCAGGGGCAGTCCTTGGGCGATTCCCCCCTCCCCTCCGCGTGTTCGTCGGAATGGCCGCGTTAGTGTACGGGTCCGTTATTCTATCGGATTGTGATGTTGCTAGACGAATGGATGGGAAATAGACGCGCCTCGAATAGAAAGACTCTCTTCTCTAAATAACTATTTATTCCACACGAGAGAGAGAGGGAGAGATCTGGCTGCAGGAAGGACGACTTCCCGTCGCCGCAGCCAAGGCTAATCGACGACTCTCCCGAACTCCCACCTCCTGCGCGTCACTCCTCAACTGGCAGCGGTGCAGCTGAAAGGAGACGGAAGATGTCGCTCAAAAGAATTAAGTCTGCTCAAATTAACAGTGCCATTGCATGGGCATGTTTTTAAGCACTATTTGATTATCATATCAATGCTGAAGAACTTTAAATTCAAGCCCTTTGGGTTTTCCTGGGATGATTATTTGTTTTCGTGATCCTGTATTGTCAATTTAATGTTTTGTTAATGGTTAACTCTTTGAGTAGTGAGCTAATTTTAAATCCTCATAAACTTAGATACTATATTTGTGCATCCGCCACTTATCATCCGTACAAATCCATTTATCTGTCCGATCCGTCGCGGCGTGTATGAAGCTTGTACATGAATAAATAAACACTGTCGATAGCGCACAATATTAATGCTCATTTCTACAAGTAAACATAAACAAAACACTTGAAATAAATTATTTATATCATTCACATATCATTATTAGTCGATAAATTTGGATTAACGATATATACAATCGTACGATGTACACAAGATATTCTTTCCGTTTCTGTTTCTCTCAGAGTTAGCTATAAGTTTCTTTTAAAAATGCAAAAATAAAATAAAATAGAATGGTCTTTCTGTATCACTGAAATCCGATCGCAGCACATGCGGGTGTACTCATCAACGGATTAATATTATCTAAATGAAAAATGTTCCTAAGAACTTCTCTCGTATTTGAGCATATTAGTGCTCTTTTACTTAGATGAAATATTGCATTGTTATCAAAAGCGAAGGTCTTCCCATTCTCGCTTCATCACTTTAGCTTCTATTGTCTTGTTAATTTCTGGAAGCAATATTGACATCTGCGGATTGTTACCACTTCATCATTAACATATTTGAGTGTTTTACTGTCTTTTAAGGCAATCCAACCCAAATATCTTAGAATGAAGCCAGGTAGCATTTAATCTGGTACTCCTGTATGTCGATGATTTCTTTGTTTCTTTGTACCAAAAACACATTCGAAATTTGTGCGTGTGTCACATCGCTGAATGGGAAATTCAGCTGAAAGGTGTCTTTTCGATTTTACACGGCATTTGATTTAGGGCTTTTCAGCGCCAGACAAATAAAAACCTATACAAAATTTAGCCGGCGTAAAACTGCTGCTCAAAAATGGCCTCATGAATACGTAACGAGTGACTGAAAGTTCATATATTATTCATTATACACTTAAACTTTTTTCAGGGGGGAGCTTTCCGAAGTAAAGCCCGATATACACGTCATCATCTTTATTGACAATTTTGTTTTAATGCTTTTACATTGTCAGCTCGCACTCTATATTTATTCGCAAGTTTACAATGCGCACTTAATTTCTGGAGCGATAGCACTTGCTCTTGGTACAATTTTTTTTTTGCTTTTATTACACTTTTGGGAAATTATATTCGTTTTTCACGATGCTTTAAAAATTACTGCGTTACGATGGACTTTATGTGAAAACGCGTTATTTAGCAATCATGATGCGAATTTGGATTTATGCCGTTTTTATCAATCGCCCTGTTTTTGCTGAAGATTGACAGACTTTATCTTGAAAGCAAAAATATCAATTTTATTTTCTTTACATTGTTTCAAAGTTCGGACTTTTAAGAATGTATTCTCCAAATAAATTTCTAAAAATCGAATTATTTACGGAGTTATAGCTTTTTTAGTGAGGCGGCAACTAAGCCGCTCCTACTAGAATGATATTTTTCAACATGGTTGACATAATATCTCAAGTTGTAATTAACTTATTTACTTTAAATTTAATACAATGTTTAGTATATATAACGATCTATTGTTCCTACCAATTTATTTCAAAATTTTATTGTTAACTATTTAAAAAAATAAAGCTAAAAAATAACAGTCGCCATTTTATGAAAATAAAATCATTTTTTTCTTTGAGATAAAACGAACGCCATCCTACAAATTCAGTCATATTTATGCGACAGTGTCATTGAATATTTAGCTTACGGAATACGTGCCCCCAAGCAAAGCCGCGACGGATATTTGAACGATTTTATATTTCATACTTAATGCCATTAAATATTCTTACAAATACAAAGAAGAATTTACTATATATCTCACGCGTATCTTATTTTATTTACGTTTAAAAATTTAGCGTCTTTATTGAATAACCCTATACACATTCAATATCAAATTATTTTAATGAGAGAAAATAATGATTTCTTCTCACAAACTTATTAAGATGGACATCATAGATGTATATATATGCAGAAAGAAACGCATATTCGCTTTGGACGTGTATTATTCACTTTTAAAATAAGGAAGTTTCCCTGCCGCGCCCTGTATCTTACTGTGTTTAAATAATTTAATAATCCAAAATGTGTAGTTTTGATTGCCGGATACGTTGCGTACATTTATCTAATAAAACAGAGATGAGAATTACGTCGCCCACTTTAAAATCCGACAAAACGTGCGTTGACACAAGATATATTACTTAGTTGTTTTCTCATTAAGGCTGAAGATTTGCAGACTTAAAACAATATTACGCTATCGAATTACAAATTACTTTCTGAACATTTGCGCGCACTTATCCCACTAATTTAATTTTAAATATTTTATATTAAAGCCGCTTTCGTAGCACTCTCAGATTAATAAACACCAACACTATCTCGATGTAAATGAGGTTTAATTATTTGTAGATGCAAGTTTTGCATACAAGTGCAATTAGGTGGTGTGGGGGTCAACGGTTGGACCCGAACTTTATCAATCTGAATAATTAATGTTGGGGTTAATCGTGAAACTCTGTCGATGACCAAGTAAATAATCCCTGTGGTATAGTGAGTCAATGTCCTTATGGATGTAATCGATTTCAATGCTTGGAGAGATATTTTTTTGGACTTTTCTTATATAACTGGTTCGAGTTTTAATCCAAGTTATGGGGAAAAATTCTGAAAGTATTCATATTTTCAACAAAAAATCAAGTCCACTCTTCTTTAGTGTCGAGATAAAAACGCACGGTTTCATTCTATCGGATTATATACAGCCGAACGGATGGATGGGGTGTGAATGGACATCAAACAAAAAGACTCTCTTCTCTAGATAACTTATTATTCAGCACGAGAGAGAGGAATCTGGCTGCGGGAAAGACGTCCTCCCGCAGCCAAGGCCAACCGCCGACTCCACGCACGCGCAAGAAGCGATCGGTCGGTAATTGCAGGTGCAATGACCCTTCAGCGCCACAGAGGATGGCGCTGTTAAAATAGCACATTGCACCTAAAGAGAGACGAAAGATATCGCTCTTAATTCGTAGAACTAAATCAGATTAACAGCGCTATTGCATGGGGATGTCTCATTAGTAGAACCTGATTTAGATGCATTTGTAACAACAATAATTGGGAATTTAATGCATCACTCAATAAGTTCGTAGGATAACATATAGTTGCCGCCAATATTTTTGAGGCAAAATTAGATTTTATTCATCAAAATAGTATTAATTCTAATGCTTCTTTAGCACTTATATACCAATATCTTTTTTGTAGAACGAAGTGTAGAATGTAAATAACGAAATGTAGACGTTTGTAGAACAAAATTTACCAACTGAAATTTGCAGTTTTAGGTCCGTTGGCCAGTTGCTGTCCACTCAGCTTGCCTGCCGATTTCATTCTGGAATATAGTAATGAATCTATGTTTCATCCATTGTCACAGACTATATGGAAAAAATCCTTTTTATTGCACTAAAGCAGCTCCAAACAGCGCTCTGAATTGTGGACGCGTTGTCCTTTTTGATCGAATGTGAGCAAACGCGGTACCCATTTCGAACAAAGCTTGACAACAGTAAAATGATGAATACTACTGCCTTTTGATATCTTTAATGACTAATTTATAGATTATGAGCAGTAATTGTAAATTGTTATAGTGCGAATAATGCTACGTGCGAAAAATAGTTTTAGTATGCAATATGTATCATTTAATTTTAAAAAGCAGTTTCGATACAAGAACGTATTAAAACAAGCATGAAAATTTTAATCCGCATTTTATCGAATTTATAACAGGTCCAGTTGCGTCCTCCCTCAGGAAGGGGGTTGAATAAAATATTGCGAGATGCGAGCGCGTGTAAATTGCTGGAAATGTCCGCATTACGCGAGACAAAATGTACAATTTTTCCCCAGATTAACCCTGGACGAATTTTCAAAAGCCGATTATCGGCACAAGGATGAGAGGTTATTAAAGCTAAATTATTACACTGTACAAGCGCCGTTGGGGACGACTCGGGGGCAAAATGGCAAATGTGTGCGTCAATTACAGTCGAGATTCACGGTTCGGTGTCCGAACAGAACGGACGTCCCGATTCGTATTCAATATTTAATTTCGATCGGGGCAGCATTATTCCGGACGGATACAGTTCGTGTATAGAATTCGGGAAGGGTGACGGGCTATTATCGTTATTTTCGATCCAATTACGCCGCCGATGTATCCAGAGAGCGAGTCCCGATTTAATTAGCATAAACGAGGGATGTTATCGGCGGATTTGAATGTGCTCTCAATGCGAATGAAATTGAAGCCGTGCTTATGTAAATGGCTTGCGCCCGAAGAAACTTTCGATGGAACGACAACTCAGTGCAACGTCGGCATTGCGGGAGTTTCAACAGGTCGCTGGAAAACTTCAAATCCCGTTTGAATAATGCATCAGGATCTGGCGAAACCACAATGGCTCGACACCTATACCTTTGAGCATTTAGTGTTGCTCGTGGAAAGTTCTGTATTCATCCGAACCGAGTATTTTCATGTCATTTGTACAATGAGTCCGTTAGAATTACTGCGACCGAGTGTTGATGCAGTTGGATAGATCCGGGACTCGTATTATAATGATTTGGATTCAAATTTAGATCGTGGCAAGTATGAGGGTCATCCAGTAAATAAGGTAACAACGTTTATTTAGGATCGAAAAAATGCTTATATTTCATTGAAATTCACAGGATTCTTCCACGTCCCATCTTCCATCATGGCAGAGTCCAGAAAATTTTCTTCCTACTGTGCAAAATGTTCCAAAAATAGCGCGGTATTACACAATTTTGACAAGGCTCCGGTGTGAGCATTCTGGGCACCCATCTCGCATACAACTTTTTGTAAACAAATTTTTTCAACACAGTATCACTAAGAATACTCATGAAGGCTGTTAAGCATCACACGATAGTCATTTTGTACTTGCTCTTCAATATTTTGCACAAGTTCATCAGAAATCATTGATGGTCTCCAACTTATTTGCTTTATCATGAATATCAGTACAGTTTTTCTACTTCTGACACCAATGTAGCATGGATACGTGGAGGTATCAATATGAGTCGAATGCGAGTGGTAGTATTTAAAGCATATAGTTTCCGCAATATCAATTGCAACTGATGAATCGTGTGATCTGTTCTGGGTTTCCCCGGACTAGCCACACAGAGAGTATCCCCAGAGAAGGTGAGGTTTCCCCAGGAAGATCGGTTTCAAACTAAGTGCACTCGAAGGTGCGTTGGAGGAGGCAAGACAAAAGTTAATATAAATTCAAGGGAACTACTTCACGGGCTCACTGCTACCATGAGTCCAACTTCAGTTTGAAGGGAACTGCAGCAGATGACGCAACCAATTCCCCATGGTACTCGTATCGGTTCGATCATTTGTAGTACCTAGCCGAGAAGACGAGTCGCCATTCGAGCAGCCTAAAGCCGTTCTCTCCTATATGCACTAGGCTGTTGAGGATAGTGGTGATGCTTTTGCCACTGGTTCCACCAACTTCTGTAATCAGCATAATATGTTGGCTGGGTAACCCAGCAGCGTTTAATGAGCAAATCGACAAGGGTGCTTTCGCGTACCTTTACTCCACATAATTGCTCCAGGTATTCAACCATTGCCCGCGGGCGTAGGATTGGCTCCTCCCTCTGGTGCATTATGGGTGGGCATCGTGGAATCTAACACCCACCCTGTAATAAATTTGTACAGCAAAAATCGGGTTATATTTTATTTCCTCTTGTAGTTAAGCAGATAATTGGCTGTTATTGGACAGGAAGAGTTTTCATTTTAGATCCTTTAAAAGATTAAAAATACATGACAGTTAACCTTTTTTTGGATGATTTATGTCATTGAAGTTAGGATTTTTGTCGGCAAACGGTTCCAGTACAGTTCTGTCTTATCTGCATTATAAATTTGATCGGATTGTAAATCTTTTGTCACGCGCTTTTGGTGGTGCTCCGGCGTGAGCATCTCGCAAATAACTTCTTGTAACCACATGTATAACGAGCATCAGTACAGATTTTCCACTTCTGACACCAATGTAGCGTGGGTCAGCTGAGGGTTCGATTAAAGTATGACTTTCTCTGAACAACCTAGCCTACTCCATTGTGTCGACAATCCCACATGCTGTCGACTCATCGACGAATTTACTATGACTAAACAAAATGGCCGACAAACACGCGGGACCAAGCAAACTAACCGTTAGGATCCCCCCAATGTGCCAGATGCACCAACTTTGAAACAAAAACTTATTGGCTACTTTATTTTACTACTATAAATCTTCGGGGTACATATGAAATATAAACACTAAATTCTGTCTTAACAAAGAAAAAAATACTTCTTTCTAATTGCATCAATAATGCAATTTTTTTTTCATCTTCTTTTCTCTTTCAGTGACTGTTACTATACTATACTATTACGATGAACACATCGAATTTAAAATCTTTCAGGTGATTCTTCTTCTTGCGTGCGTTCTATATATGGATATGTTAGGATAAAATCATTCAAATTTAAACAACAATTAAAAAGATCTATAAGTAAACTTTATTAAGTCCTATGTACATTTTGGTATGTTTTTATGCGAATCTTTTTTATGCGATTTTCAAGTTATGCGATTTTCAAATGTAATGAAACTCATCCCTCATTTTTATATGTAGTTCAAGTATTTTTTATGCGATTGGGACATTAAAAAAATCTAAAATTAAGATCGGAATTGTTTTTAAATCTGGCAACTTTCAATGTGTATATCAATTTTTAGATATATAAATTCATTAATAGGCCAATTTTGCTTTATAAGAGCGCACATTATCATGAAGCAGAATACTGTTTTAATTTTTGATGCAAATCTTCTAATTGTTGACAAAAAATTGTGCAATTCATAATGTATTGTTCTCCACAAATCCCACCATGTGCACAAAATAACCTTTTGTTTATTCAATCTGGGCTTAAAGGTTTGATTTTTTATTGTCCTATATTATCGTAAATGATCATCATTTTTCATCACCAGTTACAGTGTTATTATTATTTTAGACTATTTTCGATCGAAGAATACGGTACCCATCCTACCTCATAAAACCCATCCTATTCGTTTTGATGTTGAATTTTAAATGTGTTTGCATTGTAGTCCATGAGGGTGTATCCACATTGCTACATTTTACTTTTAGAAAAAGCATTTAACATCAGCTTATAATGTATCTTCATGATCGTAAGGATTAGAGGGGTGTATCATATGTATCAAGTGTAAACACAAATAATAGCAGTCGACAGTTAATGTACTCGACTCCAGTGGTAACCCAGAAAAACACAGAGGCATTATGTGGTCCTTTCGATTTTATTACGAGCACGATCCCGCGGGACCGGGGGATATATCTTCGGAGGATTAATGTCGATTGCGAAAGGGTAGGATTTCGGGAAACCGTAGCGTAGCTCGCCGAAGCCGGACCAGCTACTTATTTACGTCGATTATAATCTCGACATGAAATATTAATATCGTTTTGATAAATAAACTTTGTCGCATTACGAAATAATAATTTGGCCCGGACGAAATTTATTAATAATTCCCTAGGGAGCGAGGCTGGACTCGCGCCCCGGCTACGAGTATACGCATTGCGAGACTGGAGCGGATTACTGGAAACGAACTACCCTTAAATAAATATACTTAAATCTTCATTAAAATTAATTGACGCAAACTTTGCTTATTTTTATTAGGGGGAGGGGCTTTTATATTGTAATCCCGGCAATTATTACATGAATAGCTTTAATGTTGTGGGACGCTTATGTTTTATCATTAATAGTATGTCCTAAATGGGAGCTCGTCTAATGCTTTATGGAAATGGACAAAACTAGTTGTTATTCTTAATCATGTATTTGAATATATTTGCAAATGTGTACAAATATCGACGAACTATCGATTATTTTAAAGTGAAATGAAACATATGTCTGTCTGTTCGTTTATCTCTCTGTTTATTTACCTTAAATTATATTTAATGTTATCCGTTCCAAAATACGCACACAACTCTTTAGAGTCTGTCTGTATATAAGAAAAGCATGAAATTATTATATTAGCATTCTATTATTGACAGCAGTCTAATTTTAATACAGAATGCGGCAGGGAAACTTCCTTATTTGAAATACATATTTTGAAGCAATTATCATTTGAATAAAAGTGTAATGTCACTTATTTGAAAGAATAAAACCTGATGTTTTATATTATGTAGATTAAATAACGATGATGTAGTGGATAAGGAAGGAGCGTGCATTCGCTTTAGAGGCATTTCAAATAAAGTAGTTTCCCTGCCGCATACCTTACTTGTTTTAAGCAGCATTGGTTTAATTTGCGTATAATGTAATTTCACATGGAGAGCGTGAGCTTGACAGTTTTTCTCTATGATGCTTATCATTGATCAAACAAATGGAGCTGAAATGATTGACGACGTCCATTGCCATCAAAGCAGATGTGCTCTTCAAGCTCCATTAGCGTATAAAAGGCTTAATAAAATAACACTCTCCTCGCAATTTAAATATTAAAAACATCCGCAGGAGAGCACTCTGTGTTCTGCGATTATATTCGCCGAACATAAGATTTATGCAAAAATAACGCGAGAAATGCGAGCATTAAAACGGCCGGCGCGCGAAAAAATAACGGATTATTATATAAATCGGGGGCCATTTTTTATAGGGGCGCCATCTTTACGACGCACCCCTCCGCCCCGAGGGTGGCGCTACATCGATGTTTGATACACTTTTATTGAGCAATCTATCCGGGGCGCATCTGCTCGCCGAAACAATTTGCGGTTCCCGATGATGATGTTTATGCACAAACGCTACGGTCAAATAGAATTAGGCTCGATCAATCTTAGGGGATGGCCATCCCTCCACCCCGGCCAAATCCGATTATCATCTATTTTTGTTCTTGGGAAGTGTAAGAATTCATAAATCAAAGAACATGAACTGGACGCTTTTTGTCATGCGAACTTTAATTAGGAATTCTTGAATATGGACGTGCATAGAATACAATGTCGTTCTTCCCGCCGGTATCGTTTGTAGTCTCGCAGCTGAGATCTCTTTCGAGTTCGAGGATCAATAATAAAGATCTTCGCCATATAATTTTTCTTTTCATTGTTTATTTAACCGTATTTTTCCTTCTTCTCTGTGCTTTTCGGTACGGTCCGATGATGAACGAACCCGCATAAGGTCGTCTTATGCATGGAACTTAAACCCAACCTAAACTAACTTAATATTTAAACATAAATTATTGTAAAACCTAATAAAGCAGTATAACAAAATAATTAATTCTCAACATTTATACAAAGACCTTATCTTAAACAAAAGACTCTCATCAATGTAAATGTTTTTAAAAGTATAAAATACCATTTTTAGTACTTTTGGTACCATGTTTAGTTTTATTTAAATTATTGTTTGGATTTGATGAAAAAAAAAAGCACCCTAATGTTATATCACTTCTTAAAAATATAATTGATTATTTATGTTTTCGGTTGTACGATCGTAAAACTCGGTCGAAAAATAAAGTTCGCATATAAACACAGTTTATATTCATTTTATAATCTTAATTGGTATGCATACAATAACTCATTAAAGTTTCATTGAAATCGGATGAATAATATAAAAATGTATACGGCATAAACAAACAAACATTGATTTTTATACGCTTAGATTCATTGTTAAGATCTTCATATTGTAGCTTCCATTTTGTTATTCTGTAGAGACGATTGATTTTACAGTCTGGGTTTTTAATTCAAGGAATTTGTTAGCTCTTCCATAAGAATAATACTGAAAGCTTTTGAGTTTTCTATTAGAATTGTCTATTTTTTTTATACCTCGTGCTTTTGCAGCGTCTCGTCGTCCTCCTCTCTAATCAATCAAGTGTGAAAAAATCACCATTCAAGTTGCTTTTCCTCAGAGGGTCGTTCCATTTTTATTTCTCCCCATTTTTTTTTCCTTCTTCTTGAGAACTACCCCATCATCATTATTGTTTCTCCTCTCGCGACATTTCCGTTAAACGTACAAAGAGTGCACCGATAAAGCAAACTTCGCCGAAATTTTACGTGTCTGCTTGTGCTTTTGGGCGTTTAAAGGCAAAATGTTTTTCGTCAAGCTCAAATAATACAACCCAAAAAAATTGGCACCATTTGGCTCTCCGTGTCTTTTTTTATTGCAAAATCCCTACAAAATTATAATAATAAAGAAAATCAATGGAATTCGACTGTAGAGAAAAATCTATTGAAAAAGACATTGAAACTCTTTCAAACAAAGGCAGAAAGACAAAATTCCAATTTCAAATTCGATGCAATTTTAGTAAAATCAACTAGATTTTACTCTCTGGTCTACTCTTTCATTTACAACCGTAAAATATTGAGTGGTAGAGTTTAAATAAGACCAAGACGAATATAACAGTGGTCGACCAAATGAGATGACCGCGCCAGAAATGGTGTCAGAAATACACAATGGTTTGAATGACCGTCGACTTAAGTAAACGAGCGCTAACAGACATGCCTGATATTGACTGAAATTTTGCACATGATAACACAATGCGCAATATGAGTACCGCATTTGCTCATAATGGAACAAAAACAGCGCCGTGAGGATATTTCATTTGAGTGTTTAACGATGTTTCATAGCAATAAAGTCGAGTAAAACGATTTGAAATAAATTAGTATTTATAACAATGATTTCGTCCCTTATTGAAATTTGACATTAATACATCTCGGACGGGAGTTGTTTTTCGTCTGCATGAATTAATGACGTCATTTGTCTATTGTTTCAGGTGTTTATAAAATCGGAGCTGAAGGTAGGGGTGCTCTACGTGAAGGAGGGCCAATACACCGAGGAAGAAATATTGGACAACAATGAGAACTCACCCCTGTTTGAGGAGTTCCTTCAGCTGCTCGGCGACAAAGTGAGACTGAGAGGTAAGGGACAATTCTCAAAATATCTCATTAAATGGAAGCATCTATTATAATGCCCTTATCAATCCTTTTCGAGCAATGACATATTTTTCTCGAATTTAAATGTTGAAAAAATCAAACAACAATCATTGAAATTTGGGGGTGGAATTTTGTTTTTTTTTTTTAATAACAAAATCGATTTTGTTTCGATTTACAAAAACATTCGATAAAAAAAACGATAGCTTTCTCAAAAAGAACTCAATTTTAAGCCCGGATAGATTATAAATAAAGTTCTTTTGTGTATATGGTGGGATTAGCGAATCCCACCATTTGCACAAACGATACAATGTGCTGCAAAAAACTAATTAAAATTTATAAATAGACATGATAAAATGTTGTAAATAGTATTTGAGGCAAGTCAAACATTACACTTTACATGAATATAGTTTTAAGAACCTCTTAATCTAACAACGTGAACACGTCTGCAAATCGAAATACGTCTTTGAATCATAATTCGATTCCAAACTATTATCGGTGCATGTTCATAGAGTGCAATTCGATAGTTTATGCATTAAGTTCGCCAATGTAATATCGTATAAATGTGATATTTGATGGGATGCATTTGGCTCAAGGGAATTCGCCAAATCTCCGATTTTAGTCAAAAGTTACTATAAATGCAGCTCAACTAACGATGGCAATGAATGCGGTTTGGTTCGAAATCCTATCGAAAGCTCTTTCAAAACCAATATCCACCATTATCATATTTGAATTACACTGTCAGAAGTTTGAATATTCATATTAAAATGCAAATGCAGCTCAATGTCGAAGACAAAAGCTTCCATTGTAATAACGATCACAATTAAATTTATATTAGGGGTACCGAGAATTAATCCATTTTTATAGCAACATTTATGTTCTAAATGTTTGCATAATTATTTACAGATTAAAATATAAATGCTTAAATTGTCTTTATTTTAATTTATAATCCAAAAGCCAGAATAGATAATAGTCCAATGGATGAACAAGGAATATAGAGGATATAGTTGAAGCAGCTAGTCCAATTGTGCTGAAGAATTATCTTCTTTTTTAATAATTCGTCAATGTGTGCCATGGAACTGGTTTAAAATCTAAGAGGATCGAAAAGAGATTAAAAATTTAAAGCTTATCCCGTTGTTGAGTAATCGCGCATATGTGCGTTCAAACTCGATTGATACATAAATCAGCGAATCGAAGACAAAGACGAGTGTCTTGCATCTTATCATATACTCGTACATCGATGGCTATATTTTCTTCGTATAAAATGGATTTTTTTCTTGTGTTTTTTCAGGTTTTGACAAATACAAGGGCGGACTTGACACCGTCCACGATTTGACAGGACTCTATTCGGTCTACACGAGCTGGAGATCCATCGAGATCATGTTCCACGTCAGCACCCAGCTTCCCTACGAGAGACACGACCCCCAGAAGCTTCAAAGAAAACGACACATCGGCAACGACATCGTCTGCGTCGTCTTCTTGGAGGCCGACAACACGAGTTTTTCACCGGCCTGCATAAAGAGCCATTTTCTGCACACTTTCATCCTGGGTGAGTTGATCTCCATGATCGCGAATTCGCAGAAAGAGCGCGACGAATCGCGTGATTTATTTGGCGCGACATTCGTGCAGTTACGTGACACTTTTTTTAATAACGCGAAAGCGTTCCCTGCGTTTGTTTTGTGATTTTCGACAGACATTTTGAGTCGCTTTTGAGCGAAAAATAAAAAGTAAGTCTCGACGTGCTAACGCGTCGCTCGTAAAACACAGACTCGACACAATAAAATGCACTTTGCCCTCTTTTATTAACCGATAAAAATATTCCTATTCGGGATCTCAGTGAAGCGAGTGGATTTACTCGAAAATGATCCAATTAATATTAATGATGTACGTTTTATGATTGCCTACACCCTTAAACATTCTAAATGAGATGCTCTCATCGTCTACTTAATAATTCTTGTAATCACTCCTCGGTTATATTTCTTAATATAATTGAGTTTCACAAAGCTCTCCCGACGGAGCTTTTCTTTGGCTTCGTGCGAAATATGTTAATGTCATTATTTCCCACAAAATTTTCCTACACATTTTTTTGTCTTGGGTAGGGTAGATATGGATTTGAAAACGTTTGTACAATCTTTGTGGCATGTTTTTTTTATTTATTTTTTATTTCCAAGAATAATGAACAATATAATCTAAATGTAAATTGATAAATGCCTTTGGTATCAATTTTAATATTCAATCCGTTAATTAAATTAAATTACTTCAACATCAACGCCAACACTTTAGCATAAGCAAATATGAGCATATGTTGGCTGGTTAACTGCCAAGTAAGAAAAACGGATCCGTGCTTCTATCGGGCCGGGATGTTGCTGGACGAAGAGATGTGAATAGACGGGCGTCGAATATAAAGACTCTCTTCTCTAAATAACTATGTATTCCACACGAGAGATAAATCTGGCTGTGGGAAGGATGTCCTCCCGTAGCCAAGGCTAACCGACGACTCTCCCGACTCCCGCCTCCTGCACGTCACTCCCCAACCAGCAATGGTGCATGAGCAAAAAGCGATTGGTCGGTATGCAGGTGCAATGTCTCTTTTTTTAATTAACTTAGACTAATCAAAGGGTAAACAAGAACAATGTTAAGAGAAACTCTCGACCGCGTCTATAGACACTCGCGGCATTATCTAAAACCGTTTTGCAAATGCTTAAATGTAATTTTTGCATATAAAATTTTAAAACTCGTCTACAGTCCTCAATGAAATTAAAACAATTTTTAGCATTTTCTTAATGTGAGCGACGCGTTTCGACCTTTTACGATCAATGTTATCGTCGGACTAAATTAAAATTTACAAAAGAAGTCCTTTTACACCCGACTTAATTACATCGCATGACTTTTACGGCCTGATGACTATTAAATCTGCTGATTCTCGAAAGTATGCAGGAGGCGATAAAACATTTTAAGTGGAGCTTTGCGTAAATTTATGATAAAATTTGAAAACATTTTTAATTGTCACCATTTAAAGTAGGGTTACAAGCGTTCCTGGAGTCGAAGTATAATTTGTTTGGTCCCGCATGATTGTCGCCCATTTTGTTCACTCCCAGTAAATTCTTCCGATGGAAAGGCCGTCATGCACTCCCGCTACCTCCCCGTGAATCGAGCCCTCCATTGACACACGCTACATTGGTGTCAGAAATAGAAAATCTGTATTGATACACATGATGAAACAAGGAGTGGGAGACCATCAGTCATTTCAGATGAACTTAAACAAAAAATAGAAGTATTAATCCATATATATCCATAGACAGTATCTTTCTATAAATTTCAGCAGTTTTACTGAGTTTTCTCCTTATTATTTTCACAACCCTCTGCATCAATTTCCTGATCTTTCCCATGCGAATATCACAGAAATTCCAATTAGCACTGCTTGAGATATTGGGAAGATTCATCCGGTATTTTTACACGCTTCCTGCGAAATTAATTGAAGAGTCGGCCGGTACATCCCAACAAGATCACGTCTTGGAGTTTTCGACCATAATTACCTTCTTCTCGAGAGACTCCTTCGACTAATCCCGATCGAGTCTAGACTTCATCATTGCTAATAACTGCCGCTCTTGACCATCCAAACTTTCTTTCGATGCTCCTCGAATTAAGATTGATAAGCGCTGAGGGTCCCTTTTTATCGCACCATTAGCCTCGTCGATCATTTCAATAATGCGATATTTCCCAATGATTAATGCCCTTCCAAGAAATATATATATATACCAAACTGAAATATGATATATTCGATTATTTTACGCGGTTGGCTTCCAAAAAGTCTGCAGATGAATTCGGCGACCCTTATTGTCGACGAACAATGCACACTTATTTATTTCCAAATGTAAGACCCTTAAAGTACACCGGCAAACAAACCTCTTATCTTACACAAAAGAATAAATGAAGAAGCACAAAAGAGTATTAAGGCGGTGGGATTCCTTCGAATGCTTATTATTTTCCATATTACAATCCGAAAGGAGCCTAATTGAAAGCTTATAATAAACTTAAAGTAGGGTATATCTGGACGATGATAATTAGAAATGTTTATTGAAATTAATGAGAGCCTACTCGAATGCCTCTGGAGCTTTTCCGATACGCCATTTTCCAATTGGAAAATCCACAATCCCGAAAAACTAATCAACAATCGGCTTTCAACTTATTGAGTTTTGAAACTCGCTCGAATTTAATTATATTTTAGGCAACCGTCGCAAATTCATTCACATCGGCATACTTTTACTTTTATATCCATGATATTCGACGCGAATATATACGCAAACTTCGGATGAAATATTAATTCAAACACTGTCCATTTTCATTCAAAAGGTTCCATTTTAAATTTAAATTACTTTCTGCCGCAATACACGGCTTTGAATCAAACATACACTTTTATCCAATACATTAATAATATGTCAATCATATATTTGATCACATTTAAGCATATCTTATACCTCTCATCTAAAACAGTTCAGCATCTTAACAACCCACCGCTTCTGACACCAGTTTAACGCGGAGTAAAAACGCTCTCTACTCGTACGTATTCTCCTAGATTTTTTTTATTTATGAAGGGAGAGACCTCAATTATTAGTCTGCGGGAAGGACATCCTCCCGCGGCCAAGGCTAATCGATAACTCCCATCTCCTGCACGTGCATGAACTAGAAAGAGATGTATGCTTAGATCAACAGCGGCATTGTGTGGGGATGCTATTTTGCCCACGCAAAATAAATCATTTGGAACATATTCTAATATATAACAGATATCTTCTAATATATAAAAAATAATTGGGTTTTGTTCGTTCGAAATGCGCTGCCATATCGTTCATTGGATTGCGATAAAACTTCGTCCACTTGTTGCTAAAGATTTCGCGAGTAACATAGGTATAGTCTAATATATAAAAAATAATATTTGTTTGTCCGTATTTAATGCGCTGCCATACCGTTCATTCGATTACGATAAAACTTGGCCAACTTATTGTTTGCAATAGAAGAAAAATCTTGAAAGTGTATTCTCGATCCAACTGCTTAAATACCAAAAATAACCATGCTTAGTTGATTGAAGTTGAAGTTTATTAATACTTTAAAGCAGTGATTGATCGTGAAAACGTGAAGACTTGCTCAGGTCATGGTTTGGGCCATGGTAAAAAATTTGAATGACATTCTTAACATCAACAGGCGTATGCACTGATTATTTTTTGGATTTTTGAAACGCGTTTTTTGGAAGTTATCTTCACATTTAACATCTCTTGTGACGTAAACTGTCAATGGTATACTATTCGAAGATTGTTTCGCGTTAAAATATATTCCATTTTCGAAAGTCTAGTGATGATAGGAGAGGTGTGTCTGTCGGGATAACATTTGCGGAACTGCATGTTGATGCAGTTCCACATTAAAAAAATTGGTGAAAAAAAAGGTGTTTGGGCCCCGCACGCTCTGTCTGACCACAACAAAACAGAGAAACGTCTCAACACATGCAAAATATTGAGAAAAAAAGATTAGCATCTCTCGTTTCTTAGAGTTTTAATAACTGGAGATAAAAAATGGGTTCTTTATTCGAATATTTTTTTAAAAAAAAACATTTTTTTTGTATATGGTGGGATGCCAAGTAAATAATTTATTTTGAATGATTGTAACAAAGCGAAATGGTTATGGTAACGTTGTATTGTAAACAACTTAATCGTTTAAGTACGGTATTATGTCATAAAAGATCAGATTTGGTGAAAAACCATAAAATAATTCTGCAAGATGACAACGACCGACCTTATGTGGCATAAAAAACGACATAAAATAAATTAAAGACATCCATTGCTTTCCATCTGTTGCGGATTATAAATAATCGAACAAGATATTATTAAAAAAGTTATAGATAATAATGGAGATTACTTAGTATAACAATAAAATATTCATACTGCAGTTGTTCAATTATCAAACACACGAGGATTTGCTCCCCCTCATTGAGAGAGCGCGCGCTCGTAGCGCTTCGTCAGATGGCTCCTGGCACGCCGATCTGTTGCCGCGTCCACAATCCAAGTTCTGACACCAATGAAGTGCATGAGCGCCTCACGACTGCGCAGTACCGCAGAATCAACAACGGTTTACGCACAAGAAGTGATCGTTGTTATTAAATCTGCACAGATTAACAGCGCCATTATATGGGAATGCTACAGATCGTTATGAGTGCGTAACGCAAAGGACCTTAATTTGCACTGATGATTTGATTATATTCTGGTTTTTTCGTCTTAAATTAGTTTAAATAAATATTTGATCGCATATCCGTGTATAAATTGGTTGTTTTATTCGACAGTTCGCGTATCTGCGCGTATCAAAAGACGTCCCACCCGCTACGAAGTATCCGTCGTAACCAGGGATGAAGTAGGCGCCTACAAACCCTACCTTTGGGAGCAGAGCGTCTTCGACAAGGGACCCATGTTCAGGTAATTTCCGAAACAAACTTTGCTAGTTTCTACTTCGACGATACGCCGTAAAAGTTCAAAAGTAACATTTCCAATTCCTTCGGCGATATTTATTTTTTTATATTTTTTCAACGACCCCAGCAAGAGAATCCTGCTTTAATTTTGATTTCTTTTTATTTTGGAAAGCTGCGCGTTTCATTCAATCGATAGGCTTATCGAGTCCCTTATAAAAAATGTATATATGAAGGATTTGAATTTAAAAAAGGGAACAGAACTTATACGTCTGCGCATTTTTTCAGCTGAAAATGATTAATGCTTTTAAATTAGATCTATTCAATGGCATCATTCAAGCGTATTTGATACGGTTTTGTAATATTTTACTCGGAATTCCAATACATTTTTGTCGAAAATACATTTTCTCTTTAATTATGATTTTCGTATAAGTTTTCTCCTGTGAGTATTTCAATTTCCCCAAAGCTTCTTCCCGAAGCGCCCTCGATTAATTTATTTTCTATTCGTTGTCGAGGCTTTTCCAACTTTTATTTGCCTCCCAATATTACACAATATAATCACAATAACCTATTTTATACGTTTTCTGCTGCTTCAATTAATAAAAATTAAAGTACTCGATTTTTTTCCTTCGGCGCAGTGAAATTCAATAGCCATTTTTAATTAGGAAATTCTATACCTGTGCGCTCTTTTCATCCCCTAAATAAAAATACGAATGTATTTTTAATGCTGCTTTTCAACGATCGATGTATTTTACATACACGGTCAACCCTCCTATAGCGTTCACTTCGCTTGCGGCGTATTTTATGTAAGTAACGGACGAAATGTGTAAGGCCCTCTTTCGCTATTTAATCACTTCCACTTTTAACAAACTAAACACGTACAAATTTTGTATGAGTGTCTAGCTTTTTATAGCGTTTTGCTTCTATAGCGTGGTCCGTAACTCGACGCTATAAAAAGTTTTACTGTACACAGATTAATTAAATTACATATTTTATGGGTATTGATATCGTATACAATGTGATATTATTTTATTTAGAGAATGGCTGCTAACGAAGATCGTCAATGGTGAACGCGCTAGTTATTCGGCACCCAAATTCGCCAGGATGCAAGAAAGGACTAGAAGCCAAATGCTGGAGGACATCGTTGCCAATTTGGCTAATCATGCAGAGACTGGACAGATACCAAAACCATATCGAAGAGGTGAAAACATTTTTTTATATATAATAATTTCAGCGAGTACCCAACATACGTTGCAGTAGTGGAGTTGCGTGATTTATTGCTTCATGCCTACGTGTAGCGTGGACTAAAGGGATAGTACCTATAAGTCTCCCTCTCTCCGGTGAGCGGAGCTCAGTCGTCGCATTGCGCGCGCATCTTTCTTCCCATCCCCGCGGACCCAGCTTCACTTCCACCAGACCCATATTGTGCAGTATTTATAATAGGAACGTTCTTACGGAAACACTAACGATATAAATACGACAGATAATCTCAAATTTATTTCAGTCAATCGATGCCTATCTATTAAAAAACATTTTAAATATTAAAATATTGTAAATTTCTAAATAAAGAAAGGAGAGTGCCGTTTATTGCATCCCTTGGATGAGAATATCCAACTTAATCCGCCGGCAAGACTCAAAATTGAGTAGATAAAAATGATTTGCATAAAATATGCGCTTGGTTTTCCGGGGTTAACATAAGAAAAATCTGCATTTTTACCTTCGAGCGTGCATAAAATGAAATTTGCAAAAAGAATATAAGTCATATTTTGACGCAGGATTGAAAAACTTTTATCTGCGAAAAGCCAAACATACAGTTTTACTAAATAAAAATACGAGGATTCAAACATAACCCGGAATGTCGCTGTGTAAATACATTTATTCCATCGGATAGGAAGCTTCATTATCCCGTCACTGAATAAAGAAGGCGGCTGCTCCGAAAATCAGTTGCGCACGTATTGTTCAACCGCAGCGTTGTCTTGAAATCGTTGCCCTCCTGATGCTTCTATAAACGTATCGTGGCCAAATGGGACCAAGTCTGGATTATAAGATGGGTTCTCGGGTCCTTCCCTGTATAATTGGGTTTTAGAAAATACATCAATGTGGTAACACAAAAGGCAGCAACCGTGATAAGTTTTTTGACGAGATTCGAAAAAAAACTACTTTAATGAAGTACCCAAACATATCTTTCCAAGAAACCAAGGGAAGGTGTACACATCAATTAATCCCAGCGGTATAAAAATGGACCAGATGCAAACATGGAGAGCTCACTTTTCATTGACCCAAATGCTAACAGGACAAGGGTGCTTCGATATATACCTACATAAAATTGTCAAAGAGGACTTAAATTGCCAACACTGCAACAAAAATCGCGATGTTCAAAAGTGAAGCATGGACAGAGGATAGGTGATTTAAACAAGACGCATTGGAGAAACTCCAACCAACCAATATGTCTACTACAACGACCTGTCATGGTCCGAGTGCCCTCAGAATACTCGGACAGGAGTGTCTCCACGCCTCCTTGATCCCCGAGAAATATTACACACAGAACTTCCAGGCGCCCATTCCTTTCACTTCATGCTCTCCAAAGGAAGCAAGGTTCCAAAAGAGCAGAAGAAGGACAATGCAGACAGACAGACAGCATCTTAGGGTGTGCAGTGTCTTCTTAAACAAAACCCATTACTGGCGCCGTTGTGCGGTCTGTTCCGGGTTTCCCCGGACTAGCCACACAAAATTGTCTTCCACCGATCTCTTGATCCACGTGTCCATTCCTTTTGTCCCGCACCCTTCGAATGGGGTGAGGTTCTCGCCGAAAGATTAGCTTCAGACCACGTACACCCAAAGGTTCGTTGGGGTGCTGTTATCTAGCGGGGTCACTGCCAATACGAGTCCAACCTCAGTTTGAAGGGGACTGCAGCAGATGACGGACTACAGGGTGTACCTCTTCCCCATGGAAAGTTTCAGACATCTTTTTACTGTAATCTACATACCCAACTCATGTTAGCTGGGCTATCCCAGCAGCTTTTAAGCAAATCGACGAGGCTACTTTCCACATTATTACCCACCCAGGGATTCGACATTTGCCTATGGGCATAGGGTCTCCCCCCCCCCCCGGGGTTTTATTGGTTGATCGAGTCTAACACCCACCCGGACAGAAGAGGGACAGCTCGAATCGGTTTTCTTCGTCTTTTGTTACGATAAGCAACCTTAGCAGATAAGCCATCATCTAGCAGCTGCCAGTAGTAAAGGGCATTCACCATTTGTTTGTCATGTAGAAAATCACAATTATATGGATATTTCCAACATTTATATTGACCATTGACATAATCGACTGTCGAAATGCGACGATCGCCCTCCATAAGCTTGTCCACAGCTCGAACGTCATTATCTTGATGCTCGCTACAGGACACCGTTTATGACTTTCATTATGCATATTATCAAGACCTTCGCGCAACTTTTAGGTCAATCAAACACTTGGATTATACTTAGAATAGTATCACTGAACTATGCTTCGAGTCTCCTCAAAATTTCACTATATGTTACTTTTTGTTTTCTTTCTTCAGTGACGGGATCAAAAATCTTCCTATTTGATGGATTTTTTTTCTAATGCAGGGAACTATGTAGAAGAATATGATACTAATAAATTTGTACAGCAAAATTCCGGCTTATATTTGAGTCCCCTTCGTATAAAAATAATAAGTGATGGCTGATCTTTTAAAAGGATAGATCCTGTAAGTCGAGACGAGCATGGGAGACGTCGTTATGATTTATAGGCAATAAATCTTAGCCGCTTGATGAATATGCTGATTAAGAAGACGGCCGAAGAGAAGAGGTTAAGGCGAAACTTTGTCAATCTGTCCACGCTCAGCTTGACGGCTTTTGTCGCAGCCATAACTCTTCCAATCTACTCACGGCAGATGTTTACGACACTCTAATATTTTAATTCTGTTTTTTCCGCACAACCCTTTCTCCGTTTTATGTTTGGATTCGGCGGTGCGTGCGTAACCGGACGAATAAAATTTCCGCACAAGAAAAACCACCCCCGGGCGCAATCAGCCTAGAAGCGACCCCCCAACATTGCCCGAATGCTATACGACGTCTGTTGCTCTGATTTTGATGGTTAGTGCACACATCGAGGCTGCTACCCCCATTCAACTATTATGTCCATGAAAAATAGCGGTCATCGGATCATTGACGAATTGGGTCGTCAAAATATCGGTCGTTTTTCATACGGCGGCCTTCTATTTTCGGACTGAACGACCCTAAAAGTTCATCGCGAACCTTTTCACTTAGAAGTTTTCCGACTCAAATTAGGTCGAGCAACAACAAGTGAAAACGTCAACTAGAATGGAAAGGAACGGGGTGAAGGTTGCAAAGGGTCACCGTGAACAATCGCCCTTCTTTTTAAGGTTTTTCGCCATCAGACGAGGTTAGACGAATTTGGAACTTTTGATTTTGTTCGTGACCTAGGAGCTAATACGGAGGTCGCAGACCATTGTGGGCCTTTGTGTTCTACGTGTTTTTTTTTTTCGACGACAACAAGTTCAATGTGATATATTTGGTAAACGACAATGGAACAAACTTGGATGAAAACCGTGGAAGAATTCAACGTGATCCGATTTACGAATATTCGTTTTTAAGACCATCAGAATACATATTATATAATATAAACCTCATCTAGTAACTATTATATTATATTAAATTCGCAACGATCGCATAAGACGATCCAGTTTCATTCAATTTTCCTGGTTGATAATATAATAAAGTTATCCTCGGCATCCGTAGTAGATTTTGGACGGTCCGGTCTTTTCCTGTTCATCAAAGTCCTAGTCTCCTTATGTTTTCTAACGGTGTAATGCTCCCCCTTGAAGAAAATCTTCTTTTTTAAGCAGTTTTTCTGATTGAAATTACTTTAAGTCGTAGTCTTATAGCAAAAAAGCGTCAATGGCTAGAATGGTTATCTATCGTTCGTGTTTCCGCTAGGAAATATTGAATTTGTATAAACTGAATACAAAATCAAAACAAAGTACACATTATAAAGTAAATATTAATATCCGCCCCGATCATCAACGTATCAAAACAGCTTTTCAGTAAGCACTGTACATGATGCTTCATGCTATATACAAATTCATGAAATTGAATACATCTGCCCCAATCGATGACGGTGCCAATTCCATATTTCCGCCCCTTGCCCGAAGGGCCGACATAAATTTGCATGCCACCCACACCCCTGTTTATTCACCGAGCGATGGACGCCCCGTTTCGGATAACATCGAAAGGCTCTTTTGGGGTCGAAAATAGCCTTTTCAAAGTGCAATTCGTTTATGAACTTTTCAACCCCTCGGGACGGGCGATGCGAAGCAGATTTTTTTTCGGCGAACCTCGACATTTATTGCTTTTATTATTTTTTCGAACAGGTTCATGGCGCCCGATCGGCCACATGAGACCTTCTTCGCCGTTGCTCGACTCGGTGAGGGACCAGTTCGAAGACTACGACCAGCTGGCGAAGGACTTCACCAGGGTGTTCCTCAATTCGGAGGCCAATACGATGCAGAACGCGGCGCTCTTCGACGTCGTCTTCCTCGTCGGCCAGTCCAAGCAGAAGGTCAAATTCATCGGCGTGAGGGCCATCCTTGGAGTTCGGAGCAGGTTTGTTCAACATCTTCAAATGTCATAATACGTATTTGTTATATTTATTAGGGCTTACTGCATGAACGTTCCGAATTCATTGAGATCAACGTCCGATCGCGAAGCGCTCATTCGTTGTGTCAGCGATTGGAAATGCGGACCGGTTGAGCGCACAGCACACGATCATCCAATTCCATTGTGTGTTTCTGACACCATTTCTGGCGTGGTCACCTCATTTGGTCGACTGCTGCGATGTTTGTCTTGGCCTCATTTAAACTCCCCCAAAATATAATCTTACTCGGCTTTTATATTGGTTGGACTGAAATAACAAATCATCACATGATACAATGTATTATATTCAAATCCAATACTAGTAAAAGTGCGCTGTTAAAACTTAAATTAAATTCTGTATTTGAAAGTTTTCTTTGCAAAATGAAAATTGAAACAATATAAAAGTTTGTAATACAAGAGCTCCAGGATTCAGCAAACTTGTATAATTTGCATTTAATCACATAATGAGCTAAAACTGAAACTTATCTGCCTGTGAAACTTAGCGTTGCGATAGATCGAGCTACGTTTTAATTGCGTCGAAACTTTATTTTTTTATCGTTTTTATTCAATGCCCCTCCCTTTTGTGACGAATTTCCAGCGGGATTATCATCCAGATGACACACGTTGTCGAATTCCATCTTCGGTTCAACCCCCGGGGATACTAGAGAGCGTCATTGAATTACCTGGCGTAATTAAATCGGATCAGAGCCCGAAGCGAATTGAAACATTTCCACGTGCGATTTTACATTTTCGCTTCCAGGAAACGGGATAGCAACTATTATATTATACATAGTGTATGGGAGAAATTTGATATAATCGCTTCGAGTCCTTACCACAATGGCGGCTTGGTTTATGCTGTATTGCAAGTGCATACGTTGCCAATTAACTGCATATCCAACTGCAAATATATTGCACATGCAATGCAAATATTATATTTCATACATATGAACTCCACTCCACAATTGCAATGATCATGATTTATATACTTTATTGATATGATAGAATTAACAAAGTCTCAATTTATCACTTGCTTCGTGTTAATCTGAGGAAAAATTGGTATAAAACAATGTTTTTATGCATCATATGATGATGCATAAAAACGACGTTAAATAGGATAAATATACCAAAGCTGAAAGTAAATATTTTTAACATTTTATAAAAAACAGTACAAATGACTAAATTTAATTAAATAAATACATATTCTGGATTCAATTTTTAAAAAAATTATAAAATTATATAAAATTATATTTTCATCATTACGGCTTGAGAGTTGCATGGTTCGCACGCGAACCCGCGGTTGAGAGCATCTCAGCGCGATGCGTGATCGATCACAGCGCGATCATTAAGTGGTGGTCCCGACCAATAAGTCGGCTGCGATAAACGACGGAACACGTTTAGGATTTAACTCGTTCAGTGATAAAGGTCGAAATAAGGCAGATACCGCCAACTCAATGTTGAAAAATCAGCAGCAAGTAAACAAACGTGTGGGGTAATAAGCGAACGGTGGAAAGTGATGGATGATGTAATGGTGTGGATAAGGATAAACGCTTTGTATTAGCATCAGAACTCAGAGCTGGTCATCTTCTCGATGATCTTCACCCATTGGGGTCCAGAAGCAGGGACCCTTCCGAGCTGCTGATCGTCCGAGCAGATCTTCTTCCATCGAAGCCTGGAATCAAATCCATCAAGGTCTGGCCCCAGCGTTTGCATTGGTAGTTAAGCGTTTGCTTTGGTAGTCATTTGTTTTGATAATTAAGCCTTACGGGTCGCTTTGGTTGCCTCTGACTCCTTTTTGAAAATCTGCTGCCCTTTTGATTTTCTGTCGCCCTTTTGATAATCTATCGCCCTTTTGATCAGAGCCGTAACTAGGGTACAAAGCACCCGTGGCAAAAATCTAACTTGACGCCCCCCTCCCCCTCTCCTCTGTAAATCCAATTTTTAAGTTAACTAATACTATTATAAATGCAATGCATTAAATACTATTATAATGTATGTTTTAAAATAATACACAAAGATAGTCTCAAAAGTACCAGACCTAACGTATAGATGGCGGCTACTGTTGATAGAATGTATGATGGTGTCTAGAGGCTATGTCGCTTCCGCGATCAGATCATAGAGAATGTCGAAAAATGCCCTGAAAGAAGACGGAGTGGCCATAAGGTTTGTATGCTCAATCGGTCCGCTTTTCGGACCGCTGAATGAGCGACTCGCATTTAGACGAAGAAAAGAGGGATTAGACAACTTAGTGTATATTATAAAAACGGACAGAGTTAATCAGTGTTGATACAGTAAAGTAGAATGGTTGAGTAAAATAAAAACCATGTGTAACTCTCGACCGGGTGGGTTGGTATTCTGCGTTTTGCGCCCCAAACCCAGTTGCGCCCGTGGCGGCCGCCTGCTTTGCCACGCCCTTGTTACGACCCTGCTTTTGATAATCTGCCGCTGTTTTGATAATTCGCCACTGATGTGATAAGATCTCATAGGAAATCGGGAGCGACGTCATCATGCAAGTATCAACATTTCTTTGCAAAAATATATTTTTGAAAATAGAAAATCCGAAGCTGACAGGCTTGCAATTTTTCCTGTATTCCTTTCCACCATTTACCTTCATTATTTCTTTTCATCACTTTGGCAGTCCTTTGACCCCTTGTCAAAAAGGTGTAGCACGCGTTTCGTCACTCCCGATTCGATGCCCATTCTACACCATAACACCCATCCTATTCATTTTGCTGATGAGTTTTAAATGATTCTGTAGCATGGGAGATTTACCATCCCTACGTAGTAGCGCTGTTAACAGCGACATCTTCCATATCTCTTCAGGTACAATGTGTTATTTTAACAGCACCATCTCTTGTGGCCCTACAGAGACATTGCACCTGCATACCGACCGATCGCTTCTTGCGTGTGCACCTTTGCTGGTTGGGGAGTGACGCACGGGAGGCGGGAGTCGGTTAGCCTTGGCTGCGGGAGGTCGTCCTTCCTGCAGCCAGATATCTCCCTCTCTCTCTCGTGTTGAATAAATAGTTATTTAGTGAAGAGAGTGTTTCTATTTGACGCCCGTCTATTCTCATCCATTCGTCCAGCAACATCGTGACCCAAAAGCATCCAGCACGTGGGGGCGGAGAGCCGTCCGGGGACTCGCCTCAACGTTACAATTCCAATGGGATCTAAATCTTTGCGTTAACTTTGATTGTTTACTGTGGATTTTACTCTATTAGTCACATTATCAGTGAAAATAGGAGATAAAAAATACTAATATTTTCAATCTACATTTTGAAAATTTAATACAAAAAGCATAGATATTCACTAGAACGATGGCGGAGTAAATCGTGATTTTATGTGTACATTTACAAAACCGTTTGAAGTGTACGGCCATAAGTTATTTTCGCTAGAATCGTTTCGCTAGGTTCGCTAATGGATTTCTCCTTCTTTGCTTATTTTGTTTATCGCATTTGTGGGATTCCCATTAAATCCATGGCCGGAAACCCACTCACCGAACAAAATGGCGAATTCAAAAATAACACCAGTCGGAGAGGGCATTATTACAATTTCAACACCGTCTTCGTCGGTGTAAATTCTTCATCAACGGCCGTTTTAGTGGGTCGTTAAACCGCGCCAATAAATAACTTATTAAGAGGTCAAATTAAATATGTATGTGTGTACGAAAAATCTAATTTCATCGCTCGTTTAAAGCGTAATGGCGGCATTAAGACTCTTTTATGTCTGGTCGTAAGCCTTCGTCGCGATTTTCATTCAACGATTTTTGGCCTTTATCGTCCGCTTTGCCCGCAGTTATAGTAAAGGCCTTATAGTGATTCGATACAATGTGAAACTGACAATTAGTTTAAATCCGTTTTTTATATTGCAATGACAGAAAAAACTGTCTAAAAATACGATTTCCAGGAGAAACAGATCGGGTATTTCATTATTCGGTCAATGTCCGTCGCGTGCATAATAATGACGCTACGCGCATGCGCCGCTAGTGTATGTGTATCTATACGTTGCATATTTATTATATATTACACAAACACATCTTTATCTTTTAGTCAATAATTTCCGTTGACACTTATAAAAAAAGGAATGCATAAAATCAACTTTTTAACGCAATTAGTTAAATTTACTTAGTTATTGACAAAATCGTAGTCCATGAAATATAGTGAATCTGGTCTACAACTCCATATTCACTCAGCCCACCAAAATTATACATCATTTTGTAATTAGTGGTCGGCCATTGCTGTTAATTGAATGATGCAGATGGTCGGATATGCGTCGCAAAATTACGGTCGGAAGAGTTTAAATCAGATTATCCTGTTTTTTCCTGATGACGAGGTAATTGCAATCCCATTAGTCACAGTATGGTCGTCTGACGCTGGACCCATTTTTATGGAAATTAACCGCAAAGTGCATCTAATTGCCACTCTCAACATTTCATGCACACACGAAATTATCCTATTCAACATAGTTTCTGGGCAAATTGATCGCCTTGAAAGTTTCAGTTCGTACTTGAAAGCCCTCAAGCAAAACATAATATGCATGCCATTTTTGATGTAAAGAGGGCTGAAGCCAAGCACAGAAGTCAAGTTTGCATGTAATCAGTTCCCGGAACACTCCGCATGCAACTGCACTCCTCTCGTTAATCAGCTTAGGGCGACTCCGTGTATTGCAGCATCCCTAATCGCCTTATTGCTCCCGGCTTATTGACGTCTCTCATCACTACCATTAATGATTTATAATACCTCTCCAATATGCTGCTGGTACTAAATGGGAACGCCATTAATTTTGCAGGTACACCGTCAAGTTTTCAGCACTTCCAGTGCCCAACTCGTTAATTGATCGACGCAGAGAGCGCAAAGTTGCTCCTCTAAACAGAATTTCTGAGGCGCTCTTTTGATGCTTCGATGCGGTCGCCAAAAATGGCTCTCGTTTACATTATTTTCTCCTCAGCTCAACATTATATATTTATGAATCGAGAAAGTCCTTCTAAACCTGATCACAAGCCTTTGTTTTGTACCGAGCGAAGCTTTGGAAATTTGTTTCAGCTTTTAAAATGGCTCTATCTTATAATGGTCTTACTGTCCTCTTAAATAAAAGGTCATGCATATGTGACACGTAGATGTTCACATTGTATAATGTTATCGTATCTGAACTGATAAAAATCGCGCTCCACCACGCAACATTGGTGTCAGAAGTGGGATCCTGCTCGAAGGACCAAATCGCTCGCTGTTAAATTGACACATTAGGGCTAAAGAGAGAAAGAAGATGTCGCTGTTGATTTGACGAATTAAATCTACATAGATACAACAGCACGATTGCGTTGAAATGACATTTCAACCACGCTACAGTCCATTATTAAAAATAGATTAAAGCGGGAGATTATATCATGGTCCAAGCAAATCCTCACATTTTTATTGGTCACTCGCCGTTCTAAATTATTGAAAATTAAGCAATAAAATATTTCTTCTACATCTTCGTTCTGGTATTTTTTTATTTAATTAATTAGCAGTAATTGACAAGATTTCTGTGAATTAGTAGTTTCTAAAATAGTTTAAAAAAAGTGTGATTGAGATATTTTGGATAGGCAATAAATCATCAACACTAACAGAAATTTGGAAAAAAATTATAATTTGGAAATGTATAAATCATATTGCATCTGCTATCGCTGAATTAACCACGCCCTTATTCAGGTTTGAATTTTTGAAAAAAAAAATTTTTTTAACTATCTAAAAAAAGTTTAAATGCCTTCTTGTTTTTTTATTAACTTTTTTTATATGATTTTGGATATATTTTATATAGAAGTTTCAAAGTTATGCGGTTTTTGAAATCCATGGAACGCGTCTTCACTTCACTTCTTCTATGTAAGTCATAGCTTTTTTTGTGCGATTTTTTTTGTGCGGTTTTCCGCGGAACGCATCCACCGCACAAAAAAAGGTTAAGTGTATATTGTCTTCAGTTTATTTTTATATTATGATAAATTACTCAATAAATTCGTAGGATGTTTTACACTTTTTAACCTTATTCTTATTCATTTGAAATCGTTTTATCACAATTTCGCTCAAAAAAACCCTACAAACTTATTGATTTATTTATTATTTCGCACAAAAACATATCAGATACTATTGTACAAAACAAAACGATAGATAAAACCACACTATAATTAAGTGATTTTAATGTAAAACTGTTTATTAAAAGCTCAGAAGGACCAAAAATGGAGCTTAAATATATAATTTCAATTATTTTATTAACGTTAATTAAAAAATATATATATTTCATGTTTCAAGCCATAGAAACTGTAGCAAAATATAAATATTCGCCCAGAGGGGAAAACTGATATATTTGGTATCACAAAGGGTTGTTAAGCTTACGGGGCTATTTCATAGAGGGACCCTTATATATATAGGAAGCCATGTCTGGCTCTCTATTTATTTTGAAACAACTGTACTTATTATGGTTGTATGAATGAATATCATTTATGAAACATTTTTGGCGTACTAAAGAGTGAATATACAAAATTTGGCAAGGAAATGTCAAAACACTGTATAGAAGTTGTATCCATAATGATGTGTCGAAAAATCCATTTTTCTCTCAGAATCGCGCAACGTAAGTCAAGCTTGTATATTAGTAAATAAGCCTAAACACCGTTGATAACACACAATATTCGTTAATTTCTTCGCATTTTTAGTAACAAAAAGTATTATTTATATTAATTAAAAATGAAAAATTCATTACGTTTCTGATAAAATTATTTTTGCCATCAAATGGCTAGGCAAAAATGCTTGAAAATTTGTTGTCGTCAATCATATTAAACGCAAACAGACGATCTAAATTGAAAAATGGAATGGAAACACTTTGGATGTGTTTCGATTAGGCGGCCTTGTGTTTTTTCCCATTTTTGAAGTCAATATTGGCGACCAAATCAAATTTCAATCGATACAATATAGCGAGGACACAATAAAGAAATACAAGTCTCTTCGGCTGAAGAAATAAACGAGATCAGTTTTCCGAAACGGATCTGGTGGAATTCAAATATAAAATTTCCATCTCGCGAGTCTCAATAAACATGTCGATGGGGAAAGCTCTATACATGTGGAATAGCATTTAATTTTCTTATAATATTTTCATACGGGACATGTATTAAGCTTTATTGCTTTTCGCGAGACGTGGCGTCTCTCAGACGACGGGGGGGGGAAATTTGCAAATACTCCCAATTCATCCCCGTTCGGGACGAAATCATGGAGTGTTCGAACGCAAAAAATGCGATATTATTAATTGTGGAAATGGTCGGCTTTCACTTTCAGCCTTTTCGCACCGCTGGAAATTGTTCATCGGGCCGCCCTTCTTCGCTTTCCATTCAAAGTTTTCAGCGAGTGGAATTAACACTTCTTCGCCATAGAAACGGAATAATGGCGGTATGACTTTCATTTGTTCATACATGAATAGAAATATGGGGAACAATATAAAGTATAGAATCCGGGGAAAATCTCGGATTTGGCATTTAAGTCGCAGCCTCAATTTCTGCGTGCCGTTAATCAGGAGCTGTCGCTGTGTGATATATAATTCTAAACACGACACGAAAGTTACTTCCTATTTGCGAGGATATTAAATTAAAATACGAATTTATTCCGTTTAATTGAGTCACCCCACTATCTAATTAAGACAGTAAATATCCTGCCACTAGTATGTTGACCCAGTGCAATATTTCAGATCGATTGTCTTGATCTGCTTAGGTTTATCAAGTTTAACCTGGTTGCCTGGATATCCAATGATCATCCATAATTGTAAGTGGCAGATACAATTCGCTAGATTAACAGCTCCACTACGTTACGGTAGAAATTCCCACTTCTGACACCACTGTATCGTGGTGAAGTGGGGGCGCTCACGGGCAAAGTCCCAAGGCAAGACCTCACTCCCACGTATTGTCAAGATGGCTACGCTTGCATACGGGTCCATTCTACTCTTGGGCTTTTATATAGTCAAACGGTGGAATAAAGGTAGACAGGTACTGAATAGAAAGACTCTTGTCTTAATTGATTTTTTAATACATAACGAAAGAGAGCGATCTGGCCGCGTAAAGAACGTCTTCCTGCAGCCAAGGCTTACCGATAACCCTATAACTAAGTATTTTTTTAAATTCTTCATGAAGGTCGCCAAGCATCACATGGCGGTCATTTAGCACTTGTTCTTCAATTTTTTGCACAGGTCCGTCAAAAATCACTTATGGTCTCCCACTCTTTACCTTGTCGTATCAGTACGGCCTTCTCTTAACAATCTAACCCAGTACAGATTTCTCACTTCTGACACCAATGTAGCGTGGATAAGTAGAGAGTTCGAGTAAACATACACGCTACCTTTGCCGGATTGTGAGTCTTCTCTGAACAATCTAACCCGAAAGATGGAAGACATTTATACAAGTTCGTTAATTCCATTAAATATCGTCTGTCGTATCGCTGGGTTGTTCCATACTACTGGACTTCCCAGTTCCTCGCGGGACACAAACGATTCAAGACAAGTTTTTCGGAGTGCCCTTGCACAGATACGAACAAGACAGCAGATCACGTACAATGGTCATGTCCGGGCATGGATGCCGATCGGGAAGTTCTCCTGCGAGGTGTCAGAGGTTTAGTTTCAGGACCTGTTGGACACGCTAATCTAGTGACTGATCCTCGCGCATTCGTCAAACATTTCTGTTATAATTTTGGTACCAAATGTGCGGAAGGAAGATTCTACGGGGAATAACTTCGTAGCCTACTGAAAAAAATGGCCGACAAATGTGCTAAACCAAAGAAACTGATCATTAAAATCCTCTTCTCTACGAGAGAGAGAGAGATGGATCTGGCTGCAGGAAGGACGACTTCCCGCAACCAAGGCTAACTGACGATTCTCCCGACTCCCGCCTTTTGCGTGTTACTACCCTACTGGCAACGGTGCACGCGCAAGTCTCCACAGGATCATAAGAGATGGCGCTGTTAAAATAATACTTTGCACCTGAAGAGAGATGGAAGATTTCGCCGTTAACAGCGCTACTACGTGGAGATGATAAATCGCCCATAAATCCCTCGTAAATCGTATGGATTTTCTATCATTATTACTATAACTATTCTTTGTTCCTATGAACCAAATCTTTTTAGTTGAATAATTTCAAAATTAAAAAAAAAATAATATAAATAGACTATTACAAAACGAAGAAATGTATGAATACAAGTAATTATAACCATGTGTTAACGATATATTTAATTCAAGTATTCTTTATTGGTATTATAAAAATTTCTTCATGTTCTGAGCTTAATTTAATTTTTTTATAATAAAATTAGATGTGCCTGACAATAAGATTCTAAAAATATTTTCATACAATACACTCATCTGTCCAAATTTCATCTTGATGTTGATGATTTCTTTTTTCGACATTCAAAACTTTACAGTCCATGCCCGCATTAGCACGTGATGAGCTTGAAGAAAATATTGTGCGAGCATGATAAAGATTTAAAATTCTATTTCGATTTAAAAATATAACATATTGTATTAAAAAAATGTATATTTTACAAATACGTTTGTGGAGATTTGAAGATTTGTATCTGCAAATACGTTCAAATACACAATTCAAATTCAGATTATGAATTCAACACTTGACCGAACTCAAAAAAGATCACTTTTTGCGTTTTATCAAGCTGGTACACGCTCCACATATTGAAAACCACTGTTATATTTATACATATCGATAAAATAAACTCTTTTGTAGGCATCACTGAAATTTCGTTTCAATCCATCAACTGGTTTAAGAATTACATCAATTTTAAGGAATACGTATGAATTTCTCGCGAAAATCGCCCGGAATCTAAAGTGTTAATATATTATATTAGCCTCTATATTATTGAAAAAGTCATCAAAACAATTCAAATTCATTAAATACTATAACTGAATATTAATTATAGACGTTTAAAAAACATTTGATCGCCTTACGGCATATTTAGCTGACATTATGCACGATAATATTGACACATCTTATGCGGGGCCAGTTTATAGTCATAGCTTACAAAACGAAAATATAAGATTTCGATTTCATATATTTTAAAGAATTTATATAGGAAAATAAAATTCAATGATTCCAAATGCGTAATTGATTGAAAATTTTCTTACTATTGTCTTATATAAGTATTAAAATAAATGGATTTATTTTACCTGATTATGCTTAATTGGAAATCAATTGTTTTTTTTTATTTAAAAAAAATTATATAAACCCTTTGATGAAGATGCACGCATTAGCTGCGGATGTATAAGAGCGATCCAGAGAGAGTATGCCCACACATGTTGCGAGCAGCGCTATATAGTGCTTCATTTTTAATGCATTGCTTCTATTTCTAATACAATATTATCATTTATTCAATGTTTTTAGAGTTTAAAATACAGAGAGTACAAATATAAACATGTTTTTTTTTAAAAAAAGGAGAAAAATATGGAAAAAAATTAATTCGCTCCCGGAACGTGTGCGCTACGAAAATCAACTCATTAATCAAAGGGTTAATTAAAGGCATCTCTAAAGCGACTAACCCGCATAATTTTTCATGAACATATTTTCCAAATTGCATTTATAAAATAGTTTTACTCGTAAAAAGGCAGCCTTAAAAAAACATGTTCATTTTTATATAAAGGCACCTATACATCTTCCGCATTAAACAGGTCATCGAATGCAATATTTGTGCTAATTAAGCAACATCAGCAAAAAACTGTTTTCATACAATCCAGAACAAATATCAAATCATGCATTTATTTTGTGGAATAGTCAAAATTTGACTTTGGGCAATATATGTAATTAACTATTGCAATTAACTTCATATTGGATCCGAATTCTGATTGCATTTGATTTCAGCTATTTTTTTTAATCAAGCTTCGTAGCAATCAAATGCAGAATGTTTTAAATTGGTTTATAGATCATTCAGCAGCACGTTCAAAAGATCTGTACTACCCTTTCTGAAAATAATAATTTGATCCGAGCACGCTTTCAACGAGGGATGAAATTGTTTGAGCCAAACGCATTTCTACGTCGGTATTCAATTAAATTGTTTTATTTTATGAACGGAAAGAGTTTTGCATTGCAAAATAAGCTTTGTTTTATGAACTGTTTAGTTCTGAAGCGCAACAGAGCAGCAAGTTCGACATTCCATTGCGATTCCATCCCCCAAACAAAGTTCATCTCGGATATTTTTTCCTGAACAGTATTCCCGTATTTTTCCCGGGTATTAAATAAAGCAGACACGCTGCAAATTTGCAGAATTTCAATGGAATATCACGAAGCGGAGAGGACGTCCCGGGTATTCCTTTCAAAACGGCCATTATTTCATTTCATTGTATTTTCGTCGAAGCCAAACCAAATTCAATTGAAAGTTTGACGTGGAACATTAACTATGAAAAACTCACCTGGTCGTCATGAAACTCGACATCCGGAATGAAAGCTTTAGCTGCCAAGTTTTCCCGACTGCGACAAACAAACGAATAAATTTCCCGACTTATCCCGTGATATTTGTAATGTCGCTCGAAACTTATGACTCGCATACTTTTACGATGATAAAACTCCTCCATAAAAATAGCGATGGCCATATTTTATTTAACGATCCCATTCCTTTTATGTGAGCGATCGACTCGATTGGTTATATAAAAAATAGCTGTCTGCATATATAGAGGGGGCGGCAGGGAAACTACCCTGCCACCCCCCGGGATACATATTTATTAATAATTTAAAACATATACAGAATATAAATTATTAATTTTAGAGAGTTTACTAATATATTACTATAGTCAACGCCTCTATATATAATACAACGTTTATGAGGCGGTTTTTTCATATAACGATCCCTTTTATAACGTATTTTATGATGCTGAACGCTTTTGGTGAAAGCAAATTTGAATTGTCAAATACTCCAACAAGTATCATTATTAAATTATTAAAAATAACATAAGCTTAAATGGCATGTATCGTTTGTGTTTCCATAGGAACGCTTTTATGATAAATTAATATTAAAGCTAATAAAATTCGTTGAACATATTTTATATATTGAGTTCATGAAACATTTATTTTTAATGCCTTTACAAATAAATTTTATTACATATTTTTAAAACATCTATTGTACTTCATAGTGATTTAATAGACATCTGGTAGACCTGTTAATTCAATAAACCCCAATACTATTTATTGATTATTAATTGAGGAAAAATTAATAATCAATTGGTTACACAGAACTCTGATATAACAACAGACAGACAGACATACATTTTTTATACGGTGAAATTTCGGCTATCCAGAATAAATTTCGATTATTGCTTTCTTGTTTCTTTAATAAAATGCCGGAATCAATGAGTACTTCATTATTTAAAATTCAATCAAGTCACAATTCAATGCAAAAATGTATACAATTTGTCATTTTATTTTATTTAATGTGGATATTAGAGGTTTAACCGTATATATCATGAAAACCGGAAAGTAATCAAAATTTTGCTGTTTACAAGAAATTTGTATCAAGACACGGTTCATGAAACGCATATTTTTTATTATCATTAGAAAATGAGAGTTATAAACGTGTTTTATTTTTGTTTTGGATTATTTTCTCGTCTATCTGAAACCTCAGGGAAGTTTGTAGCGTGGGCGATTTATCATCCCCACGTAGTAGTCGACATCTTCCATTTCTCTTCAGGTGCAATGTGTTATTTTAACAGCGCCATCTCTTGTGGCCCCTCGGAGACATTGCACCTGCTTACCAACCGATCGCTTCTTGCGCGTGCACCGTTACCGGTTGGGTAGTGCAGGAAGTGGGAGTCGGGAGAGTCATCGGTTGGCCTTGGCTGCGGGAGGTCGTCCTTCCTGCAGCCAGACCTCTCTCTCTCTCTATCTGTAGTGCGGAATAAATAGTTCCCTTCCCATCCATTCGTCCAGCATCATCACAGCCCGATAGAAGAACGGACCCGTACAGTAGCGCGGCCCGGGGACTCTGCCCCCGAGAGCGCCCTCGCCTCAAACGTTACAAGTTCTTATTTTGAAAAATATTTAGCCAAAAAACATTTTTTTGTTTTAAAAAAAATATGTTCTAAGATCGACGAAAATGTTGGGATGGAGTATAAAGGGTTGAAATGGGGTCCACCGAAAAAAAATTGTTCAAGAGGGGTCTACGAATTTTTTTTATTCAAGAGAGGGTCCGCGGGCTACATAAGTTTAAGAAAAGCTGGCATAGACAAATTAAATAAATTTGGGAATTTAGATTTCCATGAACCGTCACTAATCGCATTACGACAGCCAAAAACAATTGCGCTTTATCATATACATAAAGGTACCGCTACACGTCTAAATATTCTCAGACATTTTTTTAAATTTCCCAAGTAGCATTTTTTATCCTTTTTAATTTTGTTTAAATTATTTTGTTCGTTAGGAAGTCGGCGCATAATAAAATGCCCTTTTTTAAATTTTTATCTTAAAAAGATAAATTATTTTCCAGTGATCATTCAATCGGTTCAAACTTACTGTGTAGTAATAAATCTAACCACATTGTCGTCTTTTGTGACATCGTTTTATTATTTGATTCTGCTTGTATTATCCTCTGATTTTGATAATGCTTCTATAGCATACAAACTGGTTTGACTTTTCACAAGACTTTTGACTCAAATTTCCAATGCAAAGCAATGTTATTCGCGGAGAGATCGAATGGTATGAACGAATATTGTATGCAATCAACAGTGTTAAGGTTCATTTATTGATATACAAGTTTGTTACACGCTGCGCGGCTCTAAGCGCGGCTCTCTTGAAAATTGAATCTCTCGATTTGAATGGAGTTATATCACAACTCGTTTTATTTACATTTAAAAATCGAACGTCCTTATTTAGTGTCCCATCAGTTCTTAGCTTGGGATGGATCAAAGCAAATTATAAAATCCAATTATACATCACGGACTTGGTCCCTTTTTGCGCCCATCGATGCTCCACGTTCTTTAATTCAGTTTTGCCTCAGACCGTAATTGCTCGCGTTTAATCGAATTTGAACGAGTTTCAGCATATTGCATATAAAATAAAATTTCATCATACTTCCAGTGCAGCAAGGTGCACGTGAAACGATCCCGGCGAAGAAATGCAATTCCGGGACGAGCTGGCTTTGTCTTCGGGATCGCGTAATACTCACTATCCAGGGTAGTTACATTAGCATTTCGATTGCTCCTTCGATACTTTGCTATGTTCAAATTATTGATATCATTTAGGAGTCAAATGAGGAGTTTTTTATGCTGATTTTACAACAATGTTAAGGATGGATACCAGATGTATCCCGAATAAAAATAAACTGTTAATAAACGTGAGTGGTGCATTAGGATTTTATCGGTTGAATCCACCCCCATCCCTTTCACGGCAGGCACAATCTCCATTACGAACCGAACTAATAAACATTTCATTAAAGCATGCCTGCATACTGAAACCAACCCTTTGATGCATCTTTTCCTCCCATATTTATTACGATAATTAAATCCGGAATCACTAGCGGCGGGGTTGTCTCCTGCAATCGAGCCGCACAAAGGGGTTGGACGTGTGTGGTTGTGCGCAAATTCTAACGAAGTCAAACAAATTTCACCGTCGGCTGATGGAAATTTCGCATTTTTATTCGCAATTTGATAAAAATCTATTTGCGAGGTATTACAGAATAATTGGACAGGGCTGAAACAAAGGCCCCTCACTGCTTTTTACAGTAAATGGCTCGCTTTCAGCGATACCGTCATCCGCATGCATATTTATTGCTTCGGCGAAAATCACTTCGCTCTTGTCAATATTCATTAAAACGCATTTCAGCAAGCCGTCCATCGGGTTGCAATTTTTTCAGCATTCATAATTCTGGAAAATTCATTAAATAACGGCGGAAAATTGAAAACAATGAGAGATGGACGCGCGCTTGAATTGTCAAAGTATTTTCATAAATATGAATCGTAAAGTCTTTGCCGATTGTTAAAAAATTTAGAGAATGTGCCCACCCCAACCATCCCTATGCAATATACGATAAGTTAACAAACGAAACACACAGAAACACATAGAAAGAAATTAGGCTAATTAGTTGATGTTGAGTGTAATTTTAGCCCTTGCCACAGTGTCACTTTTTATAAAAGCTTCGAACTGGAACATACACTGGAATACATTTCAATCACGGGGGGCATTTCCACATCGCAGAAAATAGCGATTAACGGGGGATCGCGATTGGCGGGGGAATATAGTTTTGGGTTACAAAAAATTATCTATTTTTTGTGTTTGTCTACGTTTATGACTCGAGTGAGACAGAGACGTGTGAGAGACGATGATATGATGGTGCTGTAAAGATACCCCTACACATCTACATATTCATCATTTGTAATTTCTTGTAATCATTTGTATTTCTATAAAGGAATTATAATGGAAAATATCCGTATCCGGCTAAAAACTGTATTGTTTATGCTGTTTGCTATTGTGTGCTATCAACCGTGTTGAGGTTCATTTATTGATATACAAGCTTTAACCATGCTGCGCGGTCTTGAGAGAAAAATGGATTTGTGTGGACCATAAATGATTGACGTACGAATGTAGCATCTATGTTTAACTGAATTTAAAATTAACTCCCTATTCTAATTGCATATAAAAATATTACATTGACACTTTTATGAGTATGCACGCACATGTTGCGAGCAGCACTCCATAGCGTGGGCGATTTAACATCCCCATTGAATTTAATTCGTCAGACTAACAGCAGCGCTTTCATCTCTTTTTAAGTCCAATGTGCTATTTTAATAGCGCCATCTTCTGTGGCACTGCAGGGACATTGCACCTACAATATTGATCGATCGCTATTTGTGCATGCATCATTGCCAGTTGGATGGTGACGCGCAGGAAGTAGTAGTCGAAGAGAATCGTCGGTTGGCCTTGACTGCGGGAGGACGTCCTTCCCGCAGTCAATTCTCTCTCTTTCGTGTTTTCGGCTATACATGATCCAAAAGAAGAACGGTTTCGTGCGTTAGCGTGGCCAGTCCCGACGAGCAACAATATAACAATCGAAAACGATGATAACAAAACTTTGCACGTATTTCGTCGCACTCCTTCGCATCTTCGAATAATTTGTACGGCATCTTAATTGAAGATCTGATTCCACTATGGCTGTCAAATATGTCATCAAAATTTAAGAGTTTTCCAGTTTAAGGGGCATTTTTTAAGCATCGATTACGCGATTTAAAAATAAATTTCATTTATGGTTTTCGTGATTTTATAGTCCTTATCTTGACGCTATAGAAGGATTGACTGTAGTTCTTTAAAAAAAAATTACGGAGATGCTATCTTCACCGTGTCTGGATACAAGCTAAGCTCAAATAGCCATCAATCAAAACGCGACGAGGCAAGGCGTGGGAGATCATCTGTGATTTCTGACACCGGAGCACCGTCAAAATCGCGTGACTGCTGGACCGTGAAGCCATTGCTGAGGATTAAATACATAACCTCAACCCGGTGAAGGTAGCGTGTGAATTTATTCAAATCCTCCACTGACCCACGCTACATTGGTGTCAGAAGTGGGAAATCTACTATATTGATGCATTTGTATAGTATTCTGTAAAATTCAATCAAACACAAGCATTATTCGATCCTGCATAAATGTTGTACGTCAAATGCACCCATTTGAATTCGCACATGAAGAGTTTCATTTTATGAAGTTTGAAATTGGAATATCTCAGTATGAAATATGATATGCGCAACCAGAGCACGAAAGGTTGAAGACGTGCAGGGCGGAAGTGTTTTGAGAAGTCATCCCCCTCAGACGGGGTGACATTTGACAGCTTTGACGCTGAAAAACGACAATACCGTTTGCAAGCGAATCGAAATTGAAATATCCCCCGATGATCAAATTTGTTTTACACATCGTGTGGCCTCAGGTCCTCGGGAGGGCAGCTTCCCTCCGATGAGGATATGTCAAAAAACAATCGACGGGCAGAAGGGTGCGTATTCGCTTTTACATTTTATTAGTTCGTTTCGGAAACGAAGCATCCTTTGTCGACATCGCAAATATGTGCACGTCGCAAACAATGCCTGTGTCGAAAGCCCAAAATAGAAATATCTCGCATGAAACGAAGCTGCCAGCAAAATGTATGTAGTAAGCCGCGTCCCGATTGGACGTCCAGGATTTAGTTTCCTGTCGGGAAAAAAAACGTTATGGCATTCGAAAATATTTACCCTTCTGCGGGTTGCGCTAGTTGCGAGGCATCAAATCGCAAAGGGTGGGTTTGCATCAAAATATCACAGCGAAGGTACGAAACATAACAAAATACAAGGATTAAACAAGGATTCGACGTATTTTTTGTAAATTCTTCGTTCTATCTACTCTTCTCTTCTGACCCTCATTTTTCGCCAAAAATAATTTCAATCAATATTTGCAAATAATAACAACACATTTAAACAGTTTCTTTTCAACTTTTGCCTTTAGCTAATAATAAAAAGCCTTTAAAAGATCCTTTTAAATGGCCATTTTGTTTTAGTAGAAGGTAGTCAAAGATGCATTCATCAAGTAAAATTGTCATATCTGGGATGATGAAAATCTTCGCGTTTCAGAGACAGGACAAAATATTCATTGAAATTTGCTTCAATTGGGTGATTGACTCATTTACGCGGTAATTGAATACTTTACGCGCAAAAGTATATGAATATTTTTTCAGTTGAATCCCATTTCATCCATTGTCGAGGCGATGTTAACATGGAAACAAAGAAAAATTTGTGAAATACACGTATCAAGCTGAAAATAGTGCATCGCATAGCCAAATAGAAATTTTGACAGTGGACAGCTGAAATATCAATTTTAAGCTTCGGATGAAAACTTTTTCCATGAAACGACATGGAAAAAATGTAATTTTCCAAAGCAAATCGAAGCGAGGGCCGTCGCTGAAATCCAAGAGCAAAGCTGTCACGGATATTCGAACAATTGGAGAACATATTTATTTTCGGAAAATCCGATTCCGTGCAAATATTTCCTGGAAAATCCAACTCTGATGAGATCGATTCGGCAGCATTTCGATTTTCTTGCTGCTCTGCCACTTTATTGTTGGGCACAATTCCGCATGCAGCTCCGTACATATTACATACAAAATCGATGGCAATCACTCAAATGACCAACAGCAAGGACAACGCCTGTAATAAATTGTCGCGGGCAATTTCCAAGTCAGGACTGATTGTTGAATGGCATGTAAAAGTATCGTTTGCTTCCTTCAAATTATGGCCAATTTCTTGCGCATAAAATTCCAGTCATTTCCTTAAACCCCACGGCGTTTAGATGTGAATACGATAAGTCAGCAAACGAAAGGACTTGCGAAATGAATGGTACAAAGAGGGCGATGCCTAATGGTGATTGACGCTTTAAAATTACTAAATACACATAAAAAAGAAATTAGGCTACTTAGTTCACATTGAGGGTAGTTTTAGCCCTTGCCAACAATGTCACTTTCTATCAAGGATTCGAACTGAAACATACACTGGAATACATTTCAATCACGGGGGCATTTCCACGTTGGAGAAAATAGCGATTAACGGGGGATCGCGATTGGCGGGGGAATCTAGTTTTGGGTTACAAAAAATTATCTATTTTTTTTGTGTTGTGTGTCTCCGTTTATGACTCGAGTGAGACAGAGACTGGTGTCGTGCCTCACATCATATATTCGTACATCGATGACAAGATCGTGCTGTAAAGATACCCCTACACGTCTACATGTTCGCAAATATTGCGAAAAGTTTTACGAATACAGATAATCACTTGTATTTCTATAAAGGAGTTATAATGGAATATATCCGTATCCGGCTGAAAACTGTATTGTTTATGTTGTTTGCTATTGTGTGCTATCAACCGTGTTGAGGTTCATTTATTGATATACAAGCTTCAATCACGCTGCGCGGTCCTGAGAGAAAAATGGATTTGTGTGGACCATAAATGATTGACGTACGAATGTAGCATCTATGTTCAACTGAATTTAAAATTAACTCACTATTCTAATTGCCTATAAAAATATTACATTAACACTTTTATGAGTATGCACGCACATGTTGCGAACATCACTACATAGCGTTTTTATTATATAGCGTAGGCGATTTAACATTCTCATGTAAAAAGACCGTTGCCGATTGGTTGGTGACGCGCAAGAGGCGGTAGTCGATGAGAATAATCGGTTGGCCTTGGCTGCGGGAGGACGTCCTTCTTGCAGCCAGATCTCTCTCTCTCGTGCTGAATAAAAAACTACCTAAAGAAGTCTTTTTATTCGCGCGTTATCCCGACGATTAAAAAAATCGAAAATGAACGTAACCGAAACCAAAATGAAAAAAAACAACAATTTGAAACACTGCTTTTTTTAAAGACTTAATATTTAAATGCGCAAATAGTCGCATAGTTAAGAATTGTTTGGGGCGCGGTTCTTTAGGCAAATGAACCCAACGAGGGCTCAACAAGTGGATGATCTTATCCGAACCAAGAAGCGGATGTTCGTATGTGAATCGGTGGAAACCATTTGTAATTGCGTGTTAACTCAACTAGCTGTGTATTATTTATATCGAAGATCTTGCTGAAATTTATTATGCTAATATCGCAATCAAATAATCGTTTATTAATCAAATTTTTGCATGAAATGCCAAAGACATGCACGCAAGTCAATCGATCAGCAAAAAACGAATAGAAAATTTCAATACGCTGATTATATATTATAGATATGAATTTTATGATCTATATACTGTTTAACGCTTTGACGGACACGGCTGCATTATGCGTCATTTTCGGCATTTTATGTTGCTTTTTATTTTGATAGGAATTCCACAAAAGACAGTATCCTATTCGGCAAAACGAATAGGATAGGTGTTATGGGGTAGGATGGGTACACCATTCCTTGTAATTATACGATAATATCACGACGAAAAAAATCAATTATTTTCTTGAAAAGAGTCCGTAATTCCAACCCCTTAGTCCGAATGGATTATAAAAAATTATATAATGGAACAATTCGAAATTAAATTTGAATCAATTTATCGAGCGTTCCCACCGACACGTAAATTACAGATGCTCGATACACGGGCGTTGGAATAATATGCTTTGTCAATATGTTTTTTCACGGGTCGAATTTTCAATTAATAAGTGATACAATAGAAGCTCGCTTTTAGAGTGCGGGCTCGCAGTATAAAAAGCGTCCGATATTTTTTCAGGCAACCGAAGGATTTTATATCGATGTTCGCTAACCGAACTCTAATTTACGTGTCGGGTGTATTTTTTAAACAATATTTCAGAGCACTTTGTGGAATAGCCGCGAACGAAATAATCGTAAATATGGAGCCACAAAAAACCGCACAGCTTCGGCTCGGGGCGAACGTTTCAGCTGAAAGCTCTTTGCGTGTACGGAAAAAACGTTTACCGAAACAATACTCGCAAATTCCGCCCCCAACCCCTTGCGGAGCCCACCTGCCGAACGGGAACCCTCTCCTGAAAATAATCATTTCCAGCATAAAATTAAAATTACCCGTACAAGTGCTGTCGGGCAACTGTATGAAAGCCCACAAGCGATTTTATTCCATGGAAATAATCATGTCATGGATCATATTTATCTACTCGAATTAAAAATATATATGATTTTAATTATGCTAAAATGTGCAAAAATATTCCAGCATGAAATGCAATCAATAGTTTTAAAAAATATACAATTTTTTTGTTTGGTACATCTGGCATGTAGGGATCCTAACTATTTGCTTGTTTAGTTCCGCGTGTTTATCGGCCATTTTGTTCAGTCACTGTAAATTCTTCCGATGGAGAGGTCGTCGCGTGCACTCGCTGCCTCTCATCTGTGTCCTCTCGTCTTGATTAAAAAACTAGGTCTTTCTCTGCCCTGATGCCGCATAATAGTGAAATCTTAATAGGAAACCGCGTTTATCGAAGGCCAAATGATCCATGGGGCAACTTAGTGATGTGATGAGTCGACAACGTGAATTCAGAATCGTTCTGACAAAAAAGTCGTACTGACACTCATAACAAGGCAAGGAAATTTCTGGGAGTGATTTCTGACGAACGTGTGCAAAAAATTGAAGAAAAAATACAAAATGATCACCGTGTGATGCTTGACGACCTTCAGAAATAATTTCCTGATATTTCTCGAAGTCTTATTTATGACATTGTCTTGGGAAAACTTGATTGCAAGAAGTTGTGTGCGAGATGGGTGCCCAGAAGATCGTCGACTTTTACTGGATGATGTATCCAAAGATGATTTGGTATATTTATATTTTAATGTAGTTTAATAATGCCAATTATTCGCAAAGCGTTCAAGACTGACATCGATCTATGGACGCTTTTTGTAAACGACAACATCCCTTACGCGTATACAATAAGTCTCATATGATGTCGCCCCCTTTTGAGGGGGGTTGTCTTTGTCTACAAAAATTGGCCATTGTTTCATATTGTATTTTTTTGAGTAATCCGATTATCTGATGTGCTACACACTCATATAGATGAGGTGTCTATAATGACGAGATTAATTAAAATAGGAGTTCATTCAGCATTTACTACCATTTTTCTCTAATAATAAAATCACATTTTCAATGTTGGAGAACACAAATGAAGAATACACCAGATCAAATGTTACAATGATATTATTGAGCTATTTCATTAACAAAGAATATATTGTAAAATGAATTTAACTTGAAGATAAGCACGATTTAGCATATTTTTATCAATCAAAACAATCGTTCTTGTGTAAAAAAAAACAATCGATAGTTTGGAGCAGCGAGTGGCTATGAAAATGTGACGACTTGTTCAGGTCATGTTTCAAATCGCAGTAACTATAGAGAATCGCTTTTCACTCGTGTTTAGGGAACTAAATTATATCAATTTGAAATATCTTAACAGAAACGGCTCTTGGGTGAGCCAAGCATGCCTGAAAAATTGCAATGTTGATAATGGACACACATTTTTAACTTAATGATCTGAGCAATCAGCTGAAAGGATTTGGTACCTAATGTAACAGGTTTGAAAAATTGTCGATCGGCACAAGAACATTCCATAAATCAAAACCTTAGTCGCAGAACTAAAAGTGTAAACAAATATATCAACAATTTGAATTTGCTTCTTTTCTGTAATAGTTTCGGTTCAGTTCCGTACGTTTATATCGGTTCACAGTACAGATTTCCCACTTCTGACACCAATGTAACGTGAGTAAGTGGAGAATTTGATTGAACATACACGCTACCTTCGCCGAATTGTGGGTCTTCTCTAAACAATCTAACCCACTTCGCGACATATTGTCGACTCATCACATCACTACCATAAACTTCCACGAGATTCCGATAGATATTCACGACGAAATTATTCTGCAAAGTCAAAAAACGGATAAACGCGCGGATCTTGGACGTATGGGAGGCAGCGCGAGAGCGCGATGACCTCTCCATCGGAAGAATTTACCGTGACTGAACAAAATGGCCGCGAGACCAAACAAACTGACATTAATAATTGACTATTAATCAGAGATTTACTATCGATAATTAGATAAATGGATATATATATATATATATTTTGCTGTATTTTTATTTTTTTTATAAATATATATAACCTAATCTATTGTTTAAACAAAAATTATATTAAAAATACAAGTGATCCTTTACATTTTCGTATGTATGATCGTAAATCATGCTTGGAAACTTAGCAACTCAAAATTTAACAAGTGCGGGCATTGTCCCTGGATCACTCGATTGAGCACACATTATATGCGTGTACACTCATCAAAGGGTAAATATCAATTTTTGAAATAGTTTATTTTTAATAAAGCATTTACTACAATAATATTCATTAAAAATAAAAATAGCATTATATATTCATGTCGGATCACAAAAATCCCCCCCTCCCCCCTCCCCCGAATTGTGAGAGATTTTCTATTATAATTTGATTGGCCATACTACCTCTCTGCATGGAAAAAATATGAAAAACATGCTGTGCAAAAATGTAATGGACAGGAAACCTTGCAGACTCCACTTTAAAAATTACAAGTCGATCCATTTACAGCCATGATGGGCGTCGGTAAAATAGCAGCCCGTAATGGTAATTCGATTATCGTCGATGCTCAGTATAAGTTTGCGCCTGGGGAAAGTATCTATGGGCGGATATTTAATTACGACACAAAATCGACTACACCGCGACTAAAAATGAATATAAATTGCATTGGGACGCATTGATAAAACCGCGTAAAAGAGGACACGATGCTCATAAATAAACCACGTAATTCGAGACTATGATATTATGATATTAAAGAAAATTTTTAGCTAAAAGATGTTGCTGTTTGTTAAATGTCGTCTGGGCCTCTTTTTTGCTTATATATTGATCGAATCTGTTTATAGGAATGAATTGTTTAACAAAAAACCACAGATAAACTAAAAATGTATCCATTTCTTTAGAAAATATTGAGCATTTTCTGGGGACTGTTGCCAGGAGACTGTTTAGTTGTATTTCATTGGAAATTCAGCACAAAATGTAATTAGGCTATTTAATTTTGCTGTACGCAAAAATAATTCATGCCGAGGGACATAAAAACTTAAGTTTTAAGTTAAACTTAAATTTAAAATAAGTAGTTGTTAACACAAATTTCAGTTTCAAACAGTTTCACTTTTCGTGACGTTCAAGCTAATTGCTAAGCCCTACTATGCCAAGTGAAAAATTCAACAACAATTCTTGAAATCACGCGATTGTTTCGATCTCTTAAAACATTTTTAAAGTAGTAAACACTCTGTCTTCCAAGAATATGGCTCAAATGTTTCCGAGCTCGTGAGTTTTGAACTTATTTTTCGCTTTTAATTATCGCAGCCCAGTGATTATCTTTTGTACAATCTGACGAAGAACGTTTCCATGAATGAATACCTTAGAATTTCTGACTACAACAACGTCAAAGATTCCCTCACTATCTTTAAGCATTTCAAGAGCTACATTTGGATTCTCTACAAATTGAAATTTCATGGAAACATTCTATCTATATTTATAATTGAACGGGATTCTGAGAGGGTTGAAAATCATTTCGATGAATTTAAGCAATTTCAACCATTGATTCATGCGATACTGAACATGGGGCCTTTCAGAGCCCAATGTATTTTTTGGGGCATATTTTTGCCGTCGTTGTTTCGATTTTGTATTCAATAAACACCGCCGAGGCATTCTGAATAATACATCAACGCCGACATACCCTCATTTAAAATAATGCCTCATCAGGCCTACAAATCCAATAAAGCATTTTTTACACCCCCCTCCCCGTCGAAAATCTATTCCGAGCGAAGTGAAAAAATGACCGCATAAAAATGTACGTGTTCATGTTCTATCGGCTCATAAACGCACCTGTAAAAGTTGGCACCCCCATAAATTGCGGCTCTGTAGAACTACCCACACATGCAGATTGTCAACCTTTTTTTATGGGTCCATTTATGTGTTTGATCCTCCCCCAAGCGTCGTAATACATATGAAGATGGGTTCGATGACTTCGAGATCTGATCAATTTATCCCCAAACGTCTTGGGCTCCTGTTGGATCGTTGGCGTATATATGTTACAGTGAAAGTCCGTATTTAGTTAGAACGCGTTTTTACTGGTTGAAACTAGTTTATGCTGAATGTCTTTGTCTTTGCTACTAGTCATAAACTAATTGGAATTGTAATGTGGAAAATTTTAAATTTTATAAATTGACCAAACTCGACTACATACGCCACTAAAAACCTTACACGTGGCACCGAGCGGATGACGATTTTCGACAAATCGTCCCGGGATCAGTTCCGGGATCTCGGGACCGAGATTTTAAACAGCATAAGAAATTACATTGATAACTTTGATCAAAAATTACTAATAAGTCCATTTGTTTAATGTAAAAAATAACTTCAAGGCGGCAGAATTTTATTTATTTAATAAAAGATAAAAATACAATTCAAAAATAAATAAATAAAACACTAAAAATTCAAATATTATTCTAAAGCTCGTAAAATTCCCGATTTCCCGACAAATTATTTATTTCCGTCGCTGCAGATGAATACTTTTATATTGTAATACTTTGATGTGATTCGTAGTTATATTACGGAGGAATACAAAAATTCTGAATCCCGTATCTATCATATTTCATATCGATATTCCCATTATTAGAGTCGAAGTGTAGTAAATACATCACCGGTAGGGAAATGTTAATATAACAATTTGAAACACATATATGTACTCTATATATGTATACATAGATTAGACAGTTACTGCCCCTAGGCGTCGCCTAAGCTCGCCAAATGAGCCTTTACACTGTTGATAGCAAACAATAATCGTTCATTTCTTCGCGTAAACATAAACAATACACATTTGTGTTTTTAGTTTTGGTAACAAAAAGATGCATTTGTTGTTGCTTGAATTCGATAAAATTGGGCCGATTAATATAATAGCATTTTAAATAGAATTACTTTGTTTTGTGAATATAATTGATTTATGCGACTTTCTGATATTTATTTAGTTTTTAAGAAGACTCTATACTTATGATTTGATAATACTACATTGAAAATGAAGAGCTATGGATCGCTTTTCGCAATAATAGAGAATATTTAGATGTGTAGGGATACCTTTACAGCACAACGGCTATGCCATCGTTGTACGCATGTATGATGAGATGCAAGACACACTTCGTCTCTGTCTTCGATTCACAATTTCCTCACTCATCCGATCTCTTTTTTTCTTACGTTTGTATTAACATTAAAGATTAATTGTAATATTTTTATATAAAATAATATGCTAGGCGTTTCCCTAAAGCTCTGTCGGTAGTGCTGTCGTTTAAATGTGCGAAAACAAAGTGTTGATTTAATGTCGCTTTGCTACGTCGGTATTCCGGTGGCGTCCGGATATTACGTCGGTTTCCTTCCCGAGACAGGAGGCCTCGACGTGTTTGTCGGGAACGACAGACCCTCAAACTCACAACCTCATTTGGAAATTGTGAATCTACAAAATTGCGTTATCGAGACGTGATTTTTATGTCGCTCTCCATCTTCAGGGTGGCTCTGCCGGATATTGGCTGAGCCGACTATCGAAGCCTGGAGCGGAAAAACAACTAAAAAAAGATTTTCCCCACAGGATACGCATCCTGTAGTATCTTGCGGGGAGAGCTCTTCCAGAGCTGCAACAAAAATAATCTTATGATTTACTCAAACGATATTTTTTTTAATATTCCTCATTGCACATAAAAGTTTATTTTATTACAACGCCGGGAAGAAACAATTTGGATTTATAAAAGGAATGGAAAGCCATCTTTAGCTGTTTGTGTGGCTATAGAACAAATATTAGATTGAGTCATAAATAGTTGCCGGCCCTTATAATTATTCGGTTTTACCCTTGATAAGTCATCCATATTGGTGAGTATAAGATCTCATTAGATAGATATTTGTCTTATCAGTCTTTTGACAATAACTAACTGTGTCACATCTTATGCTATAGTATTTTTTTACCCGCAAAATGGAAAATCAAAAAGTGCCATTTTCGTCATATAATGCTTTGTGAGTTTAAACAAAGTCAACAATGGTACGGCTACAGCTAAAAAAATTGCAATGTATACGGTGAAGGAGCATTGAGTAAACAGGCAGTAAGAAATTGGTTTTTAAAATTTGAAAAAGAAAGATGAACCAAGAGCGGGTCGCCCTACCAATTTTAATAAAAACGTTGACATAGCAAAAAAATCTGGAACTTGGATATTCTGTCTTACTACATCCCCCATACTCCCTGGATCTTACCCCAATCGACTACCACCTTATTCTGTTCTTTGCAGAATTTCTTAAATTTAAAAAGAAATAAAAAATGACGAGGAAGTGAAAACTGCTATCAAAAATTTATTTTCATAAAATCGGCAATTATTTATGACTCGACCTAATATTTGCTCTCTCATAGCCACTTTAAATTATTAATGAGTGATGTTATATTGGCAGTGATTGAGTATTGACATTTTGTTTCAAATGACTTTGGATTTAGTTTAATTCAAACTTTATATGAAGCTTAATTGTCAAATTATTATCGAAAATGAACAAGTATGATATCAGCATTTTAAAAGATACATGTCTTATAATAGAGACGCCTGTTTTGTGAAATTACGTGATTTTTATCCAAACGCAAGATCTGCTGAAAACATCACTGCTGTGCATGAGAGTGTACGGACAAACTCGAGGCAGTCAATCTCTCGTCGTTTGCAAGTACTTGATTTTTATGCAACTTTAACTTTCAAAATCAATATAACAAACGCCAGGGCCGTAAGAAAGGCGTGGCAAAGCAGGCGCCTGCCACGGGTGCAAATGGGCTTGGGGCGCAAAACGCAGAATACAATATTTTCGACCGATTGTATAATTTAAACAACCCACCCGATCGGTTTTCTTCAGACAAAATCATAATGAGAGTTTGTAATCGTTTTGTAGATATGTTCTAGTATGGCATTCGATCGCGAGGCGCTCATTCGTCATATCAGCGGTCCGAAAAACGGACCGATTGGACATACTAGCTCCTTAAGCCTTTTAGGGCTTTTTGCGGATGGCAGGCCCTTTTGGGACTATCTTTGTATATTATTTTAAAACATTCATTATAATAGTATTTAATATATTAGATTTATAATAATATTAGTTAACTCTAAAGAATAAATTAGATAAAAAATACTTGCCACTGGTACTTCATACCCTTGTTACGCCTCTAACAAACGCCATCCAGCAAATTTAGCCAGATTTATGGGACAAAATCATCGAAAATTGGACCGACCGAATACCTGCCACCGAGCAAAACCGCGACGGACATTTGAACGACATTATATTTCATACTTAATGCCATAAAATATTCTTTCAAATACATTGAAATTGAGTGAATATCCCAAACACAGCTTGTTTTATTTACACTTAAAAATTGAGCGTTCTTGTTGGAATGCACTATATAAATGGATGAATTACACATAATGATGATCTGAAAAAATATAAAAACAAGAAGTGATTGATTCAAAAAATGAATTTTACAGTATTTAACACATGTTGAACCAAAATTTATAACGTATAATACATTCTTCGTCCATTTTTCATTGTGAAATATCACAAGACTATAGAAGATTGTGTTTTAACGCCATATCCGATGAAAATTTTGTTTGAAAAAAGACATCGCTCAATAGACTGAACATTCTTAAACGTCAATTATACTAATTATATTACATTACATTGGTTAAATTTTAAAATGACTTGGATAAACAGAGCATTGCTAAATCTGTGCCGAGATTATATCGTTTTGAATTGGAACATTCCCAATTTAAACGCCCGACGACGCCTTTTATCACACATATTTAAGATAACACATTTACTCTAAAGATGCATATTTTTAAGTTTTTATAAATTTGATCATTGCTTAAAAAGCATTTAGGTATTAAAACCGTTCAAGATAATATTTTAAAGTCTTATATTCCGAGCAAAAACAAATACCCCATTCCAAAAGCAAAATTTTACAAACATTATGCTATATATATATATTGGACAAAATTATAAGTCTTTCATTAAAACTTATTTAACGAGTACATAAAGGTTAATTCGTTAAAAATATATAATTTAGTAGGACTCGGTTACGCAGATGAATTACAAAATTTTTATGTTGTAAAAGCTATTTATAACGTATAAAAATTTGGCAGTATGTCTCTTTTGACCTTTTCTCAGTCGCATTTATATTTATTTTTGTCTCCGTACATAAATTCCACAATGTAAATATGAAGTCCTTTGTTCAATATTATACATGTTTTTTAAGGCTTTTATTATATGTATAACAATAACTAAATTAAGACAATGCCGAGTAAATCACATTCTTATATAAGTTTTTATTTAACGTCCATTAACAAATACATGTTTATATTATTTTCAGAGTGTTTCAAGAGATGCTTTACGGCATTCAAACAGGGTTTGGATCACCGCAGGTTCCGGTAGCTGAGCTTTTATCGCGTCCCGTTCCGGCGTTATTATCACCGCAGGCTGCTAGACCAAAGACGAGCAACTTTTTGCAAGTACCTGATATCGAATCAGCGAGGTAATCTTATTTATTTAATGCATGCATATTCTATATCTATGTAATAATTTCTAATGATGAATATATGTTTATCAGACCGAAGAGTGTGCCGAGCTCTCCTATGGTGAAACGAGCTTTCTCTAGATTAGGAACATTAACGGCCGGCTGGGGAAGATCCATAAGAAAACAGCACGCACATTTAAGCGCAGACGATAAGAAAAAATGGGCATCATCGCAAGATTGCTCAAGTACGTATTATCAGACGCTATTATGGCAATCGTCGCGATGAAATCATTACGTTTTTATTGATGTATTTCAGATAAAGAGGGACGCGAGAAAGCAGCCAGTGATCGAGCGGGAGCTGCATTGGCCGTTCCGAGATTATCCGTGTGTGCAGACGCTCAGAAAGTGGACCGTGCCAAATTAGCCCAAACCGAAGTAGGACATATCCGTTTACAATCAACGCACATTATATAAATTATCACAATATTAATAAAAACTCTGTTTCAGTTCTCCATAATTGAATTCGATCCGGATACGTTTCGAGTACTATTGGACTACTTGCACACCGGTAGCTGTCCACTAACGTGCGCTTCAATACCGGGTTTAATTTGTGCTGCGGAACACTACGACCTGCCTGAATTATTACAAGCGTGCTTTCATCACGCCAAACAGTTTTTGCGAATCGACGTGGTAATATATTAATGAGCTTCATTGTTTCCTATGCTATCAATTTACATTTTACAACGCGTTTTGATTGAAAATTATTCAATTGTATTTACACAATCCATGACAATCAAATACCAAATATTTTAATATATGATTTTATTCTATTATACAGTCAGTTCTCGACGATGGCAACGGAATTGAACCGAATTTTATACCAAAAGTATTAATAAAATAATGGATTTAAAGCATTTATTTCTAAATACTATAATAATTGTTAACAGTAAATAAATATATATAATATTTATGCAATAATTCTGTGATATTTTCATCAATGGTTGGATTTATTTTTGTCATAAACATATCCAAAATTATGTATACAATTTGCCGTTGCTTTTATTTATGAACTTCATTATGACAAGTGTGTGTTTGCTCAATGAGATGACATACCTTCAAAGATTCATCAACGTCTGGATCTGTGTATTCAAATTGTAGCTCGTTCTTCGTCGATCTCAATCAAATATTGATTCGTTGGCTCTTCAATATCATTTTTTAAAATTGAATTATATCTTCTTTTTATTAATTAAGTCTTCTAATACATTTTCTCTATATAAATTGATATTTTTATTAAGTTTAAATATTGTTACTTTATGTTGTGAAAAGATATTGTATCATCCACGCATTTTTGTTCCGACGATAGCAGCATATTGATTCCGTTGAAAGCTTTTTGAATTATTATATAAATCAAAAAGGACTTCAATTTAAATCTGGCTATATTTGAATTCCGACTGATCAAACAGGTATTTGAATATTTTAAATCTGGCTATGCATTAAGCTCCGTTGCAAATCAAGAACTGACTGTATATATATAAATAAATTTAAATAGTATCTTTTTGCCTAATATTAATATTAATTTATTTATTTTTAGGTGTGCACAATGTTGATATCGCTAGAAAATTATTATTGGCGTTATACATCAGCGTCTGAACTAGTGAACATGATCTTAGCGTTTGTAGAGCAACGGTCCTCCGCCCTATTCCAAACGCCTGAATTTCTGATGCTCTCCGAATCGATGGTCCAAATGATCATGTGTAGGAACTTGGAATGCCCCGAGGTGAGGAAATTCGAGGCGATGCTCAGCTGGGCAAAGCACAAAATACGCACAAAGACTTCATCGAGACTCGACGCCAAATTAGAGTTTAAATGCATAATGGAGCGGTTGGCGAGGGATCTGAAACTATATAGGATATCGCCGCAGGAGCTGATCAAAGTCGTACTGCCTTCTAAAACTATTAAGAACGAAATAATATTAGAGACTCTCATGTTTCAAGCCAATTCGGGGATGTATCGTATACACGACAGCTATTTAGAAGCTTGCCAGCAAAGATTACAGAAACAAGACTCTAGGTTCTCGGAATGGGAGAGCTTCGACTATGGACTTTAAATTTATTCTAGAGTAAAATAAATTTGGGGTAACAGATTACTCTTGTTCGTCTGATCTTAAATCGGGTAACTGCCGGTGCGATTAGGCCGCTAAGTTTTCATACGGAATACTTTCAATATCACAACAATACGAGACATTCGGCAGATTCATATCAGATCTTTTCGGTTCGGCATCGGATTTATTTAGCGCAATCATTCCAAAATTTTTATACGTGTATTTTTATAATTAAATTAAAGGCGGCCTAAAGCCGCAGTATTCCTGGACGTATTAAAACAACTGTTTATTACCAACGGCTGGCCCGTACTAGATGTATATTGTTACTAGCACTAGTACCGTATAATCTAATTCTATTGAAAAGATATTTTTCATAAAAGTGACTGATAAATATACCAAAAACACATTTTAAATATTTATTATTATATATATTTATCTAAAAGATTTAAATATTTTATGTATATGTATTTAAAGAAAAAAAATATTAATCAAACATAATTATCAATTGTTCATCAATTTGAATGTTTGTACGCATGTAAATCAGATATGTGTGTATATATATATTAATGTATACATAATATACACTCTCATATTACTCTAAATAAATGAAAATTACTTTATTGTGATTCGGACAATCTAGCTGTTTTGTAAAATTACATTGTTAAATGGTCTAAACACGAAAATAGCTGGATTGTACATCGGCTATTCAGCGCTACGCATCAATATTCTACGTCAAAATTTTATTTGTGCGCTTAATTCGACCTCATAAATGAATTTGCCCAAACAATCCAAAGCGTTACTCACGAATTGCTAAATATAGCGAGCATTTATCTCGTCGATTGATGATTTATTTCATTTGAAACGGCTCAAATGTAAAAATAAACGGGCATTTCTCAGTGAAACCGGACAAATCGTCATTAGAAAGTTGTCATTTTCAAAAAATATCAATACAGAGGACTGTGTATTTGAATGAAAAATACGGTTTTATTAACGAAAATCAAGTGCTTTTTAATCAAATTCAAATTCCAATGCTGAAATCTCAATGTAATATTAACATCAAAATAAAATACACAAACTGTACGAAACATTTTTAAGTAGTTTCGAGTCTTATTTTATATAAAACCTAATTATTAGAATGAAATTAAATCGATTATCACTCAAATAAAAACTAAATAAATCAGTATTTTTTAAATACAATACAAATACTAACGCATAAATGCATTTATATTCTTCCCTTTTGTTATATAGACGTCGTTTATGAACTTATGTCTGGAAAAATACATGAAATTGATCGACATCATCATGCAAATTTATATTAAGAACAATATTTTACATCGGATACATTGTTTCAAATATGTATTTAACGTATCGTTGCAGATTTGCAAGCTACGGCGTTAAGATGCAACGTTGTATATTATTAATAGTCGACGCTTTATGCATTTTATTACATTCAATCGATTGAAAATAAGAAGAAATACAAACAAATTGCAAATATTTCGATTGCTTTTGGGATATATTGAGCATTTACTGTGTATTTGAATGAAAAAATAGCACCAATGACTTGCCCAGCTTACTGAGAAACGCCCAAATTCTGATTGGCATTATTTTTTTAAATATACAGGATCATCCAAGCGTGATTTTATGAACGCAATTGAGTCACATTTGGATGATCCTTTATATTCATATTTATATTTAATGAATTAGTTTCGGAGTGAAAACATTCAAACGAACATATAATATAGATTTACGCGTAGGTCTCTAACACCACATTATTAAAATTCATAGTATTATTATTTCGTAAGGGATTATTTTTACGCTTACTCGTACTTTAGCCCTCGTTATAATTTTTTACGCACGATATATATGTATATTTTTTTAAGTATCCGTAAAACGCCAAACGTATTGCTATTAAAGATATCGACGTGACTGCAGAGCGATCAAAGGAATTATTTACAAGTAGCGAGTTCATCAAATGAATCGTGCATGATATTAATTCATCGTAAATGTGTATCATATCCATCATCAACCAAAAAAAAAAAAAAAACCTATTGAATAAGACTATAACATTGTAAACTCTATCCTGTGTTATATATATAGTTCGTATACATATGTTCACCCGGTGTGCAAAAAATATTGCTATATTCAAAAAAAAAACTGTCAGACTTCGTATAAATGATATTTTGAGAAGATATCATCTAAGCGTACGATAATTACTATATTGCATTGTATTACTTTTAAGGTGTTGATGTAAGTATATTATATCTATAGTGAAAATTGTGAAAATTTAACAAAATGTTGACAATGTTTTTATACTTAAAAACTTTGATAGGTAAAAGTAATGTAAAATCTATTACAAATCACTGTTCAGGACTTCAATGCCTTAATTTTTACTATTTCGTTGTTATCTCTACTATTGTTCTTGTAAATGAGAAACTTTTTCTATTTATTTAATCGTAAGAGACATATCGATATTAATAATGTTATTCGATTTACTTTCCGCGTTGAATATTTACAGGCCGTCTCCGCTAAAAACATAATTTTATATCGACCCACGATATTTATATAGCGTCGTATCGATCCTTCGTTATTTATTTGATTCCCGTTATTAGATCGACATTCAAAATTTAATAATAATCTGAAGTGTTCATTCGTATTTTCCGTAGTATTAATTATTACAACCTGATTTTTTATAATAATTTATATTAATTATCATAAATTATGTATATTCGTTATAAAACCTAGACTAATACAATACACGTTGAAAAATATAACGATTACTTGAATCGTATTAACGATTTCAATCCAATTCAATATGAAACCACGGAATAATTTTATTCAATCGTTAATATTTCGGCGTTATTTATCATATATAAAAGAATCGTATAAAATGGCCTGTCGTTGATAAATATTTTACAATTCTAAATTTTAATACTTTATCAATATATCAATGATCGTTTATCGTCGAATATTGTACACGTTTGATTGATTTATATTTTATGCTCCATTCTATCCACGCCTTGAAGTCGCGCCTTCAATTTTTTGATTTCGTTTGAATTGTCTGTGCCTAAATAATCATTTAACGGAAAACAATTCTGAAATTTTGATGATATTATGCCAAACGTTACGTCTCTATCTGTCTGTTGTTAAAATAGAGAAATATATATATATTATATTATCGATTCTATGTGGCTCATTCGAATATATTAATAAAATTACGTTTCGTATATATATGAATTATATATTTGCAAGTGTTACAATCTGATGTGCTTAATCTATATTATATATATGTGATTGTTTCTATTTGTTTAATGTCAAATGGATGTTTCATAATTTTACTACATGATTGTTGTAAAGATGTTTATATGGTATATGAATATCATACGTGAATAAATGTTATAATGTCTTCTAATCCACTCTATAAAGTTATACTTATTAGCTATGATGATGATGATGAATAGATTTTTTTATATGGATGTCCCTATTTACAATTTCAAACGCAGTATTATACGTATTTTCCTAACTGATAATGATACATGTTTAATTTTAATGCTACTATATATATATACGTTAACGATGCAATTTTAAAAATAACAAAAAATAAAGCCCTCTTTAAATCAGTGGTCCGAGAACAAACTCCTCGAATAAATCTTGCGAATACACACCGTCGATCTTAATAGACGATGCAAATAATACACGACCACTGATCTAAACAGAATCAAATAGATGTTATGTGTTTATTAAAAATGCACATTAATTGTTGTAATCATAAAAAATGTCTATATATATATTATTGTCATGAATATACATACAGTTGATATGATTTTTATCGAGAATAAAAATGGGATCGTTCGTTAATTCAATATATTTATATCGGTATTCGTTGTAGCATAAATTTTATCAAACACAACCGACCCGTTCTCTGCGAGCCTTTGATTATAAATACTGTATTATCAACGCGCGGTGTTCAATTCTCAGATATAAGAAGTCGATTGCTACACGTCAAATCGTTTAAATATTATAATTTGCTCATCGAAAGGGACTTTTTGTCGACGCAGAGTAAAATATATCTCATCAAAATATGTGATCTTTTAAATGCATGTTTTAAGTAAATGAAGGGTTTGATGATGCACTGATTTATTGGTTTTTTTTTTCTGTTCGATTTAAAGAGATATTGTGGATTCATTTTTTGATTTTAACGGCACAAATTTGATATTGAAATGACTGTACTGTCAATCTGCTATAAATCATTTATGTACATTTTTTATGGTGATTATTGAATGTATGCAAAGCATTGCAGTAAAATTTATTTAGATATTTATAAAAGACTTTTATTTGAGATGCATATAAACCATCCGCAAGGATCTTATCACCTCCCTATCCTAAATTTACCCATATCATCTATGAACTTATCTTGCGTTTCATCTCAGCAACAAATACTTAGCAGCAAAGTATGATTATGGAAGTATACATTTATATTAAAAATGATATTTTATGTTGGATACATTGTTTCAAATGTATATTTAAAGTATCATTGCAGATTTGCAATCAAGGAAGTTAAGATGCAACGTTGTATATTATTAATAGTATACGCATATTATTATATCTGATCGATTGAAAATAAGAAGAAACACAGATGAACTGAAAATATTTCCATTGCTTTGGGAAATATTGAGCATTTTCCTAAAAGAATCGATACAGGAAACTGTGTATTTGAATGTAAAAATGCGGTTTTATTAACAAAAATTAAGTTTTTTATAATAATCAAATATATTCATCAAATTCTTAATCTGAAATCTAAATATTATGAATACTAAGAAATTAGATGAAATCCGTAAAGATATGGCGACGATAATGATAAGATCCAAACATGAAATTATTGATTTCAAATTAAATATGAATGATTTAACCGATTATATCGATAATATTTATGAGATATAATCGTGATGAACTTCCCATAATGGTCATAAAAGCTAAAAATATTATTAAAATAATTGCAATAAGTTATGCAGACGTAGAACGACGTTTCGTTAATGAATACTATCTGTAAATTTAAGTAGTCAACATATATCAGACTTAATCATTTAAAAACTCTCCGTCTATGCATTAATATTTCACAATTAGTCTAACACTCCGTTAAAAAAAGTATTACTAAAAACATGTTTTATTCAATATTTTTCAGTAATTAATTTCATTAAAATATATGTATGTAATTCATATTCCTGAATGCTATATATGTGGAATACACATGGATATATTTTTTTATTGAACAGATCGAGCTACGAAACAGCAACGAATGACTTATACATCCGTTGCGTTGATGCAACGATTTGACTAATCATGAGATTTGATAAATAAGGAGTATGTTAATCTTTTTTATTATAATAGTCAGTTAAGTTAAACAAATCTGATAAGTTTTCCAAGCTATGACCTTTTTTCAATGGACTAAATATAACGGTATATGCATTTTATTGTATTCTTCTCATAATTCTTTACAATCAGTACAGTGGGAAAGAACTGAGGACTTCCATTCTACTTCAAAAAATAAAAGCTTTAGCAAAAGAAGCAAAAGGAAGCTTTAATTATAGATTTGATGGCAAAAGCAAATTATTCCCTATCGTATTAAGTCGTTACCAATTTTGGTACCTTTGAACCAATAATGAACGTAAAGAGATACAATGATGTTATCCACCAATACAACTGAGGATTTGGAGGTATAAATTTGAACAACAATACAAACTATCATATAAAATCAGAATTAGAGGTAAGGTTGGTGTTTTTGAACAAGATCTTTAAATAAATTATATCAATTCACACTCTGTGTTAAACAATGTTCATAAAATGAAATAACAAATGTTAAAAGTCTCATTTTAAGAGATTAAATCTGCATAATCTTTATCTTTTAATATCGTACGGTGATCTTACAATTTTTAGATACGGAAAGTAAATATACGGTAAAAATGCATTACAGAAATCAACATATCAAAAATTTCTTGGAAGGTTCACGTTATAGAAAATCATGATGGTAAACAGATAAAGCTGAAAACGAAGAGGTATTTGATGTTTAACAGTTGCTGATACAAATATCCATATCGATTAATACATGAATGCAGATAATGATTTAAAAATTACAAGTGAGCGTTACTAAATTAAAAAGATATACGTTGAATTCGACGTAGCAAGTAGAAGTTGAAATGGCACTTCATTTAAAAAAATAAGATAAAATATGCTTGTACAATTCTTAATCATAAATTAAAAAGGTTCTTATTGAAAATTATATTTTTGTCATATAAAAATCAAATATTTTTAATAGTTTGTTATGAGGAAATTTGACTACATGTCATTATAGTCCAGCCATAAATAGTTCATTGCAGGATTAAGGTCTTTTCAATGTCTATTTATAGGAAGGGGTCACATACATCTCGTCTGTATCATATATTTACGTCGTTGTTCGCTTGATATTGAATGTAGCATGACGTAGCATACGTTTAAGTGTATCTCAGATTCGCTCCTACATCAGCTAGGCTTCATAGTTTAAAATACTTTATCTCGGTACAAAACTAATAAAGAATGTGTCAGACACTTTAAAAATATCAAAAGTTTTCCCGTTGATTTAGATCATCAGAAAAAATCCTGGATGAATGGTGAAGTGTTTAAATGACGGTATGAAAAACAGTTCATACCAGAGGAAAAGAAAGATAAAAGTAAAGGTAAAACATTATTATTACTAGACAATGCAATGTTGCATCCATCTACAGAATGCTTAAATCTGATAGATGAAACATTTACGGTAAAATTTCTTCCATCAGTAATACAACTGATGGATCAGCGTGCAATAAAAACATTCAAACATTTATATAGAAAGCAGGCGCTTCGACAATTATTACTAGTGGATGAAAATAATAAAGAAATAGTCATCAGCTTCCACAAGAAAATAAATTTAAAAGATTGTTGCTAAGGCACAGCAGATTCATGCATTGTGTAGGAGACATTGCATTGACATTATATATCTTAAGAGTATTAATTTCATCCACAATATCCATTCATCACGTCGTTTGATCGATATTAAAGGTAGCATAACCTCCGAATTTTATTTACAACAGCGGGTTTCGATTGGAAATGTGGGAGGTTTGGAAGACAGTGAAAAACAACTCAAAAGCTTCCTCGTAAGGGCATTAACGGACTATTGTAAAGTCTTATGTGACGCTTAAGTGTATCTCTGATTCACTCCTACACCAACTGAAGGTATTTCCCCGTCTATGTGCAACTTACCCAAGCAAACTCGAGATTGGATGCTTTTCTATTTCACGTTGATCCTCGCAAGATATAAAAGCCGGAAAAGGCTTCATACGCTATATGCTATTAGAATAAATACAGGCAACCATATTTATTTGTCGTTTCTTAAGCAAATCCTTTCAGGATTAGTATTTTTAAAATATCCAAGCAATTATAATGTATTAAAATATGCATTTTTAAATAAATAATCATTAAAATCCACAGTCGGAGTGCAATAACATAAGCGTTAAAAGTTATAATATTGAATATTTGTTTATGTAAAATCATTTATTGATAAATTATAATGGTTTATTACATAATCATTGGGATAAATCTAACATCGTATATCATATATTAGTAAAACTAAAAGACTTGGAATAAAAATAGCATTGTAAATAGTGTCACAACTGACGGAGCTCAAAAAGCAAATCATTGTGAATTTAGTTTACGTCATTTGTCATACGTCGAGATTTTGCTGTCCACTTTTCTCTCCACGTTTTATTTGTAAATGTCATATTAAACGAATATTTATTTTGTTGCGACGGATACACGAGCTTATTTCATCTTTGTTATACCACATCTATCGTTTCTATTTAAAAGACAACGATTCTAATGCAAAAAAGTAAACAATGCATGGACGTTAATAAGTCGCTGAAATGAAAACTCGCTTTTCATTAGATTATCAACCGTAATTTTGTCTTTGATGACGTATCAACGTTACGGACAATGTACAATCGAGATTAAAAAATCATATTGATGAATTAAATCTAATGATGATACAAATCAGATAAAATTCAAAACGAACCAATTGTTTTCGTAGTCAAAAATAACGCAGATAGCTCGTATTTTAAATGAACGGTACGATGAATAGATAAATTCTATTATGGAAAATAGATAGGACACATTATCATTTCATACTATTCGCTATGAGTGCTTAAATTATTATTGGCTTCTGTGCAATAAATGACGTTGAAAATATTATCAAATTTATTCAAAAAAAGTATCAAATGGACGATGATTACAAATATTTATATTAAAAATATGCACAATGACTTTTAACAACACAAATAATTAAAATAAATACATAGATTATCGACGCTCTACAAACTTGATTGAAAATTACATTTCTTTCATACGAGTTAAAAATAGACGTTCCTTCCCGCGTTATAAATACATTAATCTGATGCATGAATATCGTTTACAATCTTCAAATTTGATTAAATCAGCACTTTCCAATATACAGACTATAAAATATATTGAAAATACTGACGCATAATTGCATTTATATTCATCCCTTTATTATATAGACGTCGTTTAATAAACATACCTCTGGAAAAAAAACATGAAATTAATCGCCATCACCTTGCAAATTTATATTAAAAACAATATTTTACATTGGATACAATGTTTCAAATGCATATTTAAAGTATGGTTGCAGATTTGCAAGCAACAGCGTTAAGATGTGACGTTGTATATTATGAATAGTCGACGCTTTGTGCATTTTATTATATTCAATCTATTGAAAATGAGAAGAAATATAAACAAACTAAAAATATTTCCATTGCTTTGGGATATATTAAGCATTTTGTGAAAAATCAATACAGGGAACTGTTGTTTATGTTATTTGAATAAAACATACTGTTTTAGTAACAAAAATTAAGTTTTTATGTATAACAAGTACTTTGTTAAGAAAAATAGTACCCAAAAAATATACTTAAATAAAAATATATCGTTTTTTAAAAACATCTACAGATTAATCAAATTTGGACAGTACTCTTTTTCTTTTAAAACGTATATTTGGATTAGGGATGTTTTTTTAACATCTGGTCTATTGTAACATCTTCCACATTACCCTGATCGAGTCCAAATAAAATTTCGCATATTTATATCCCATATTTGGCTTGATATGATGCAAGGGACTGTTGCCAAGCGCCTATTTGATTGGATTTCATTGGATTTTGGCACAAAATATATACAGGGAACTGTTTTTACGCATTATAAAAACGTTTTTGATGTAATAAATTTGATTTAAATGGATACTATATGCTGAGTACATGAAGATTAGGTAGTTATCTTTTAAATTTAAACAAGAAACGCTCATGATATGGGGACAAACGGGTGGAAAATCAATAAAAACACCCTGCAATTGTCTCAAATTGAAGATCCTTCATCAGATTTTTACATTTTTGATCCACAATTTTTACATTTGGGATCATCAGAAGCATAAACGTTATGGATTTATGCAATAAACGATGCGATGGTATGGTAAAGCTCATCGACTGTAAATATTGGAGGGAGCGCCACATCAATCCAGTTGGATCTATATCGGTCTTAGAGCTATTCTCTAGAAAGTGCAAAGATATTTTCTGCAGATATCGTATATAGAGCACACGCCGGTATGTTCTCTGGACGGAAATAGACCCGATGAAGTCAAAATGTTAAAATTGAATGGGTTAGAAATGTCCCGCGGGGGCGTTGCTTTACCTTGAGTCAAAAAAGCGCTCAATTAACCACAGACCGACTGCTTCATGGTCACTTTTTATATAATCCTCAACATTTCGACCAACGTCTTATTATACCCCGGCGATAAAAACAGTGGAATTGCATCCAGAGAACCGATCATCTGCGGCAAAAAATGGATCCATTCGATCTGACCGACCGCGGAAATCGTCGATCGATTCCTGCGAAATATCAGCACGACGACTCACCCTATTGCTCGAAGAATTCAATAAGTTTTTCCACATGAGAAAATGACACTGGAAATACTGGCGTGTGATTTGCATAATAGCATAAGGGTTTTAATGTCGCCTCTATGAATCGACGTTTTGATCGGACGATAAATTTGAAATGATGCAGCTTTGAAATATTTGGGCAATGTGTGTTGACGTATAGTTGTGAAACATTGCCAATTAACTCTGAGTAGTGAGCTAAATTTTTAGCATATACCTTCCGGGAGTGATTTAATTTTTGTTTTCAATTTTCAGTCGTCTCTTTTAACCTTTCTATCAATGAATGTTTCTATTACATGTCGTTAATGAATGTGGTCTGGCTGAACCCTCATACATTTTGTATGGAAATGGATGAAAAAAATTAAAACTACACAAGCTTTTTATGATTCTCTGAGCTTAATAGTATTTTTTATTTATTTAAACGGTTTTTTTTTCAAATTTATAACAATACAACACTTAACACTCATTTATACAGTACACTTTCGATTGTCCAGACTAATGCTGGGGAGGAAGAATACGTATAACTGGAAAACACGGACAATCCAAATCATAAAATTTCTATTTGGTTTTGAATATAAAATATAAAAAATATATATACACTTAAACCTTTTTTTGTGCGGTAGATGCGTTCCGCGTAAAATCGCACAAAAAAGCTATGACTTACATAGAAAAAGAAAAGATGCGTTTTTAAAACAGTTATATAAAATATATCCAAAATCGCATAAAAAAAATTAATTAAAAAAATCGCATAAAAAAAGTGAATGAAAAAAAAACAATAAGGCCATTTAAAAATAACATTTTTGGTAACATTTAAAGGACGTCTTGCATCATTGGTAACATTTTAAAGATGTCCGACATTTTAAATTTACAGTTTTAATTTCTTTTTAAAAAGTTAAAAAAAAATTGACATAAATCTGGTAAGAATAATAGAGGGTTATATAGAAAAGATTCGCAACCAGTTTGAATGAAATTAATTAATTAAAACTTTAAATATGATATCAACAGTGTTGAAAAATGTAGTTTCGAGAAAACGCGTTAAAAGATTTCATTATGGTAGGACCGGCCAAATTGCCGCCTCACTAAAATAGCTATAACTCCGTAAGTAGTTGGAATTTTGGAAATTCCTTTGGAGAATGTATTTATAAAAGTCGAAACATTGGAAAAATCCAAAAAAAAATTAACGATATCGATTTTTTCAAAAGTCTAAACCATAATAATGGGCGTCGTCGTAATTCAGCGATAGCAGATGTAATTTGATTTACACAGTTCCAAATGTTCCAAATTTCGATTAGTTTCAATTATTTATTTCCTATTTTATCCAAAATATCTCGATACGTACTCTTTATTAAATTTAAAAAAAGAAAAAAAACTGCTTTAATAAAAAACCGCATAACTTCGAAATCGCACAAAAAGAGGTTTGAGTGTATAGCATCCAAAATCGTATTTTTTTTCCAGAAATTGATCAAATTGTCATCTTTCTCAGGAAGAGTTTCAGAAGACTGATAAAGACATTACATTGATGTTTTAACGCCTTGGTCCATGAGATGTCATATTAGAGGGCAAAAATTTTGCAACCATAAGTTCATCATTTTTGTAACCAATCTTAAAAAATCTTCCTATTCATCCACCATTCCCCTTTCTGGCTAAAATAATCGATCGAAAGATTTTTCATTGGAGTCCCCTTAACGTTTCCCTCACCGTGCTAAAAACACTCGCGCGCTACCATGATATGTATTTTGTACACCATATGAAATTTTAAAAAATTCTGAACTCTGTATCTATTATATTTCATATCGATATTCGCATTATTAGAGTCGAGTTGTAGTAAATACATCATAGTGAAGGTAAGATTATAAGATCGAGGTTTATTTGTTTTTAGCTCATTAAAGTTTCATTTTATGAGTTATCGATGCGTTTGCCGCGTATGACGCCCAATCACGAGGCACGCATTCGTCATGTCAGCGGTTCAAAAAGCGGACCGGTTGGACACACAGATCTGGTAACCACTCCGACATAGTATTTTATTCATTGATTACCTTGAAAAAGGAAGAACCATCAATATTGAATATTACAGTGGACTATTGATACGTTTGACGTAAGAAATTTCAAAAAAAAGACCCCAAATGAAGAAAAAAAAGTGCTCTTTCACCAAGACAATGCACCGTGTCACAAGCCGATAGCAAAATTGCACTTTGAATTGTTTCCACGTTCAGCGTAATTCTCGGAACTGGCTCCCAGCGACTACTATTTGTTTGAATATTCAAAAAGAATGCTCCAGGAAAAGAGATTTGGCTCCAATGAAGAAGTCTATTTTGAGACCAATGATCGTTCTACAAAAAAAGGTACTGAAATGTTAATGCAGCTGAGAAAATCCAGTAATTCAGTGAGTCAAGAAAGTCCGCCAATAGTTCAGAGCGGCGAGTGGCCATGAAAATCGAAGGACTTGCTCAGGTCATGATCGGGACAATTCGTATTTTCGCCGAAAGGTGCTAAAAGACACGCTCAAACCGTGAACATGTAAACAAATTGATTGCAAACAGGCCATTGAGAATATTTTGGAAGCCAAGGTGTCTACTAAAAATAGCAGAGCATGAAGATTTTGAACGAAAATTTTCAACGGGAATGGAAGAGCAACGCTTGAATATTTTAAAGCAATCTTGAACAATAGCGATTCAAAATGTATAATACTCGATTCTTCTGTAATATTTCTGATTTTGAACTGGATTTATTCGGTCTGGGTCCGGTTGTGACCATCTGATTTGCAACAATAATTATGATATATTCCCAAAATAACGGTAATTTCGCAAACTCTGCTATAAACATATGTTAAATACAACAAGAAGTTATCATCAACAAATCTCCTGTAGAAAGCGCCTACGTTCAATCTGCAGATATGCTAGAACAAGACGATGACTTCGTCTACCTTTATCTTGGTCAACATATTTCTACTGCCAAAAGCAACCCAGTAATAATGTTAAATGGGGCAAATACTAAAAATAATTTGTCTTTGTTAATAATATGCATGATTCCCTCTTATTTGATGTTGAGAAAATCTCCAATAAAGCAATGCAAAGCGTAAAAAATCAATTCTAACCAGTGGGAGTTGATTCCACATCCTACGCTTTTCAGGCGGATGCTCCACTAATATAAATTGCTATTGATCAAAAAAAATTGATATTAAATGCAGGAACTGCTATAGTTATCAATCATTCTTGCTGAGCGCTCTAAACATCCAACAACGATGCTGTTTAATTGGCTGAAATGACGAGAAAAAAGAGTTTTTATTTTGCGGTGAACTTCTTGCAATTTAATCAGTGTCGCAAATCTAAATGCCCACGATGACAAGATACGCATGACTGAAAATATTTTTAGTATCTTATGATCTTAGAGCGTTGACTTCCGACTCGAGAATGATCGCTCATTGAAGGATGGCGCTGATCTGCTGGAACTTCGATCAGTCGTCTGAGAAATCTCATGAGCCCAATTAAATTTTGAAGCTCTTCTTTAGCCTTTCTATCAATAAGAAGGTCTGGCTAGACCATTATCCCAAATCTTCCTGATTTTATCTATTAAATTTGTATGAAAAATCATGTTTTTCTTCATGTTCCTTAAGGAAATTTTAATCTTTTTGCATCATATGCTTGGAAAAAACCTATATTTAGTATGATAATTATTTTTTACCTGTGCTGCTAAAAATGTTTTTGCATCATGTCTGTAAAAATCAGATAGTGGGCTTGTGATTCAAGAAATGGATATCCTGTATGTTGGAAAAAAAGAAAGAGGCTAGAGAGCAATCAATTTAGATGAAAAGGTACTACTGAAATTAACTGGCAAGTACAAAGAAAGTGGGTTATTGCTGACAACTATTTCACAACTTTCTATGGCCTGGAATAAAATTTAGCAAGCAGGGCTTGTGTATGTTGAGATCAGTAACAAGGGGGTGGCAAGGAAGCGCCAAAACAAAGTCAACAATATTTTCTACCGATTGTAAAATTTAAACCCATATGATCAGTCATCTGCGAACACCCCGGCGCTCGTTGTACGTATCCACTTGAATATGGCGTCCAATCGCGAGGCGCTCATACGTCGTGTCAGCGGTCCGAAAAGTGGACCGGTTGGATACACAGATTTTGTGGCCACTCCTTTTAGGTTTTTGGCGCAATTTTCGGTGATAAATGCGTACCCGGGATCTTCTATGATCCCGTACGATCACGGAAGCCTCTTCAGAGGCTAATTTACATAGGTCACTCGATGTTGAGGCAATTGGACTGGCATGGTCCCAAACAGCAGAACCAATAAACAGCTCTGGTCAGTGGAGGATCCCCATGTTCCTTTGTCTCAGATATGAAGTGATAGACCTATGTCTCATCCTGTGGTTATGAATTGATGCAAAAACTCGGTTTTATTGCTGTGACACATGGCCAAACACTCGATAGAAACATAATCACGACGCTGCGTTTGTTCCATTGTGAGCAAACGTGGCACCCATCTTGCGCACAGCTTCCCCATGTCCAAATATGCAATTTATAGCACTTTTTGAAAGACCTACCATGTCTGCTAGCTCGTGCGTTCACCAACCATTGTGCTGTTCGTCTTGACAACTCGTACGGCCTCGTTCAAACTCTACCATCCAACATCTTCCTGTTGTAAACGAATGAGCAGACTCCCTGAGAGTTGAATGTAGCTCGGTTTGGGTATTAGTCGGACTGAGACCTTTCAAATAAAAGTATTCAAGCTGGTAGGGTAATATCTTTATTTCATTTTTTGAGTTGATTATAGCAAAACTAGCTTGCTCTACTAGCTTAAACACTATTCTTTTGTACATTGAGCACAAAATATTGCCGGTCTCTTCTATAATATGCTGGAAATAATGTTAGAAATCAGCAATTAATCAGTTAGAATTCGTCATGCAGAATTCGCCTGGTGAACGACAAGTTTCAGAGAAAACCCCGATTCCGAAGGTTTAAATTAAGACGAAAACGTGGCTTAAATTTCTTCGGCATGCATATTTGGTCTGGTGGATAGATAGGCTTGCTGGGTTTATTTTTAGGTCACCACTCTCAGAAGCCTATGAATACATCCTGTGGAATGGCGAAATCTCATGATGAAGGCGGAGGCCTAAAATAAAGCAGACGTGACGCAACACATAAACGCCTTCGGGATGAATTTGATTAAAATGAAAAGAAATTCATATTTCATTCGGCAAGGGCACAAACACACCCCTGGGCACCCCCACGATATATTCATGGGGGAATATTGGGGTTGATATGGGTAAACCCCTTTGCGTCTTCGGAAAATGATTACCGGTTGTATTAAATCACATATGTTTGCCATAAATTGTCTTGGGGGAATTTCGGGTATTATTATATCAAAGTTATGCTTTTAAAATGCAATTTAATCATAGTGTCTCATAATGTAGTCATATACAATCTATGGTTCTTCAATTGCAGTCGATATTGAAGATAGAAGATATTTCGAGCTTATTTCTAAACACTTCCGTGGGAAGTGTGGGTGGTTTTTAAAAACTTCAATCAGTTTTTATTGGAGGGTAGTGAATAACTATCGAGTCAATTATGTTGATTTTACTGAAAATCTGGAGTAAACGAAGTCCAGTCCATATCCGTGCGATCGACTGGCCAAGATGAAGAAATGCATGTTGTTTAACACTTTATATGCGGGGTTGTTTAGTTTGAATACGCATAGAACGCTGAGATACAACATCACGCAACGTGAACTTTTCAAACATCGCTACAACAGATGTATCTGTCAGAAACACATGTATCTGTCTGAACATCGTTATAGATATTTATGTTCCCAAATATTAAAATCGCAAAATTACCGCTTTGGGTGGCTCTGGAACCAAAACTAAAATTGAATACACTTAAACTTATTTTGTGCGGTAGATGCGTTCCGCGGAAAATCGCACAAAAAAAGCTATAACTTACATAGAAAAGGTGAAGATGCATTCCATAGATTTTAAAAACCGCATAACTTTGAAACTTCTATATAAAATATATCCAAAATCGCATAAAAAAGTCAATAAAAATTTTGACATAAATCTGGTAGGAATAATAAAGCGTTATATAGAAAAGATTCGTACCCAATTTGAAGTTAATTAATTGATTAAAACTTGACATATGATGTCAACCGCGTTGAAAAAAGTAGTTTCGTAAGACCGACCAAGTTGCCGCATCACTAAAATAGCTATAACTCTGTAAATAGTTAAAAATTTGGAATTTCTTTTGGAGGATGTATTTTTAAAAAACAAATTATTGAAAAAATGCAAAAAAAACGAAATCAATTTTTTCAAAATCAGAATATAGGGCGTGGTCATAAATCATCGACAGCAGATGCAATATGATTTACACAGTCCCAAATTATATTTTTTTTCCAAATTTCGGTTATTATTGATGATTTATTTCCTATTTCATCCAAAATATCTCGATACATACTCTTTATGAAATAAAAAAAATACCATTAAAAAACCGCATAACTTTAAAATCGCATAAAAAAAGTCGCACAAAAAAAGATTTGTGTGTATAGCGTACGAAAAGAGAGTGTGCATGAAAAAAATCAACTATACTCGTTATATGAGCAGTGGTGTGTCGATATACGCGGCTTCCTATTATGATTTAACTATTACGCGGCTTAGTAGACAGAAGGCGTAATTTTTCAATTGAAGGTCGGTATTTTAACCGAAATATCATCTTCCAATAGAATATGGAAGGGTGAGTGAGAAGAGGATTTATGAGCAAGTAGCGAAATTATTATCTTCCATCCATATATATAAAAATTAATATGTGTCGCGGAACGAAGGGTTTGCTAGGTATACATTCTTATACCGTTCATCCGATTGCAACGAAACTTTGGTGAGTTATTGGGTGTGTATCAGAAAGGGTTTTTACATTAGCACAGCCATTATTTGTGTGCGAAATTTGTTTTGCGAGACGTTTAACGGATGCACCATATTGGTCCGATAAAGTGAAGCGGGATAATTATTTCTTTTCAAATAATTATCATTTGTTCCTGCTTTAGAAGGAAATGATAATTGGACAATGAATTTAACAAGCAGCGACGAACAGGAAGCAATTAAATAAATAAAGACTTTCGATAGCACAAAATATTCGGTCATTTCTTTGCGTAAACAAATAACAAACTTGAAATCGAAATAATTATTAGTCGATAAATTTGGGCTAACGATCTATACAATCGTGCAATGTATGCGGGGAAGCTCTCCGTCTCTGTCTCCCGTACTGCGCTACGTTTTCTCTCTGTCTCTGTCTGTCTTCGAGCTCAATGTACAAGATTGCTCTTTCGAATAAGTGGAGGGGGGATCCTAGGCCCTGGGATAGTACTCATTTAGGGGTTAAGCGTATGTGGCATTGCAACAAAAACAAAAAACTTTTTTCATAGTCTAGATTTGAACCCGAATCTTTATAATAAGAGTCCAGGATCTAAGCCACTATACCAACACTTGGATTAGATCATTGAAATACGTCATAAAAAAGTATATCCCTATTTTAATCCTTTCCAAGAAGGTCGTCCATAAAGCAAAAACTTATCTATTAGCTAAGAAAACAAAAACAAAAAAATATGAATTTGCAGTAACGGTTATAAATCCCACTTCAATTCAACAATGTTATAATCGTCAATTTCACACTCATATTTTTAAACATTAAAAAACATATTTAACAATTTTATTATGCATAAAATTTGTATTTGTTAAGTATGAGGCATAATTTAAAATCAGTATAAGAACATCTAAAAATTTCAAGAGGCAAATGCGCCCGAAGTTCCCCCGTACATAATGTGTTAAGATAGGATTATTTTAATAGAAATTTTAATTTTTTGCCGCAAATTCAGTAGCTCATAATGCACGATTTTATTATTCGCATCATTTGTTCAGATCCAGAAAATTAAGCTAATATATTGATTGACTATATAAACCCCTTAAAGAGGTAAGACACAGTGTTGTGTCCGATGTTGGGTATATCGTACGATTGTATAGATCGTTAACCCAAATTTATCGACTAATAATTATATGTGAATGATATAATTAATCGATTTCATAAGTGAATTGTTTATGTTTACTTGAAGAAATGACCAAATATTGTGTGTCATCAACAGTGCTTATTTATTTATGTACAAGTTTCATACACGCTGCGATGGTCCTGAGAGATAAATGGATTTTTACGGATGATAAGTGGCAGACATTTAAGACAAAGTGTTAATATTTCCGCTTTCACATTTTTATTAGTTCAGTGATTTTTTTCACCATAATCATAATAAAAGTCCAGTATTTAATCCACTTTAGCAACATCTTATCCATTTCTAATTTGAACTAAATCAACACTTATCTTGCGGGTCGTACAAAGCGAGCGTGTCGAAATGCACATTTTTATCAATCGGATAAACAAACAATTTTATAAATGTTATTCATCGCTTTTTCGCATTAAATTTAGATTTGTTATTGATTAGCATAGTTTAATAGCAACAATTTAGCGACATTTCACCGCATACGGAAATATTCGGATTATTGGAAGCAGCCCACTTCCGATGTTGAATAAATATTAAACACATGTCGTAATTGTGTGTATAACGATTCAATATGTCGTCATTGCGGACCAAGCGCTGAATTTAATTTGACAAACGTTCGCCGTACATCACCGAAATGCAAGATCTGATGAAAACGTCGCTGCTGCGCGTGAGAGTGTACGGGAAACCCCGAAGCAATCAATTACTCGTCGTTCATAAGAGCTTGGACTTTCTGCGACTTCAACTTTTTTGGCGAAACAATTGATGCCTTTAAAGCCAACATAACGAACGCCATCCAACAAATTCAGCCAGATTTATGCGACAGTCATTGAAAATTGTACCAACCGAATACGTGCTACCAAGCAAAGTCGCGGCGGATATTTGATTGACATTATAATCCATATTTAATGCCATAAAATATTCTTTCAAATATTAAAAAAATTGAGTGGATATCTCATACACAACTTGTTTTATTTACATTTAAAAGTAGAGCGTCCTTATTGTAGGGCCCTCTGCATTCAACTTTTCGGGATTTTCTTTTAACGATCATGCTAATTTTATTAAAATGGTCTTTCTAGAGTGCATGGAGTCTAGTTCTTCATTTTTGCGCAATGGCTGAGGTGCATATACCAGGTTCTCATGCGTTTATTATTCGACGAAATAAAATAATTTATATGAAGCCAAGATGAATTTCAATGAAATTAGTTGACGTGTCCTATTTGCAGCGTTCCCATTGAAGATTCCTATTAAAATTTGTCCAAATTTGCGTGCCAAAATCTCAACCGAAGCGCTCTGCAAAAAGTCTAATTGAGTAACCCAATCTATTAAAATGTCTTCGACGAAGACAATATCAATTTCCTAAATGAAAATAATTACGCGATCTTTATTATGTGTTAATCGTTGTTAAAACTGGGATAGATCCTACGAATGACCCGCCGAGAATTCGATGGCAACTCGAACGAGATACATAGTTGGCAAGCTATTGTTGTTTTTCCTAAGTTAAAAAAAAACTTGAAAGGGGGGCCCCGGATCGCTCCACCGTCCGGGGGCTCAGCTGTCTCGCCGCTCGTATAATTCGCCATATCGGACATCTTGAGTCATGATCTGACACTGACTGAAATTCATGGCGCCGAATGAGGCATTAAATCAAATAAAAATAGATTGAATATTTGGATGTGCGCGACGCTCGGAGGCGTCAGCTCCGGGAGTCGAGCGTGGAATTTGTTTGGTAGGTTGCGACAATGGACAGGACGATAATTTGTTGAGGTCCTGCAGCAACGTCAAATGAATCAGGTGATAAATTTGAATGTCCCGCTGCACGTCCGTTGCTAAGCAAGCAGTGCGAGCGAGACGTCCGAGTGCGAGCGAGACGCCGAAGGGAATGTGAGCGATGGAGGGGCGATGTTGATTACCGGCTACGATCTGCCCGCATTCTCAATCTGTGGCCCGTTACACCCTTTCATCTATTCGATTCTAGCCGATTTATTTAATAACTGTATGATTATCGATCACAATATGACACATATTGAAGGAAATAAAATTATTTATTTTGCACCATTGCAAATATTTACAAAAGGAACGCCCAGTTGCATTATCGATTCATAGAACATAGCCATCTACTTCTCGATGGAAAAAAGGTTGCCATTCGATTAAAGTTAAAGTCCATTTAAAGACAAAATTTGCACATAAGGAATAACACATCCTTATTGTGTTTGTATATACAAACACATGTGATTGAACAACAAAAATGCCTTCTACGAACAAAATAACACGAACATGGAGAGAAATTGTCAGTTTTACTGGACAAAAGGCTCAGAAGTATTGTTGGAGATGTTTGAGCAATACGCGGGACAGACTGTAACTCAGTATACAATATAAATTTAAAATGAGTTAAGCTACATAGCCATGTATTAAAATTAATGACAGATGGATACTACAATCACTAATGGGCTTAAAATTTAAAACGGACGATCCACTTGTCTATAACGAATTCCAAGTTAAAACCGATAGTCAAAAATTTACAACAAAAAATACCTGAGACCTCCAAGAATAATAATTTAAAACTGTATCGATCTTCACAGCTCTCTACACAGGTTAAGTCGCCAATCACACTTCGGAGCAGTTCGTCTATCAGTGTATTGCATTATCTTGTAACAATACATTACTGCACTAATCGCACGTATGTGCGACCGCTCGATTTCGCTAATGGGCGAGTACTAAAATGGTGAAAACAAAACGCAGCACAGTAATCACCGAATGGAGTTCCTCGAATCGTCTTAGATTCAGATTCGAATGGTAGCAGACTCATCGAAACAAATGACAGAACATGTATTTTCGGGAGCCGGGACTCCCATAAAGGACTATGTAAGACAGTAATATATTGAAAATAAGCATCGGATCAATAAGCAGTCTTAATAACTCATTTTATTTTGTCCGAAAAAATATGATTAATTAAATAATATGTAAATTACTATCTTGAAACGATTAAGACTAATTGAATTTTTCTCTTGGTGGTTGTAAAATTAACATTTTACATGTCAATTTTAAATTGAATCTGGTTAAACCTATTACGAAAAAAATGATGCAATTAAAGATTAATTACATTCGCAGACTTGTCGTGGATGGCATAAAAACTATTTACGACTTGTGAACTCGATGAATAAAGGTTCAATTTAAAATTGATGACAATTTTACTTTTAATCCAAAACACAAATTGATCTATAAGAAATAAGTCGGTTTGTCTATAAATATTATACTATTTCAATAAATAAATACAAAAACTTCAATCACTTTAGTTTATCTTTAACCGCCAGCGAGTTTAAAGATATTAGAAATTACATAAAAAGTGCATATACCACATGCTGTCCTGCGGGATTTTTTGTGGGTTTTAAGCATTTCTGGCTCGAAATTGTCACAAAACATTTAGTTTTTTGTTAATATTAGCTTTGATTACTTCTGTTGAATTTATTTAAAAATAAAATGAAAACACCAATATCCGTTAAAAACTTGAAGACATTTTTGTTTGTTGATTCGCCAATATGTGCAATTGGCATTTATCTAAATATAGCATACTAAAATGTCTTTTATTCATTTTCAATAAATAATATAGAATACTATTATATTTATGGTTCAATTTGAAATGCTGAAATCCAGCTTCTTGTATCTGCACCAACTGTCCGAGTATACCGGGTTGATTATTTGCTAAAATTTCCGCCATCAATGTCTTTGCACTGCGATCGGACAATTTGACCAAAAAGTATTCGCGCGTCTTCCGCGCATAGTCCACCGAAGATCCACTGCGGAGGGAGCACAAACTCTCGTCAATTTCGACGATCAAACCTTTGCAACTGATTTTCTGGCTTGGCCTTTGACGATATCAATTACTTAAACCAAAAATAATTTTTAAAAAGTCACAAATTTTATACGATTACTAACGAACCAATTTCCAGTGCGAATACTGTTTTTTTTTTTTTCGACACTTTCCACAATTCCAAACAATCCGCAAGCAATAGTAGATCTTCATTTTGTGGCCATTTTAAAAATACATTTTCATCGGAAGGACATCACGATCTTGAAATAATTCTATTGTTTTTTTTTCGTATGTGGCAAATTGAAAACGCGTTCATTTTGACACAACCTAAACAAATGAAATTTAAAAAAATAAAAATAAAAACAAATGAATAATTATTTTATTTAATAACAATATGTTAACAGGATAGTATAAACATAAATTTGGCAGCATAAATTGAAGAAATTTAATAGTTGTTCTGGCGTGTTGGTGGACTATCTTTATGACAGTCTGGTGACTGAATGCCGTTGGGTTTGGGAGGGGAGAAGATTGAAATTGAAATAAGTAATACTATATAAGTATTTTTTTAAATCTTCTATAAATGAGTAAACTAAACGTGTTTCCTTAGCAATGCTTATTGTTTATTTACAATCATTTATAGTATGACTTAATTATGTCGAATTTTCACTAAATTTCAACCCCCTCCTCCTAAATTCAACGACACTCAGTCGCCAGACTGTCATAATGATAGTCTATGTTTATAATATGAACTATTAAATTATTTATATGCGTTGTATCACCTTCAATTTATGATGCCAGCTCTCAGTCTAGTACATTATATATTTCAAAGTATATCAACATATATGACATTAAACAGCATAAAAAAATGTTTAGATTCAATCATTAAATAAATTGCTATCAATTATAAAATATCATGTATTTTTAAAAAAGTTTTTGAGTAAACGAATATTTTTTAAGTAAAAATTGTGAGCGAGATTAACAATTAACAGCCGGTGGGTCGGTGGGGCGCGTCCCCCGCGTTGAGAAGCGGCGCTCGGTCTGTCCGAGTGGCAGACGGTAGTGTTTGGGTTTAGCCTGCGCGCGACCGCCGCCCGCCGCGCCGGTGCCTCGCGATGGAGAACGGCATGTTGGGGATGGAGCAAGCCGTCTACGGTGACGGCTACATGGAGCCCGAAGAAGAGTGGGAACGCGAGGGCCTGCTCGACCCGGCTTGGGAGAAGCAGCAGAAAAAGGTGCCTCATTTACCCTTAACGCCGCCCGGCACTCGTGCAGTGGTGACAAAACTGTGGCATAAGCAGTGCACTCGACGGCCCTAACCTGTGCGAAAATTTTGGCCCGCGTAACACGATTTCGACGTCCTTCGAAGGATGCCCGCTCGGGGGCTATTTCAGTCGCCGCCTCCGCGAGGGCTCCGCTTTCGTCCCGATGGAATCCGATCCGAGCGACCTTTCGAATTCGTCACATTTTTTCGCGGTCGTCAGTATTATGTGTCGATCTATTTTCGAGAGCGGCCGCCGTCGCCCACTCGCGCGATTGCCGATTTTTATTTATAACTTCGACCGAAGCTTCCGACCCGCGAAAGCCGACGCGGACGGCGGACGAAAATTTCGAAATCGAGCCGGATGAAAAACGATCCACCCGCTCGGACTGCGGACCGGCGAAAAGTCGGCCATCCACCGTTGACGTTTCCGAACCGAACGCGACATCGACGACCTGCAGAGGCATCTCATAAAAAGGCGTCTGAGCGTCGTCTGCCGCCAAACGTCATCCATCAAAAGCGCACCGATGAATGTAAACAACGGTCATGATACCACCTATGCGAAAAGTCGCATAAAAATCGCAAAAGGACCGCATTATATCTAAGATTGTGTATTACAAATTTCCGTTTCCGTTTCCTGCGCCTTGATAATCAAAACAATAACGTCATCCTCACCGGTCATTCCCGGTAAAGAACGCCGGGCGTTCCCTTTCGAGTCCTCGAACCCGTCCATCGATCGTCCTCCGGCGCGTCTCATACAACCTAAGGTCAAAACCGCTCAAATTCGACCTTGAACTTGTGAACTGTCACGAGCGTCCCATGCGATCTAAACACGACGCAAATCGACCATCACAAATTCAAACAAACGACGGTTTCGCTCGACGGCCGCCTACCGAATATTGATTTTGACCGCATTTATTCAATTTAACGACGCGCTTAACCTGCCTCAATAACGAATATACGTGAATATGCAAAATAAAAGAATTCCTAGATGATTTTCGCCACACGTGATTTTCGGGATGATCGAATAAAAGACGGCCGGCTGGAGAGGTCTCGGATCTTGCCTTTCAAACGAACTGTTTGATGTAAACGCGGCGCGGAAATCCGGTGTCAAAAGACGAAAATACGACCATGTCCATCTGTATTCGTTTGAGCGCTCATAATCCTTATGATATAAAATATTGCCGTTATATAATATTAAATGGAGTTTCGAGTCGTCCGACGGTCCGTTTTGATCCATCAATCCCTGGGGTGTCTCCCCGGCATCTATTCTGGTACAGGAGTCTTCGTTCATTCGCGTTGATTTATGAAATATTACACTCAGTGAATCAACCACTTTGGATTATTTATTTTCTCGCTTTGAAGAATTTATATTTTCACCCAACCGTAGCGCCTCCTCTTTTGTTAACCATTTGTTTATATAAAAGAACATTTGTCAATGTCACTGGCGCATTCTGCGCGATGAAGACTGGATTGAAACGTTGTTTTCATTATTTAAAGCGACTTTCATTATGAAACATCCAAAGAGTCCGATGCAGCGCCTTCTTGCATACATTTGGGCAGCTGCCGCAGCAGCTGCTCTGTACTGAATCGTGCACTGCACCGTCGGATCATCGCTAGATATGCATTATTTGCAAAATCAATTTACACAGTTCATCATGTCAATTTTATCTGACCTTGCAAGATCATGCAGCATCTCCGTTCAGATAAACAACGCATCCTTCAACAAACAAGATAAGATTTATTCCATAAATCGGCAATACAGCACAAAAACTCGATTTAATGCGAGCGCCTTTGACCTTAACGGCTGAAGAGTGCTCGCGATGACCCCAGATAGCTCATTTGTCATCCATAACGATATGGGCTTTGATTTATGGTATAAACACCCATCGGATTTGAGACTTTTTGAGGCGCGCGCCCATAGGTAAATCCGCCATCTCCAGTTCTATTTCTGAGGACTTGTTTACAAAATCATCTCGGCCGCCTAAAAACATTTTTTTTTATCTGGACGTCCATCTATTTTAAGGCTTTTATATCTAATCTATTTCGCTCCACTTTGCAAGTCCGCTGCGAGAAACTGGCAGCGATGCCGTCACTTTTTCATCCATCGTATTTATAAAAAATCGGCTTCGCTCCCCCAATCGCAAGGACGCACCCGATCCGACCGTCTGCGCATGCGCATTCAAATCTGAGCACAAAAAGCATTTGTTTACCATGCCTGACGTTTTGGAAAGCACAATCTGTCCCGAACCATTGAAAACCTGCTCGGGTATTATTGATAATGACGCCAATCGTAATTATATCCCACGAAACGATAGTTTATCGCAATCGAATCGTAGAACCAGTTCCACTGGAATCGCTGTGTATTAGTTTTTTTTACGTATTCGTCTATTATGTATGAAAAAAGTTGATTTGGAGATCGAACCCCGCGTCAAATTATCAGCTGTTCATTTTCACATGTATGGACCCGATCCGCAACTATCGCTTGATTTTTTTGTTGTCATTTCACTGTCAAGATAAGGGCGATTTCTAAAATACGATGGTGTCAGATCATGAACATTTGATTGAATTTAACGCATCTCATGTGTTATGTTTCGGCGTTCCGATGCTTTTATTTTGTTGGACTTCGTATGGACTGCAGGGAAATCATCATTTTTGATGATTTGTGACCACACCCACTTGTTTTGCATTCTTATCGCGCTCAAATGCAAAATCATTGTTTGATCGACGTCGATGGATGATTTCGTATCATATTTCAAATATTCGGATGCAAATCTGTATGCTTTGAAATGCGTCATTATTTGTAATGGAAGGAGGAGTGTACGGCTACGGGATGCTTGAGTCCTGCTACCGCTCCGACCGGTTTCTGTCGTCTGTACCCATAATTTACAATAAATACACCCTGATATGGATCAATCGTATCACAGCATTGAGAGGATATTCGTCCATATGGTCAAGGACGCATCGCGAGTTGTCTGAGAATAATTAAAATGGGATTCTGTTGCGGCAATTAGCGTATTCTATGTTTAGTCCCGTGCATCCCGTGGCGTGGTGATAAAAAAATTGATGGAAGATTGCGTAGGACGACTGGGCGCTCTCTCGGGGATAGAGGCGTCTATTAAAAGATGCGTGCGAGCGAGACGACCGCAGCTCGCCGAATGACGGGAGCGGAGGTGCGAGCGAGACAGGGCGCCTGGGCGTCCGGGCGTCAGGTTTCCGATGCCCTAAAATGGCCCCGGCGTCCGGGACTCTCCGGGACGCTTCTGATCCCGACCTCCCTTGCACATGCACGCACTTCATCTCTCAGATATGTTCCATCAGGTTCAAGGCCTTCAGATGATCCCATTGGGACCATGCTCCCGGTATTACCCGATCGCTCCCAATATAAAATTGCATGCCAAAATCAATTACCCATCGTACAGATCGTGCAGTGTTTTTAAAACCCACTATACGAAACAGTTAGAATTCGTGAAGGAACTCCCAATTACGACCCATGAAAATCATTTTGCAATTTACTCATATGTAATGACCCTTTCCGTCGATTGGATCAGATTTATCAGCCAATTCTTCGTTAGTGTAGGTGCTCCCTGCCAGGTTGTCAATATGCCCGATGTTTATTTAGATTTTTGTTGAAATTCTCTCGTTCCAAATATTTTTCTATTAGTGAACGCCCGTGGGAATGTATTTTGCAACTCGTCAGGCGCGATGATCGGATTCGGCGTAACTGGTCGTTTGGCAAAAGTCAAGGCGGAATTTAATCAACGACAGCCTCGTCTCGCTGCTGGAATCCGGTAAACGCAATCAAATTGCATATCGATTAAATGCAGGCGATTAAAGGGATCCGTGCGCGTGCGGCGGTACTCCTTCGCGTTTAATATGTGCCGCGTTAGTCCGCTGCAGTGTAGGTGTCTCAGATTGCTCTGCTTCTATTTCTGTTGCAATATCCTCGTAATTTGTCGAAGATCGTCAGCCAGAAGCGTCAGCTGATCGCGCGGCGCCAAGACGAAGCGCTAAAAATGCCACCCGAAAGGATGAATCGTAACTTGTCCGATATTCTGAATTATTATCTAACATAAATTTTACGATGCGCTTCTGCCGTTCCTAATTAGCTGTCGTCGTAGTAAAAAAAAATCAGATCCAGACTTTTAGTCGTGAATCATGTTTTCGATTGCGCATAACCGCCAAAGGTCACGTTCGTCATGTGGTGCAAATTTTTGTTGTTGTCAAATGTGGGTCAAACGATTTTCATTGGCTCGAGACCAAATGCAATCGCATGCAAAGGAAGTAAATGTGTTTTGTGTTCATATTTTGGCAAAGGATGAATGCAGAATTCATACCAAATATGTCACGAGAACGGCACTCTGTCCACCTTGGCAGCTTTGGAAGCTCTCGATCATTTTTTGCTCGCACTAATGATGTATCGCAATCAACCTTATATTATTTGGCAATGAAAATGCTGCTGGTCTACTACAATAGCTAGATATCTATATTTTTTGAGCTTTCTAGTTTGGAAGATTCAAATTTACCGCAATGCTGTCGACACCCTGGAATATTTCTCCTGAATGTTTGGATCTTTGGAATTTATGTCTTCCTCGAAGCATTCATCCGACAGCGGTTTATTTATCAATCCGTAAGCACCTTCCACTTGTACGAAAATAAATATTTCTTTTATTATATACATCGGTCCATTCAAAAAAGCGCATTAATCTCATCTACTAGCCGGGATGTACACAAACGTCCCATCCCATATGAGGAAATTTTATGGACTGTCAAATACTTCGCCCATTGGGGACGCTTTGGCTAGATCCATCCGAGTCGTCGACCCGGATCCTGGTCTTTAATTCGTGGACCGCATGAATCATCCTGTTGTTAAGATCAGCTCCCTTATCTATTGCTCGACAAACATAGTTAAGGCGAATTGGCCTAATTTTAATAAAGGCAAGTTTTAATTCATGTCCATTATCTTCATGTGCAGTCTTCGCGTGCATCATCGGTTGCGTTATTGTCCACATGGAGGCAACAGCTGTTGATTATGGAAGTATGACGTACACTTATGTAATTAATAATGACTAACAACTGTTGGCCACACTGAAAATAGCAATCGCATTGCAATTATTGTAAAGCGTGAAGAATTAGGTAATGGGGTTTTACTTTTTTTCTGGCATCCACAGCATGCCAATGTTCGCTTCGTGCGCGAAGATGATCGAAACATTGTGATTGGGGGCTATTAGCTTTTTTGTAGTGCGAGCGTGTTCATCTCAAGGCGTTGTGGTAGATGAAATCTGTGGTAATTCCTTTTCATTAGAGCTAATGGACAAGAAGCTCTTTCTGGGCGTAAGGTGAAAATCTACAGTTATTACAAGCGAACAAACAGACATACATAGGGTAGACCTAGAAATATAACAAAACACACAATTTGGAAACATAAATTTTAATTTCTCAACTATCAGCGTATCAGTCATCGTATCATCGATCCGAAAAGCGGACCGGTTAGACACACATACCTTTTTGTGGCATTTTCGGTGATAAATATGTATCCGGGGGCTTCTATGATCTGTACGATCACGGAAGCCCCTCCCCCAGGGGCTATTTTACATGTGATGGATCCATGTTTCAATCATGGATATGAATCGACACAAAAACTCAGCTTTATTGCTGTGAAATATCGCCAAACATTCAATTAAAACGTCGCTTTTTTTATCCATTGTGAGCAAATGCAGCACCCATCTTGTGTACAGCTTTATCATGTGCAAAATTTCAATCAATATGCTATGCACAACACTTTTTTAAATGTCTGCCATATCTGCTAGCTCGCATACTTTCAGTCGACGATCATCCAATGCTATTTTGTGGATTTTCTTCATAATTTCCGGCGTATTTGGTCAAAATATCAAACTGTATCAACCAAAATGCATATCATAGCTATATTTGCCATCATAATCATGTCTGATAATAGTGATTCTGCTATCTTCTTATGCTGCTCATCTTCTATAAGATTACAATGGTTCGGTGATTCAAATCCAGATTGTAGAATAATAAAATCTTGGATGTTAACTTGGATTAGGTTCGGTCATTTTGTTTTAGTAAAGGGTAGTAAAATTGTCTACACTCAAAAAAAGTTAATGTTTGGTGTGCATATTGCATTTCAGCAGAATGCAGTTATGCTTGCTTAATGTATTAAGAAGAAGAGCTAACTATGTACATTTACTAAGCAGCTAGTAATCTGATTCTTTGCATCGTGCCACTTTCATATGTCCTGCTATAATTTGATATCGTTCAAAAATGCTTTTCTCCGTTATTGCTAGATCTAGCTATGTAAAAAGCGATCTCTGTCTAACTTTCTTCTTTCTCCTAGGTTCCTCTTTATTAATATCTTGTTCCATCGTGTCTTTTGTTTCTATTCGTAGAGCATTACGAAAGAAAGTACCTACGCAGAACCGTTATAGAATAGTCGTTGGACTATAATTAGTTAATTTATTACGTGCTCCAATGTTGAGAGGTGCTAATAATAACTTAATGTCCAATTAAATCACCTGTTAATTTGTGGAAGTTTCACTCGACATGTTTTTCATAATTAATTGTGTTTTTTGGGTGCGCTTTTTTGCCGCTCTTCTAAATTGTTTCAACAAACACGTTCCGCGGCGTTAACTTCGCCTTGCTGAATGATTTATTCGCGTCTGAATTTCGTTTGGGATCCCAGCTCAGAGTTAGCTGGTCCAGCAGCTTAATAGATTCTCGGAAGCAACGGCTAAAAGTGGCTTCTAATCTCATTGCTGGTAGTGTTCGACGAACCTGATCTCGTGTGTCCAGTCCGTATGTCTTGGATCGAGAGTTGAACGATCTGGAGAAAGTGTATCATGACGCCTCCGCGGTGCATTTCGATCCTGACCCGATGCTTCTAATCGAAGAATCGTGCACTCGGAACATCTGGGAGCGATTAGCCTTGTTTTTGTTCAATTTCGTAGGCATCTTCGACGATTTGACCTGACCCAAATCCTTTCCGGACTGAAGTGCTTAAGGCGTCCATCGGAGATGCTATAAATTCTTGCATTCGCGCAGATATTTCAGACTGCTCTCGATCCATGCCGGCGTTATAAAATGCAACAAAGATGCAATTTATGATTTGGTCATCAAAAAGCGCCATAAATCCCCAGCATGCCAAGGTGTGGGCCAACGCGATGTTAATTTACGCGCGACTCAAACACCATGAAAGCGGCGCCAAGATTTCCGGTGAGATAATGCTAAAAGGATTTCTGACGAGATGCAGACAGGTCAAGATGGCAGATGCTGTTTGGTCATGTTTTCCATTCAAGATCGGATGATTGATGTTGCTCAATAGCCGCAGAAATGCGGAAGCATCGAAGAATTGTTTCGCAGTGCGTGTTCTGCTGCAATTCTTTGATTTATGACGTCCATAAGTTCCATCATTCCGCGAAAGCATTTGATTGAATGATACGTACACTCTCTGGCAAAGCGATCGGATTACTTATTCCAGGTTGTCATAAATTAAATCGAATTGCATGAGGAAAATGCCATTACAAAAATACCTGGAAGATGAAGGACGTCACGAGCTAAAACACCAAGACAATAGTGTGGTCAATACAAGGATATTCAAACAAAAGTTCCAGCAGATCTCTTAATGCTTGCTTTTTTTGATCAATTATTTTGCTGCTGTGAACCCAAATTTGATGTTCCTGAAAGAGCCATACATAGTCTTTTTGCTATTTTTTTTTTGTTTGTTTGTACTACAAAAGAAACATCATCTGTACTTCCATCCATTTTTTCTAAAAGTGCGCCGAAACGATACATAGACGACTATAGGCAAATATGCTTGTAAATCTGTCCACGCATTCAATTCTTCTCGGTCTTCAGGTATCATTTATCGTTGTTCAGTTTGTTCTGATTTGATCTCTTCTCACAATACCCGTTCTTTATGTTTTTTTACTACATGGTCTTTTATTTGAACGCCTTGGCTCCGTTTCCTTTTTATAGTCATAGAAAGGTAATAAATGGCAGATGGTGTCGAGAGAAGGTCGCCCCATGTTAAGTTCCATGACCGTCCATTTCTCCGAGATCACTTTCGTTTCCAGCACTTGAATACGAATGCACGCATTTCTCCATCTTCTGATGATCTCGAGCACGCACTTTCCATGGTGATGCACTCCGTGGATTGCATATTGGATGTGCAGCCAGCTCCGATTGGCTTTTATTGCATTGTAACAGCATTAGTTGCTAATCAACTTTTACTTTTAATCGTTAGCGGGGCTGCATGTGCAGCTAACTGTCAGTTTCGATATTCTAATTTCGGATAATGGACGATCGGTATGACCTCGTTTTCCTGCGACAAATACAGTAACGTCACACCAAATTCCTGCGCTGGTGTTTTCATTCTATTTTAGAAGTCTATGGCCGGCTAATCTCATCTATCAATCTGCCGTCGTCAGGGTTTGACGTCCTCCCGAAGCGACACTCGCTCCAATTGCCAACTCAAATATTGCCGACTTGACCAGATTAGTCAGAGATGGCATCTCAATTAGTAACTGAATCTTGTCCATGAAATTGCTCGATGGCTTCGGATCCTCTTTTTATAGCACTTGTGATTTCATTGACGTGTCGATGATGAGCTAGAGGAATGTGGCCATCGATAATATTAAACTTGTGACTTAATCCAAAACAAATTCCCGAAGCTTCCTGCTAGTCGAGCTAAGTCCATTCTGGCGCATTCCTAGGCAGGATCCCAAGTGTTTATTTCATTCAGTTATGGTCTTCTTTTAAGCAATGACTAAGTGCTTATTTTGAGTTGTGCATTCAACGAAAAAGATACTTTGCTGAAGTATTTGCTAAATTTAACTCGGAAGCGATGCAATTTGTAACCGCGTTCTTGGAAGACCAGAAATATATGGTGTTTCATCACGTCCTATTTTAAGATTTTGAACCAAGCTATCAACCAAATCAAATTTGCAAACTTTACTATCAATTGTGTGATTAAATAAACACAGTATAGAAGGGTGCAGTATAGGAGATATAATTTTTTTTTACAGAGACATTTAAACACAGTCCCCTGCATAATCGCAGCGTGACGATCATCATCAGCCATAACAACTGGTCATTATTAATACACTCAGATATGTTGCTAGACAGTTTTAAATACCCATTTAATGATCAACGAAGCAATGTTGCTAAGATTTATTAGGACCGTAATGTCGACCCATTACTACAGCATTAAAGTGATTTATGATATTTTGATTCAATTTTCTGGTGAACGTGGAAGCAAATTAACGCCTCAAAATAAGATACTACTTTTTCCTGCAGCAGATCTGCATTCTTCTTGCGTGTGTTTTTGGCCCATGGGGAATTTATATGCTGATGAGGAATGCTCAATGAGTCAGATTTACACGGCTTAAAGCACGTGGTTCGTCAACAATGTCGCTGTTGGATATATCCTCGAAAGGAATGCAAAATAAAGAACCTCAGCATACAATCTATTCCACTTTTTTCTTTGTACATACACTGTATGTACAAACTACCGACAATAAGTTTGAAAACGCTTAGTTCTTCGCGAAAAATTCAATACAACGTAATTTATTGATATTTAAAAAAATGCACATTGTTAAACACATCATTCTTGTTATAATCACTTATTATAAACATTTGGATGATAACACAAATTGGTAAAAAAAACTATGTGAATATGGCGTTCGATCGCGAGGTACTCACTCGTCGAATCAGCGGTCCGAAAAGCGGACCGGTTAGACACACAGATCATTGCGTCCTTTTTTAGGGCTTTTTATGGCATATTAGGTGATAAATGCGTACACGGGGCCTTATATGATCTGTACGATCTCATCGAGAACGATATCATCTTGCACACAGCTTTCTCATGTTCAAATTTTCAGTAAATATGCAATGTACAGCACTTTTTGAAATACCTACTATATCTCGTGCACTTTCAGTCGACGGTCATCCGTTACCATTTTGTGGATTTTCTTCAGAATTTCTGGTGTGGTCACCTCATTTGGTCGACCACTGCGAACAAACGCCATCTATACACCACGGTCGGGTACTTCTGGGACTATCCTTTTATATCAGAATATCGATATAGCAAATCATGTTGTTATTGGTCGTCGTTACGCCAGATTCGATTTCCATCATTTAAACAATCCATTAATATTACGATTGTAATACAATACGACAGCTTTAATCGTTCGTGTTAAAAATCGCTTAAATCAGACCATGTTTCTCATAAAAAATTCAAGGATGACGTCCGAAAAACCGCGCAGAAATGTCCATTCGTGCGAATGGGTAATAAAAAATTGTTTTCTACAAATATGGTTATAAACGCATTTTCACCATAATATACCGGATAAATTGTTTTCCAATGGTATATAAATTATACATGTGCGAATAACAACATTGTTTAGTGTATTAACCACTCTAATTGCTGGTTACGTGCCGTCATTATACGAATAACTCTAGCATGAAAGAGATTACATGTCCATTTTTTTTTAAATTTTATATTTCAATTATGTAAAATCGTCACTTTTTCTTTTTCGAATTGGAATTCTGGCATTTCTAATAGTTTGTTCCCAATTTATGAAAAGAAAGCAATTAGGATTGTTAGCGGTGCATGGGATTGGGTCATTATTGAAATCCATGAACAAATACATAAATGTTTGCATATTCAGCAATCAATGTGCAAATCAGGCCTTTGCTCCATTATTTTTTTCGGTTACGTTCCTAAAATTTATATCGGTTCGGTTAATGATTGCTGATTGTTTAGGATTAGCCATGTCCTTACAAGATCTATCTGAAACATCACATATGGCATCGGGGTCATGCCGACTTTTATGTGGTTCCACCACACCACAAGATATCTAATAAATTTGATTGGGACATAAAAGTAATGCTTAATTTATTGGATCAGTTGGGTGCGGGAATGATGACGGGAGCAGACGCCGGGGTTTCCACTCATGGATCTAATTAATTCCCCATATTGCATTGTAGTCGGATGTCATAGACGCTGGTGTCACTGAAACATGACACCATTGTCTGTTCAGACGTCGTCGACTGGGGATCTGCGATCCTCCGCTGCTGCTTGCATATGAATCTGCGCATACACCGTGTCTTCAGCGATTACTATCGCTATTCTCTTCTTTGTTTGTAAACAAATGCTTTTGCATAATCCATCTGCAAACAATACCGTTAGCAGCTGCCTACCGAGTCGCAAATCACTTCAATTGAAACGCGCATAATGTACGCCAGTTTCCGCTTCTGGTTGCATGCATGCACTCCTATCCTATGGCATGATGAACAGTCGACGTTTATAGGACAGAAAGAGTTCATATAGCATTGAATCTTCCTTCCATTCCAATCGAAGAACAAAGAAAATTCTTCTCGATGTGTCACATTGGATGTCATAACGCTATTGACACAAGCGGTCTACCATTGTCGCAAGTTCTTTAGCCATGACGATCTTCATTGTTGGATCTTTTCATCCTGCATGTTGTAGATAGCTTGATGAAGAACTTGATTCTTGCTAAAAGAAATGCCATCAATTGTGAACTTGATTCCAGACGATATTCAAGAATTTGAATAAATATACTTGGTTTTCAACAAGGAACAAGTTCCACCTGTGAAGGCGCAGTAGGGCAAATTGACTTGATTGTCACGAAAAATGAAACAGCAATGGTAGTTGATCGCTACGTGCATGCGCCACGCCGCCTCTACTGTTTTTGTGTTTGTCTATACGTAGCATAAAGCAACTGCTACACCAGTAGCAAGCCTATTTTATTATATATTACACAACACACAACCTCTTAACAAATGGAAAAAAGGCAGTGTATAAAATTAATTCTTCCTAGGAGCTAAGAAGTTTTATCAGTCATTGAGTTGATGTGATTTATTACTTCCATAATATATTCCATTTTTGCAGTGGATCCAAACGGAATGCAAATATAAATTATTCTAATTGGATATATTTTAGGAAAACTTGCGCGCGCATCCTTTCTCTCTCCGTTCTCGCAGCCCAAACTTCATTTCACCAGACCAATATGCGCAAACATGGTGCATCCATACAATATTTTTACTATGCCTATGTTATTCCCACAATTGTAAACAGAGAGTTGTGTGTAAGTTTTATCGCAATCGGATAAACATTTTTATTTTATTTTTGTATATTAGATTGTACCTATGTTACTCGCACAATCCTTGGCAATAAGTGGACGAGGTTTTATCGCAATTTAATGAACGGTATGGCAGCGCATTACATACGAACAAACAAGAATTAATTTTTATACATAAGATTAATGCCCCATCGCGCGTGTTAGTTACTTGTACTTGTTAACAAACTAAACACGTACAGATTTTGTATGGTTGCCTAACTTTCAATAGCGTTTTTTATTGCGTGGTCCACATCTCCATAGACGCTGTAGAAGGGTGTACATTTAAATTTATCGATAAGCAATTTCATCGATACTACCCTCATCTTAAAAATGAAGTATTTGTTCGAGATCGTAATTTTAATAAATACTATTCCGTTAGAAATACAAACCTGGACCATGTGTGTGCATACTCTCTCTGGATCACTCGAGCGCGCACTCAATATGTGAGTGCATACTCATCAAAGATTCAAAAGAATGATAAATATTCAGATAAACGTTTTGCAAAGCATTGTCGGATTATATACGGTATAGAATATAGATTTTGAAGCGTTTTAACTATCCCTTGCTAGCTACAAAATCTTTGTTGTTATCTCCTTGCAAAACAATTTTGGTTTTATAGCCAATATGGCCCCAGAAATAAGCGTATTCCTGTTTATTATCCGACGAACTCACTTACCAACTTACAAAAAGATTAATTGCAATCAAGACGATCCAGAATCACACTTTTGCATTTTTTACATTGACGAAGCTTTACCATACATATGTACTAGTATTAAGATGTCGGATTACAAGGGGCGCCGGATTAGACTGGGGCCGGGTCTGCTGTAATTGTAAGGGCGATGAGAAATTACCACATTAAAATCCACATGTGGAGAGCGTTCATATCCAATGATGGGTGTGATACTTTAAGAATAAGTTGATAATATGATATTTCTACCGCAGCTAAATTATTAATCTATTGTCTGTCCGTGGAAACAGTTCGCTCGCTTTTTATGAACCTGGCGTGGAATATTCAATAAAACAACAACGATGGATATTCTCAATTCGAAAGTAGATATAAGGAAGTCTATGTAGAATGTGAGGCGAACAAAAATGTAGGACAAGTTTCTGTACAGAAACTTAAAGGTCGTAACATTTGAATGTACCTCCTATACATTTGAAATAAAGTCTGCTACGTTTATAGAGAGAACCACAGCACGAATGGCGATTAGAAGGGGAATATAGAAGAAAATTAAACCCACACTCTAAATTTTAATGCTGCTTCGCATTAGGATGCCTGCGAATAAATTATTTTTAATGTATACACGAGCTAGATAAAAATTAATGCAATATTTATGGCCGAGCCAGTATATCGAGTTGATATTGAGTGTAAATATTTGCGATAAATGTTTCGACATCAATGAAAATGTGATACGTTATCTAGCTGGCAGTGTACACAGTCGATCTTAGAAATGATTTCATAGCATCAAAGCAGGAAGACGATATTTTTGTGCGAATAATTTCGTCGTACAGTCAAACCTTCTATAGCGTCCACTTCGTTTGCGGCGTCTTTTACATGAGCAACGGGTGAAATGTGTAAGATCAATGCCTCCTTAGGCGTGTTGGCCACTTGCACTTGTTAACAATTTAATAACATTTTCCATACTGGGCTAAAAATACCAGTGCCCACCGATGATGTGTATTTGGTACACAAAATTGTACGAAATACATCATCGGTAGGAAAAGGCTAAACACGTACAAAATTTCTATAGAAGAGTTGACTGTGTATCAATGCTTCTGTAATAAGATCCATTGATCGATTTTCAGAAGCCGTTTGCGATTATAATAAGTCTCGAGCGGTTTGGGTTACAAGCAGGATTACAGCAGTGGTTAAAATATTGTCCCGCTATCGAATGACATTTAATCCCTTCGTCTGCATTTTTATGGGACTTTAGCGCCAAGATCTATATATATGAAGACTGGCGAATCCACATAATTGCACGGCGATATTAATAGCGGATTCTTGCTCAATGAGGCGATGCTTGCAGGAAGTCGTCCCTCATGGCTAGCCGAAGCCAATTTGTCGTCGAAGCGTATGTTTCCGCATTTCAACTGCCGAAACAAGATCAAAACCCGACTGTGAGACCCTAATGACTTCATTTTAAGGTCTGCCGATCGCGCTAACACCACCGCTTTCTTGGGTCTTTAGCTATTTTCGCCTTGGAAATGACCTGCTAAATTTTCCGCTTGACGAAAATAAACAGACGCCTATTTGCAGAGGACTATCAGCGTCTATTTGACATGTGACGTTGACGTTTCTATTTTTTGGAAATGGGCACGCTTGGGTTTCGTCTTTGTCTATATTTGCTGTCGGCGAATTTAAAAGCGAGACTTTTTGACCTGGCACTCGGAAGAATGAGAAAGTAAGCCCATATTCGATGAGGAGATAAGTTGCAATTGCTTTCCTAAATGGCCCAAAAAGGAAATAGGAACGAGCAACATTCAACGGCAGCTATAAAAATTGCATTGAGACTGCAATTCAGCATTGAGCACACATGCTGCGGGCGTACTCGAATGATCCAGAGAGAGTATGCCCGCACATGTTGCGAGCATGCGTATATATTTTTAATAGAATATTATTTATTCCAATTTGTCACCTGTTTTACAATATTAGCCACAACTTTTATTCGATTTGCTCGATTGAAGCTCGTGCTGTTATCATGTCTTAAATTGTTATCAATTTATATTCATGCGTCGTGCATTAAGACACGATATAACATTGCATATAATAAAAATGACATAATATATTCAAATTTATTGCAACATGCTCAGAAAGAGTAACCCAACTGCGAGAATACCATGACGAACCTCTTTATTAAGCACGACCAAAACTAGCTTTGCTCTACAATATTTTCCCCTTGCCGAACGCACCAGATCTTTACATGCAAGGAATATATTCCTACTATAAAAACATAAATGCTATATTCGCATGTCCACCACTTATCGTTCATGCAGATTCACTTTTTTCTCAGGAGCGCGCAGTGTAATTCAAACTTGTATATCAATAAATGACCCTTAACACTGTCGATAACACACAATATTCGTTCATTAAGTATATAAATTATTTATGTGACTTTCTGCTATTTATTATGATTCTAAGCATTTGAGAATATTTAAACGTGTAGGGGTACCTTTACAGCGCGACCTTATCATCGATGTATAAGTATATGATGAAATGCAAATGCTCTTTCTTTATCATTCGTGTCTAGGGAATCCAATTCATTGATAAATTTGATCAAAAATTACTAATAAGTCCATTTGTTTGATAAAAAAAATTGAAGGCGAAAGAATTTTATTTATTTAAAAAAAGATAAAAATAAAATTCAAAAATAGATAAATAAAACACTAAAAAATTCAAATATTATTTTGAAAATATGCCCGAAGTAACATTAGATATCGAGTGTTTCGTCATTTAGTTTGGATCTGATTTTGAAATTTCCCGACAAATTATTTATTTCCGTCGCTGCAGATTAATACTTAGACACTATAATACTTCGATGTGATTCGTAATTATATTACGGAGGAATACAAAAATTCTGAATCCCGTATCTATTATATTTCATATTGATATTTCCATTATTAGAATCGAAGTGTAGTAAATACATCACCGGTAGGGAAAGGTAAATATAACAATTTGAAAAAGCATATATGCACTGTATATATGTATACATAGTTTAGACAGTTACTGCCCCTAGGCGTCGCTCTAAGCTCGCCAATCAGTAGTTACGCCACTGTTTCCAAGCTTCCAGATTGTCTCGATTTAGTAGCCTCGTCGTGCTGGTGAGGTGTACGATTTATGTTAGATAAAAATTTAAAATGCGAATTTTTCGGGATTATGTTTACTAATCCCGGGATTCATGAGCATCTAAAGCTGTCCGGGATCCCGGGATTGGATTCCCTACTCGTATCCATACCACTAAAATCTGGTCATTTGATTCTTTCGTGGTGCATTTATCTAGAGACCACATCAACCGGTGATTGAATAATTGAGTGGTAGATCCGGTTGAGGTTCTACATCTGGATTCAATAAAACTCCCATCCTGTTCCTGTATGCACCGACATCCTGTCGTGATATCAACTTTTTCTATCGTTAAAGCGTTCTTATCCTGGGGTCAAAATCTTTGCTGTGTAGATCTGCTTTCTCCACGATCGCCACAAATTTGCTGTCTGGCAGCGCAATATTTCTTGCGCGTCTGGGAATTGTTATAAGGAATGATTTATGGAAACATTTATCAATCCAGATTATTTTTGAATGGACTACTCGTATCTTTGTTTGATGGACTGGCCAATAAAAAAACTGACAAATTGAGCGACTCGTCTGATTTTTTGTCTGACAAATGCCTGTATTTTATCACAATGGCTATTCCAGCTACCGTCTGACACCGGTATTGTCGGTGTTTAATAACATGAAGGCTGTTTGCAGCAAAACATCTGGCTTCTCTGCTGGAATTGATTTGCTCATAGTTGCCCATATGTCAGTATACTATATTTATCGCCTTTATTAAATCCAAACGATAATCTCCATAGCGAAATTTCCAGGAAAATGGTACCCCAACACAAGGGATCATGAATGATGAACGGCCGAAAAGTAATGCACACGGTAACATTGCGCCAAACAATAGTTAAATAGGCGCTTATGTCGTACGCATGCGCAATTAAGCTGCTCATAACGCCATAATAAATGTTTATTTAAGTGTTTTCATTATTATAATACGTTCTCATTTGTGTCTTAACGACATGATTAGGGCAATTTCGCATTCGGCTGCGAATAAAAGGCAGAAGAAACGCGCCGTAAAATTTCCCGACTGCGACAAGTCCTAAATAACGTCACCCATTTCGCACTCGTATTGCTACTCGTCCGTAATAAAATGTAATGACTGTGTCATTATTTTCATAACGGTCACTTACTAGAATATCACCGGTCATTAAATCCGGGAATTGATGGCGTTCAAGTATGTAATATATCAAAGGTGTATCGTCGCACACGACAGACATTCGCAATCGCGTTTCCGCCAGCAAATGTATTCCAACATGATCTCGTTGTTTTCTTATCGGCGACGATTGACTTGCCGCGATAAATGTGCCAGTATTGAACGAATCGATTTTTCGCGATGAATATCTTTTTGCGCGGTTTTGGCGCGCAAAAAGAGAGTATAGAAAATCTGGCATCCGGATGAACCTTTATCGCACACTCGAAACGCTGTATGCTAATGTTTGATTTGTATGTCTTTTCAGGTGAGATAAGCAGAACAAGCTATAAAATATGTTGAACTCCACGACTGAGATACTAAGATACGTGATCGGCATGGGTATTGTTATTGCTTTATTTTATATGTTTATTTTTGAAATCATCTTGTTGAGAGACAATTTAGCGACTTAGTCATTCATGTGTGTATAGTCATAATGTAATCTAAAGGCTGACAACCTCCTGTCTGGGGCAGAGCACAAACGTGACTCAATGTCAAGCTAATTTTTATTCAGTCAATTCAAATAACAATTAAATGTGCTGCTTAATTGTTATTTGAATGAAGATAATCATCTTATCGGAAAATATAACAGAAAAGATGGATGGAGTGTGTCCATTCGCGAGACTCCGATGGCGACGAACCATTTACGGAACATAGCGCAGAAGACAGTAACAGTATTTGTGTAATTATTCCTACAATGCTTCTAAATACAATAAGCCCTTCGGTGAATTAATTTTAAATTGAAGAGATGTTATATTGAGATGTCCACACAAATTCTCTCAGGGACGCGCAGCGTGAGTCAAGCTTGTATATCAATAAATGAACCCTAACACCGTTGATAGCACATGATATTCGTTCATTTCTTTGCGTAAAAATAAACAATACATATGTATGTCTTCAGTTTTGGTAATAAAATAATGCATTTTTTGATGCTTCAAATCGATAAATTTGGGTTATCATTATCGATCGATACAATCGTATGATTGTATGATAAGATGCAAGACACCCTCTCCGTCTCTGTCTTCGATTCACAATATCTGCAATCATTGTGCAAGAATGCTCTTTCTGTATCACTAGAATCCGTTCGCAACATATGCGGGATTCCTCATCAACGGGATAATGTCCGCAACGTTGAAAACTAGATAGACCGCACACCGATATCTTAAGTGTTTTCACAGCTGATTCAGCTTCATTTGCAAATCATTTTTATCCCAAAAGTTATCGACAAAAATTCATATGGAATCCCAAATGTCTTCCCTTGAGGTTCTGCTCTCTATGTTTATATTGCTTGAACTATTTATGCTTCTTATTGAAATTCTTTAGATACCAGTAATAACCTTCATTCTATTGTCGAACATAAATAGCATACAATGACGCAAATCCACAACTTCTATTGTTGATTCTGGCATTGCTTTCCATTGGTGATTTTATTTACTAATTTTCCTATTTGATTAGGATTTCGACAAGCTGGCTGGCTTTCTCAGATGTGGCAAAGTGGTCGATGGTAGTGTTCTCCTAGCGGTATTCTTGATCAAAGCACTTATATTTCTTAATTGGAGTGCAGAGCTCACGCACTGCCGATGGCTGTCAAGTTCATCTGTCTCAAGTTTAAGCGGTCACGTCTGATTCAAAGGTGTTTTATTGATGCAGATGAACATGGAGCGGTTTTACCTGTTGTGGGCACGCGTCAGCCCACTTCTTCAAAGTATGTTATCCTTCAAAAGTGGACTTGCGAGGAACGTCGTCATCCGTACCAATTCAGCAAGTGGGTCGCTCGAGCCGCAGCGCGATATTCGCCTATGAACGATCGATAAACGGAACGCGGATGTGGGACATCCTGATCACAATCGCGCTGCTCCCAAAGGACGACCCAGTTATTCGGAGATGTTATTGCGAACAATGCGAGGAAGAAGTGGGAGCGTTCTTCTGCCAGTGGGCAACAATATCGAAGCCGTCGGTCGCCCCAGTGGCACAGTTGTTTACCTGAGATAAATGACTTGGCAAGTTGTCGCCCATAGGATGGACGACGTCTCGCAAGCACCCCACTTTCGAGTTTCTTTAGGCAGCAGCTCTCGTTACCGCATTGCAGCGTCCCCAAATAGACCTGATCTTCCTCGCAACTGGTTCATTGTCGCAGCACACAGACGCCGGTACCATAAACACTTCTTTTTTTGCGATCCGAGGCAGGTGTGCCATTAAACGCGACCGCTCCAAAATACCTCCGAAGACGTAACAAACCATGTCCCACTTTATGCAGGAATCTCCAGGCAACATTGACCCGCTGCTCATTGACGTATTCCGCTAAAAATACCCAAATTCACAATATCATTCCGACTTCTTTGCTTTCGATGGATGATTGTCCATTGCTTTCTGGCTGGATTTCATGCAATTAACACATGTTTTGCAGAAAATTTGGGTCTCCTCTCCTTGGTCGGTATCCATATCATCCAATTGACAGGCCACAAGAAGTCGCTTATCATCGACCCATAGCGCTCGCGATTGATGGTTATGGTAATGCCAGTTTCGTTTTGGAACAAATACAGACCAAAATCAGCACTAAACACAGTGACATTTTTGAGATGCGTTTGATGCTGGTGTGTCTCATGTGGATTGGTATCGTCCTAAATCCGACAATTTTGCTTGTTCACACATCATCCATTCATCCAAAAATCAACTGCAAGTGCGCGAACTAGTAGACATGTTTTCAAAAAGTGCTGTACATCGCATATTGACTGAAAATTTGGGCATTAAAAAGCTGTGCGCAAGATGGGTGCTGCGTTAGCTCACGATAGAACGAAAACAGCATCGTGAGGTTTCATTTGAGTGTTTGGCGATATTTCACAGCAATAAAGCCAAGTTTTTACATAGATGAAACATGGATTCACCACATGTAAATTAGCCCCTGGAGGAGGGGGGGGGAGGTTTCCGTGATGGTGCAGATCATATAAGACCATGTACGCATTTATCACCGAAAATGCTACAAAAAGCCCTAAAAGAGGACGCAGTGGCCACAAGGTCTAACCGGTCCGCTTTTCGGACCGTTGATACGACGAGTGTGCACATCGCGATCAATTAAATTAAATTTTACAATCGTTCGAAAATATTGTTGGCTTTGTTTTATTGCGCAATTGCCCCAATGTTTAAGCGATAATTAAGAAAATATGGTTCTAATCCACCTTTTTTCAAATGATTGAAATTAAGGTCAACTTTCAACTGCTCCAGAGCCCAATCAGTGAACGCACGGCGTTGTCTATGGTTGTTTAGCTTAAGCTTGTGGGTCAGTTGGATTTTATACGGGTGCAGTCCCATGTCCCTAAAAAATTGCTAAGTTGAAATCGCATAAAGACCTAGTTCTTATGAACGACGAAAAATTGACTGCCTCGGGGTTTCCCGTACACTCTCACGCACAGCATCGACGTTTTCAGCAGACCTTGCGTTGACTCGAATAGTCGATATTGTTCGACGTCATATCCTTCCATGGTGATTTGTCATACACTACTGAACAATTCACAATCCAATTGACAGCTTTAACAACATGGTCGCTATAGCCTAATAAATTTCGAGCGTCCCCATTGAAAGAAAGACACAATAACTGTCCCCGCATAAGATGTGTTAATAGCGCCAATTTGCCATTTGGTTCGTCGAAAGCATGTCCAACGTCCGAGCGGATAAAGCCTATCACGTTACATCACGGGAATAGTAAAATGAATCAGGATAAACCATCAACGAATGATCTCAACGTCTTCTCGATGCGTGGGCGGATGCTAAATTGCAGCGGGAATGCAAACATGTTTTCGCAACAATGTTTGTACTTATGCAACCGCTACTTTTTCGTCACCTACTTATGACACTTGGCGACCTTGCTCAAAATCTAAATATCTCTCCTACTCATCAACGCAGTGGACCAGGATTATTTTCGCTTTGAATAATTGTCGCGCTGCTCATGTAACCAGATTTCCGGCGATGCAATGGAAGCCAGCCAATGCATAATAAATAAATCTTCCAAACTGCTCAGAAATCATGCAAGATTCTCCGACGATACTGATACTTCTCGCCTTGAACCGATTCCTTTGTCTGATTAACGAGCAGTTACTTTTTGTGCCGTAACAACTTGATTGCGCCGAGAATCATTAATTTTAATGTGAAGGTCGATCTTCTGTAAGAATTGACACGCTTCATTTAGCGGCGAAGACTTGGTCATTATGCCACTTTGTCCGACTGTTAGCTATGCTTTCTCTTAATCAAACATGATCCCCCGACGTTAACCTTCTGGAATTAAAATAGCATTTAACCGGCGGGATTGGCGTTCTTCTTTGAAAAGAAAACACCGCATAATTCATTTGTATTCCGCATTAATCACGGCTAATTGTGATATTGGTCGAGTACGTGATGCGGTGGTCAAGCGGTCAAACATTTCTTCAACATCCCACATGTGCGTCACGTGTATGTGACACACGGCGGACGGGATATGCTGATTGAATGCTTAAGAGTCATAGTAAATGATTTCCGGAACTATGATGCGGGATATTCACGTCTTGATCATTGTTCTTACGACGATCATGCAGGGGACTGTCTTTAAATGCATCTGAAACATGGAAGAACGAATTAAAATTATCTCTTATGCATTTTATTTTTAAATAAGGTAGTTTTCCTGTCGCACTTTGTATGATTCTGTCAAATGTAATGATTTTATTCCTTGATAAACAATTTAATGCACTTCTACTTGTATGCTTCAAATTCGATAGTATTGGCCACCGAAGTTGGATGTATAATATAAGAAGGCACGTTCATTCACAAAGTTACGTGGTTTATTGCTTCAGGCCACGTGTAGCGCGAAGTTCAACCAAACGCCTTATTGCGCGCGTCTCCTTCATCTTAATTTCACCAGACCAATATGCGCCAATATGGTGCATCCGTCAAACGTCTCGCAAAACGAATTCCGCACACAAACAATGCTTGTGATAATTCAAAAACCTTTTCGGGTGTGCGCCCAATAAATCACCAAAGTTTCGTCGCAATCGGATGAATGGCATAGGAACGAAAGATGGAACCGAACCGATATATATTTTTTCGATTGAAACGGAAAATTGAAACAAAAAAAAATACTGTTCGAAGGCTTGGATGCATCAAATGCGATTAGATCTTATTTTTTCTTGAAAATCAATTTCATACACTGGTTGATTCAAAATAGAATACTAATTGCATGAATACATATTGTTCCATTTCGGTTTGATTGAATCCCATCCGAAATGGAGATATTTTCTGCCAGTAGAGTGCTTCGGGTCGCATCTTCTCGCTGATTAATTAGCATTTCTTTCGTTGCGTCATTTCGACTTGCATCAGGTGAGTCGACAGTGTAAATATTTACCGCTTTGAGTATATTTTCCCTCTTTGTTCTTTCGTTGGTGTTGTGGCTTCGTTTGGTCATGAAAAAGCAAATAAGGACAATCTCGGCCGTCTTCCTATGGAAATAACTAGTTAAGTCATTCTTTATCGTCGCTTCCTCGCTGCTGCGATTTATTTTCGATCGAATACGGAAACTCGTTCTTGCTCCGGTCGATCTTGCTCATTTTTTGCTCTGTTCTTCGCGAGCGAGATTGGTGCAGAATTCCGCGGATTCTACCGCTTCCTAATTCGACGTAATCGCTCATTTTTATTTGTGTCCGCGTTGATTTTAGTGTCTCAATTGGATGTGGAGATGGACGTTGATTCAATTTTGAGCCTGAATCTGCAAGCAATGCATACAATGCTAACCATCTCTTGTTTCAAATATAAGCCTCTGATTTGACTACAAATTTATCAATCGTTCTGCTTTGTATTCTTCTACGTCTTCCCAGTCAAATTTTTGTATCATTTTACCGTTAGCAATACAATTGTCCTTGTCATCGGATTGTTGAATATCTTCTGTTTTCCTACGTGCAATTTTTCGCGAATCCATGTTTTGCATTTTTTGCCCACCTCTGCTACGATTCTTCACCTTGCCAGCAGCGCATTCCATCGTCAGACTTCCTCCTGCGTTACATTGTTTACCTCCATCGCCTACACTCTGTCCATATAGATCACGTACAACTGATCTTTCATTATGGCCTTTCATCGCCGCAATAAAAAACGACTTTACAGCATAATGCGTGTAATTTTATCCTACGATAATTGTACGTGTTTATGTGTTAATACGTGCCCGTTCATAAATCATAACATAGTCATGTGCGTACTGTTTCGTAAATCTAAAATAATGGCGTGCTTTGAATAAGTGATAGCTGTTATTATATCTAATAACACATGCTAGTCCCAATATATTGGAGGAGAACCCGAGGATGACGAACGACGTCTGGAATGGAATTCTTCGTACCGGGTTTCGTGGTAAAGGCAGACTCGAGGGCATCATTTAGTAACTAACCTCCATCAGTATAAATAGAAAGTTCAACTTTGAACCACTTATTCAATCGGCCGGACTATCATAATTTTGCTGTCCGAATTGAAATATCGTCTATAAAACATAATTTAACAAATCGTTCCTGTCCAACATTTGCTTAGAATTTGCTCAATTCAAACAAAACAAGTATTTCGATCGCTTCCTTCTTTCGTTCATATATTCCTCGGTATCTAAAAGATAAATAAACCTTAGCCTTTTCGATGTCAATACTAAATGTTTCCATTGTCACTTTTACCATCTGCTATTTATTGTATCGTATTTATTCAACTGTTATAATAAAAAATGATTGATATTTTAACAGACAAGAATTTCAGGTAGAATTGTAAGGCATGGAAAATTTACATATGTTCTAATAAGGGTGGCGGAAGACAAAAATAATTAGCATTTTACAAGGATTGCAAGATAATAAATTAATTGCCAAAGAAGATATATTGTAGTTATTATCCGATTCTAGACAATAATAAGAATATTTTCAATCGATTACATATTTGGAATCATTGAATCTTCTTTTCGTATAGTAATCCTTTAAAATATCTGAAATCGAAATATTTTATAAAATATGATTATAAATTGGCCCCGCATAAAATGTGTCAATTTTGTTGTGCATAATAACAGCTAAATATGCCGTAAAGCGATCAAATGCTTTTAAACGTCCATAATTTATATGCAGTTATAGTATTTTATGAATTTGAATTGTTTTGAATACTTTTTCAATAATGTGAGTGGTTAATATAATATGTTAACACTTTAGATTCCGGGCGATTTTCGCAAGAAATTCATACTTCTTTCGTAAAGTTGATATAATTCTCAAACCAGCTGATGTATCGAAACGAAATTTCAGCAATGCTTACAAAAGAGTTTACTGCATCGATTTGTATGAACATAACAGTGGTTCTCAATATGTGGGGCGTGTAACAGCTTGATAAAACGCAAAAATATTTTTAAGTATTGCATCTAGTCGATCATGATCTGTTTTGTTTGAATCTTCTCGTTTTGGTATTCTAGAAATTCTGCTGGGATTAAAACCTATAATTCATTCGAGTACGTGCACGTCCACAAATCATTATATTGCCACTCTCCTGTTTAAATCCTTGCATAATTTCGTAATTTATATGCAAATTCTGGCCAGGTATCATAATGTTGGCTTGTCGAAGTCGATTGCGCTACGACGAGTGCAAATAATGGTCTGTTATAGCAATTTGGCGTTTATATTGATCTACTTGCGTCTTTGCAAAACAACCCCTATTCCACATTCATTCGCATTCTGTACGCTCAGCTGGCGGCTCCCTCCGCAGCAGCCATATGACTCCCTGTCTCCCCTTCGTGCAACCCCACGTTCATTGCAGGCGGTTTCAATGCTTCCAGAAGTCCATTATTTAGTCGGAAAACGGGCAAAATTGCTTCAAGTTGCGGTGTTTGGGTATTGTAATTTAAGACTTTGTTTACGTACGGTTATTGCCTCTTTTGTTGCAAGACCAGTGACCTTCCGGCGCTTTAACTACTTCCGCTGAAGCAGAAATCGAAAGTGATACAAGCTGAATATTTTCGACGGCCGCTGCTTAGCAGCAGACGTTTTTTGCAAACGTGCTAGAATACCGGTCTGCAATTTACAATTGTAATTTAGAAGCTCATAACGGAATTCGAAGGATCCGAAGCTAAGAGCGCGACCGAAGAAATCCTGTCGCCATCGATCAAAAAGACCAATATGGGTACGTTCTGCGTCCTTGGTCCCAGAACAATGCCATTGTTTGTAAACACGCGCGATTATTTTTTGCCTGCTTAAAATTCACCAAAGACACCATTCCGAAGCGGCGGGTTCCTCGACCACCTTTTTTGGCTTCGTAGATGACTCCGAATTAGTATGACATCTTCATCGGCTCGCTCCGTTATTGTGCGCTGCTCAACTTTGAACGTTTTTGCTTGCGCCGTGGTCAATCAACAATTAGCGAGCCTGGGATAATGTCTCATTGATCCATTAATTATGTTCTGCAAAAGGAGATCTCGACTGTGCTGGTCAGATGCGACTGACGAGTGCAATACCATTCGTGGAACCTGGATCCAGTTAACAATTTGCATTGATTTGAGCGCGTCGTATTCTTGCCTTGCAATGGTCAATAGCATCCATTGGCTGCTGAAGAAAGCGATTTCATTACAGTTGTTCCGCATTTTATGTCTTCATTATCTACTACTACTTCTGACACCAATGAAGTGTAAGCCGCACTAGCACGCGGGTCCGTTCTGTTTTCGGACCGTTATACATAGCCATGCGCAAATGCTTCCAACGACGATATGGCGTCGTGATAAGAGCATCCAAGCATCTCTTCACATTGCATTTCGACATCTATGACGATCTGCACACTAGCATTGATCAATTGAAATAATGATTATTGATTGAAATCATATTTAAATGACCATGGATTGATTGTATATTTATATTGAAATCCACATACAATACAAGAACTCTGCATGCGGTATAAACTGTGGATTTTGTATAAATTCGAATGAGCCAATGGAGTTTCGACATCAAAAATATCCGACATAACATGCTCGGAAGATTTCGACCAGATTTATCGCAGCTGTATTCTTGGTTTGCCCCATGCAGTGCAATCCTGATTTCGGATCCGAAATAAATTTATCTTCTTCTTCAGATTTGATGCGTTTCATAATCGAGCATATTTAACACTTTCCCCGCTCGCTTATTTGATTTAGAGACTCTTCATATAGCACTGATTCCCGTCGGTCCTTCCCAATAACAATGGGCATGGAGATTCCATCAAATCACCATGGGAATTTGTGCCGTTTCATTAGCATTGTCCGGGCGGAGAAAGTTTTCGGATATTCATTACCACTCTTTTATCTTCATATCAGATTGATGGAAAATAAGTTTCTCCATGTTTGAAGAATGCCACGGGATTTTTTTCGTATGCCTGGAATCCAGTTATAACACGCCCTTTTTGGCCTAAAATTATCCCATGCACACAGGTATGCCATGTTTTTTAAACCTTGGCGTTTATTCAGGTAGAGAGGTACTCCTGTTGCTACCTTCAGGTCTTGATCTTGCTCAATTTGTTAATGATTGACCCAAACAATTATTTAAATATTTCGCTGGACTGCTTTAACGCCCTCTTTGGACAAGTGCTCACCCTCTGCAAATGAATGCACCCCGCATAAACACGCCCCCAGGTCGATCCATCAACTGGGGAGAGTGCTGTTGCCACGTTGGTAATCAGCACTTTTAAAATCGCCTTCGATGACGATTTTTTTTAAAATTGCCCCCGAAATCAGCGACCTTTTATCGCAAAGATCTTTACTTTTACTATCGAGTAATTCGCAATTGAGCCTTGAAAACGCCAATAAGCCGTCCAAGGCCGCGGATTAATAACGGTTGTATTTGGTATTAATATCTTTGTTTGTTGCTTTATAAGGCAATCTAAATGTATGATTCGCTTTTTTGTGTGGCGGTGTAATGAAGTGTAAATATTGTGATTATAAATCACTCGACAGCTGCTAATTTTTTTGACCGCGTCTTCTTTTGAACCATTATGTATTCATCAGGCGAGACATAATTGTCAGATAATGCCACTTTATTTACGACACGACTAGCGAATGCAAGTTTAACCATCTCAATGCCAGACAACGATATGTTGTCGTGCGAAAAGTGCCACACGACGATGTATCGTTAAGTATGCGATGGCATCCTAATATTTGCATCGCGAAAACTGTAGATCTTGATTAGTATTATTGACTGAAAAGGAAATAAATATTTTGCTGTATTTTTATTTTTTTCATGAATGTAACCTAATCTAATGTTTAAACATAAATTATAGTAAAGTAAAATAAAAATAGCGGAAGAAAATTAACATTTTAAATTTTAATCCATGCGGAAATTTTCTGTGGATATGTCCGGGCTATTTCGTTGTGTCAGCGGTCCAGATTTTGGACCGGTTGGACACGGAAATCTTGTGGCCACTCCCTCCCCGTTATATATCATAAACTTAATTATTATTATATTCACTTATATATGTATGTATTATATAGCTAGTCTTAGGTATTTCCATCCCTTAGCTAGTTCATCCCCCCCTCGACTAGAACACAAGTGGCCATAAATAGTGGAGAAATAGCGGGTCCTCGCAGGACATATTTATTATTTGTTTCGGTCTTTGCAACTGACATGGACCCAAATAGCAGGCTGAATAAACAGCTCGGGTCAGTTGAGGGGCCCATGTTTTAAGAATTAGAAACATACGTACAGTCAACCCTTCTATAGTGTCGACCACGCTATAGAAAGCTGGGCACCCATAAAAATTGTGCGTATTTAGTTTGTTAACAAGCGAGGGACCTTATGTGTTTTACCCATTGCGTAAAAGTCGCCGCAAACGAAGTGGACGCTATAGGAGGGTTGATTGTACAATTAAATGCCGATAGTCCCTTAGTAAAATAATATGATTCAACAGAGCGATTGACTGAATCAAAGAAACATTTAGTGTTGTTTACAACTTTATAAAATTGTTCGTTTTTAATATAAATATATTTAATTTGCATATTTCCTTCAAATCACAAAATACAATTGAAAAAACCTAACCCCAAATTTTGTATGGGTGTCTAAATTTCTATAGCGTAGTCCCTATCTCGACACTATATAAGAGTTAACTATATTATATAGCTTTATAGAAATACATGTGATTATTTGTGTTTTTTGTAACTTGGTTGTATATTTTCAATTGAAACGTGATATAAAACAGATGGTAAATCCAGGGCCGTATCAAGGGCGTGGCAAAACAGGCGCCCGCCACGGGCCCTGTTGTGTTTGGGGCGCAAAACGCAGAATACCGACCCGATCAAGAGTTGTATATGATTTTTATTTTTACTCGATCATTCTACTTTACATGAACCAGCACTGATCGACACTGTCCGTTTTTATAATATGTACTAAGTGGTTTAATCCCTCTTTTCTTGGTTATCGCTTAAACATTGGGCCGACTCAGCCGGCAAAGCCCGCAATAAAAACAAAGACAACAATATTTTCGACCGATTGTTAAATTTAAACAGCCCAATTCATAATGAGAGTTTATAATCGTTCTGTAGACGCTATATCAGCGGTTCGAAAAGTGGACCAATTGAACCTACAAACCTTTTGGCCGTCTACTTTTAGAGCTTTTTGCGGCATAAATAAAATAAATTTTCTATGATCTGTACGATCACGGAAGCAACATAGCATCTAGACACTTTTTTCAAATGACGCCGCAAACTAAGTGGACGTTATAGAAGGGTTTACTGTATAATAGAATTTATTAACAATATCGTTCTTTTTATTCACGAATCTTCGTTACTGATCTGATCGTATTAATTTTGGCTTGCTCCCATGTAAAAAGGACTATTGGCATTATGACTGTTCATGCTTATAAAGCTGGATCCTATTGTGCTTTGGTGGAACCCAGGTGTTTAGATGGTCCCGATTTTTTGCCATTGTTCGAAAACATATGATTATGTTGGATGTTTTTTGAGCGAATCGCCAAGAATGCTGCTTTGGATGATATTTCTGACTCCAATGTCAACCACCTTCGTTTCGAAATTTTCGAAAACATCGATCAGCCGAGCTGACAAAAACCACATCCGATCACAAAGGCTTTGTTTTGCATTCCGATAATTCTCGAAACCTGTTTGTTATGAACTCTCCAATCACAGACTGTCGGAGAAACCTTAATAGTCGCCTGCTTTGTCATCGCAGAATGCACAATTATCAACTAGATTTAATTGCATCTATTCTGCTGCGACATAATTAAATGTCGACGACGACAAAAAATGCATAGCTATGCTTTCAAGCCTGCGACTATGGCTGGTTTAAACGCCGCTTGGCCATGTGGAAGTAATCAACCCTTATTTTATAAGAATATCGATTTCATCACCACTGTCGTTATGGTATGACACCAAGCTATCGTTATATGTTGTAAGTGCGCCCTTTTTTAAACTTCTTCTTCCAGGTAAGTCAGATTTACCCCATCAGAAGGATTGCTACTCGTTTTTTTCTTGGAATTCAGGTTTAGAATGTCATGTTCAAGCACGCGAAACCAACACGACAGCTGTGCAAAATCGGTTATTTGTGACATGTGCGAAAAGGACAATTAGGCCATGACCACAGAAATTCCTTTTCTTTGCCACCTGGTGCATTCAGCTCGTGCCGCATGCAATTTTGTATGCGGAGATCAAATTAAATCCGATGCAAATGTTCACACACGGACACCCTTGGACTCGATGAGGTGTTAAAGCGCAGCCAGCTAATGCACTTCGTCTGTATTGCTCCAATTCCATCCAGATAACAGGCAAGCAATAAGGGCATGCCTACCAATCGGGACCGTGACAATAAATCCCCAACTGCTCTCGTCCCACAATCTCCAATTAGACCCGTGCGCGTCCCTTGTCCACAACCATAGCTAAAAGTCTGTTCGCATAAAAGACGCTAAATATGCAGTGGGTGGCTTTATTGCACATCGTCATTCGGTTCTTCACACGTTTTACCTACAGGAGTGGTAATTACTTCATCTCTCAGTAACAGGCCGTCTCCAATGTACGCCTCCATCCGTCGATTTTTTTCTTTCAGCGTTCAAAATAAACAGGATTCCTGACGCCTCCGCCTTATAGCGTTTATTATTTACGACCCACTATTCGTTTCCCATGCCAAGATCATTTGACGTTTGCTAGATAACGTAACCGTTGTTCTGATTTTATGACAAGTCTGAAAAAATCATACGAAAACACCTGCCCCTCGTAAAAATGGCATTTTTATTCGCCACTTTAGCGACGAATTGGCCGGCCTTTGGAAAACATTCGCGCTGCCAAATCGTTATGTCATGGAATGTAATCCAATATTGCTGGATGCATTGTGTGGTTCTTGCTTATCAGCTTGGCTGATCAGCTGATTGTATGCTAAAATTGCGGCATTGAACGTGAGCTAACAGCGTAGACGACTAGATGCTTTTATGTATTACGGTCAACCCTCCTATAGCGTTTGCGGTGCACTATTCTGTCCTGGATCCTGCGTTCTATCGCAAATTATGGTCGGAATCATCGAACGTACCATGTGGTCAAATGAAGCTCAATTCAGCTCTGAACTGTCTGATGTTCAATTTCAATCAATCTTCCAGTGTTGGATCAGACAGACAGTTCAGTAACACCCTGGATACAATCAATCTTCATATTAGATTTGTTCCAGTTCGTATGGAATTCAGGACTTGATGGGCAGTTCATGGTAACGTGCAATCATTGGACGTGTGCTCAATCAATAACATTATTAAAACATTGAACCGGAATCGACATATCGATCGTTCTTATTCTTGCATTGGAAAACTATTGTATCGGTATGAATTTATTATATCAAAAACGTTTTTGCGATGCTCAAAAACAGTTCCCTGATGTGTCACCAAAGCGATATAGTTGCTTTATTTTAAATTGATTAAAACCAATTAAACAATCCCCTGTATCATAACCTGTATTTATTTTGCGTGCATACTCATTATATAGGATTAAATATGGAAATTTTTTCGTCGAAATAGTTAGGCAAGCGAACTTAATCTTGCGAATTGTGACGACATATCAACCACTAGCATCTTAATTTTTGAGTTTAGATGCTGCAATTGAGATTGAGATCATTTTGTTTAATTCATTGTCTACCTGAAGTGGCACAGTTTCGTGTTTGCAGAAGAGCTCAAGGTCCACTCACCCAGTTCCCGCGGTGGCCCATTACCGTCTCCGGAATGCTCACCTGTCGCTGATGATGATGCTGATGTTGCTACCGTGACGCTTGTCAAACAACGTCGTCTTATCTTACCTCCAAGATTGCGCTTCTCAAACCTTCTTCCAATCTCTGAGAGCGTTCACATTGTGCCACATGATGATTTTGTTACTGCAACTCGTTGGGCATCATGAACCAAAATAATCAGCACGCTTGCATACCAACACTTTGCCAATTAGCTATCCATACCCAGCCGGATAAACAGCATTATTTAGTCTAAATTTTCAGCGCTTAATTCTTCAACGCTGCCTTATTTAATCGGCGATAAGTTATGGTCCACCTGGCTCCTTGTGCGTCATAGGATCAAATCGATTTCTGGAGAAATTTCCCCCACGAATCGTTGCTGGCGGACGTTGAGCAGGCTACCTCCAAATCCAGCCACGATAATGGCTCACCACTAACGACTGCAGATAATTGAGGCATCCAACGACAATGTTAATTGCTGTTTATCTGCCGTATGGATTTCGTTTCTCGTCGACGCCCTTAATAACGATTTTGCAGACGGCCCAAATCGGTGGGCAGGTTCGACGAACCCATTTTTCAGCGGACGATTTTACGATGGTCCATTAGTCCATGGAGTGCAGCGAACTTTTCCGCGGTTTCGACGTCGACCCAATTTTGTATAGCGTCGATGTGGCCAGGGTCTATTTCGGGAGTACGGTCCGTGACGTCTCGTCGGCGTGGGTGACGACCGGCTACCGATACGTGAATCACCGCATCCCTCCCAAAAAACACGAAGCTGAGGCGGATTCCTGGGTGTTCGATTTCAGCGTCGATCGTCTTCGGTTTCGCCCGTTCCAGCTCTGTAGATGTCGTCGTCGATCGCACAGCCTCGTCCGTTGCATGCGACTTGGCTCAGGCAGCTTTGGCTCTCGGAATTGACACGGATGACTATGTTTTGTGGAGCTTCGGACTAATTCTTATCCCTCGCAATATGCATATGCAGCTGCACCGATCGCTCATTCCGTGGGTTGATGACCACGACGCTAATTGAAGCAAATCGCATTGCTGCTGTTGATGAAACACGCGAATGGTGTTTGTTTTAATTTTGAAACGCGTTTTAGCCACCGTACGTCTGAATTTGAAGCCTGGATGTTTGTCCAATCAAATCAGACAGCAACAGCATTTACAGCACCATATTCGAAGACAAATGGCACAATGATTCTGTTTGTACAAAATTCACACCAAATGCGAGCGTTGTTACAATATATACCCTCTTATAGCGTCTACTTCGTTTGCGGCCAAATAATAGCACTTGTTGACATCCATAGTTGAAATTGTACTGCCTTCTATTAAAACGAAACGGCCCAGTGCTGCATTTGGAAGATTTATATTATAAGACGAGTGGAATGCTTCCATATGGGCCTAACTAATGCGGAAAACGGAAGCTGACCCGTATCGTCCATTATGCAAGCTGGCCTAAATTGACGATGATGAAGCTTCTAGCGCCTCGTGAACTTCAATATTAAAAGCTCATTTAACGACCACTTCAAACAGATTGACATCACGGCTGAGAATTTATTCAGCAGCTCTCTGTCGTCGTGCGGGCTTGTCCCGTATCGAATCGTGTGATGAGCGATCGTAACTTTTCCTCCACAAATAGTCCACTCCGGAATTAGAATCGTCGTGTAAAAGCCACGAGCGGTCCACTGGAGGAGGATCAGGACCTCCCCAAACGATAATCTACAAACACTCACCCAATTTGCCATCAAGATCAGATCAGTCAGATTTAGGGGTCCAAAATATTCGTAAAATCATGTACATATGTACACTTGGGTCTGTTTTTATGCGGATCTTTTTTATGCGAATTTAAAGTTATGCGGTTCTCAAAAATAATGCAACCTATCCATAATTTTTCTATAGATGATAAAAAACTATTTTTTTAATGCGAATTCGCACAAAAAAAATTAAACACGAATGCAAGTTCCAACCATAAAAAATAATGTTACCTATCCCTCAGTTTTCTACGCAGTTCAAGTCTTTTTTTATGCGATTTTTTCATATGCTATCCTCGTGGAACGTATCTATCGCATAAATACAGACCTAAGTGTGTATGTTTTTAGTGTAATTCTAGGATAATTTTAGGAATTAAAAAAGTTCTCGGAAATGAGAAATTTATTTTGTAATATATACCTTTTCGAATTTTGTAAATATTCTTGATCTTTTGTCGGTCAGATATACATCAAATTCGCGAAAAGTCGCTAAAGAAAGCAATATATAAGAAAAATATATGACGTTAAAGCTTATAATGCATCTATAAAATGTACGTCGCTTGCGTTTCCACGAGAACGTTATAAAAAATAAACAGCATTCCGAATTTATTCTATGAATATGAGACTGCGTCATGTTTTCGTATGTTATAGAAGCTTCTATTCAAATGTTTATAGAGGATCATCTTTTTGCGCGTGCAGAACTATGATATAACATCGGTGAATATATTTTTGGACTTTTAAACAATCATGGAATTCGATGATGGTGCCGATTTCTCGGAACATTTTCGTCAGTCAATGAAAGCATTGATGTCGATTTCGCGATGGAAAAAATTGTTTAATTCACAATTTTTTTCTTGGCTAATGGAAAACAACTTCATTAAAGAAACAATCGATTTATACGAGGGGGGTTAAAATATAATCCGGTCTTACTTGGAATAGCATCAACGAAGCAAGTCTCATCTAAATTTCACGCCTTCTTCGTACGATAAAATGATTAATAACGCGTTGCGCAACAGAGGATGCTACTTCTCGCCTACTTTCTTCCGAACAATAAACGTAGAAAAATAATATACTCCACTCCCTACTCAGTTCAGGGACCGGGATTTTCGACAGAGAAATTATATTGATAAATTTGATCAAAAATTACTAATAAGTTTAAGAAAAGATAAAAATACAATTCAAAAATAGATAAATAAAACACTAAAAAATCAAATATCATTTTGAAAATATGCCCGAAGTAACATTAAACATCGAGTGTTTCGTCATCTAGTCTGGATCTGATTTTGAAATTTCCCAACAAATTATTTATTTCCGTCGCTGCAGATGAATACTTATACACTATAATACTTTGATGTGATTCGTAATTATATTACGGAGGAATACAGAAATTCTGAACCCCGTATCTATTATATTTCATATCGATATTCCCATTATTAGAGTCTATGTGTAGTAAATACATCACCGGTAGGGAAAAGTTAATAAAACAATTTGAAAAACCATATATGTACTGTATATATGTATACATAGATTAGACAATTACAACCACTAGGCGTCGTCTAAACTCGCCAATTAGTAGTTACGCCACTGTTTCCAAGCGTTCAGATTTCGGCGGAAATGTCTCGATTTAGTAGCCTTCAACGTGCTGGTGAGGTGTACGATTTCTGTTAGATAATAATTTCAATCCTGAATTTTTCGGTATTACGTTTACTAATGCCGGGATTCATAAGCATCTGAAACGTAACTGCAAGCATTTCTATTGCTAGAATTGACCTTTTTGTTATTTCTTCAGTTCTTGCTTTATATACATTGGTGGATTCTTTCACTTTAGTCCTTGGATTTCAACCAAAGCTCAATATCGAAAGATTAACTGGAGTTCTAACTGCGTTTGGACTATCACATTTCTGGTAATTATGGAGTCGCTCATTTCTTCCCATCCTGGCGATAATCCACAGTTTCATTATCTTCGGGCCACAATGCACGACGACTTCCGCATTCGTGATTTCGAGTTTATCCTCGGACTTTATCTTGTTTGAACCACGAGCGTCGTTCTGATTTACACCTCGAGCATAATTGTCGTGAATGCGTTGACCTCAAACTGAACGTGTTTCTCAAATAATTCGATCTTTCAAAATAGATTAGCCTCCTCCGTGGACACGGTTCGAACATCATGCATCATAACAGCGAGTCTTCCATTGTTCTGGACTGGCAAGAAGTCGTGTCCGATGCTCCAATTCAACACGTTCTTCCACTTTCAGATCGCTTGCCACTTCAGGTTGATTCATCCACTTTGGAGTTCGTCGCACCAATTCCTTTGCTTTTCGACCGGTTTTTCCAAAATATTTGCTCGTCAATTTGCGAACCTCGCATGATTCATTCGAAAGTTGGCAGATGTCATTATCGACGGTTCGAGAGCAAATTCGAAGATGACAAACATTGACGCATGCCGACGGAAATGCGATGTTGGTACATCGACATGAGTTTTCCGTTGAATTTCTTAAGAAATTCAAAATAATCGTGCTAGTTTTTCCGTGCTCTGTTGTTTGTGTAGCGCATATATTTTCGGCAGACCAGATCCGATTACTCATTTTGTATTTATAGCAGTGCTTCCCAAAGTTCTGCCGAAGAATGAATAAACAACGAGAACTTCGGTTGCTGCTTTTGACCCTCGGGAGTCAGCCCTCATGAATAACTCATTTTTGTATCAATTTTTTAAACAGAACCCTCTGCAAAGTCCTGTGGGAATTTAGACTACTACATTTTCCTCGAGAAATTGACAAAACAACTCTATTATATATTTATAAGGCTCACAAAGGATGTACAACACAATTGTGTTGCATACATATTTTAAAGCAGGTTTATGTAAACTATGACTCGAATATGAATCATCTTAACACATTACGTGCGGGAAGCATAAGCAGATAAGCATTTTTGCGCCATAAATTATGAAGCAGAAGAATGTGTAGCCTTAGTGTAAATCCCTTCAAGACATCAGTGAAGCAAAATAAAATTCATCAATAGTGTCTTTCAATGAGGACGCTATAAATTTGTTGGATTATAGCGGCCTATGTTCTTCTAAGGCAACCGATTCTGACACCAATGAAGCGTAGGAGCGAGGGAGCTCGCGGGACTCTCCGGGCGGCGCCCTGCTCCCATAAAGAGGCGTCGAATAAAAAGTCTCTCGTCTTAGATAACTTCTTTATTAAACACGAGAGAGATATTTGGCTGCGGGAAGGACGTCCTTCCGCACCCAAGGCTATCTGACGACTTTTGCCTCCTGCGCGTCACCACCACGGCGACAGCGGCGAAAAAGCGATCTGTGTCGTTCCTTCAGACGCAATGTTTTCGCAACGCCACAGAAAATGGCGCTGTTAAATTGACACATTGCGCCTAAAAAGAGACGGAAGATGTCGCTGTTAATCTAGCGAATTTAATCTGCACAGATTAACAGCGCCATTGCATGGGGATGATAACTTGCCCATTTAATTGAATTTGATTGGTATGGGGGGGAGTGAGACGCCCACGTCTCATCCTCCGTCACGATAGAGTCCAGAAAAGCTTCTCCCTCTTGTGCAAAAACGATCCATCTCACGCATAACTTCTTGTAACCAAGTTATTCCAATACAATATCATTGAGAAGACTTCCAAAAATGTAAGAAAACTTTTCATGAAGGTCTTCGAGTGTCACATGGCGGTTATTTCGCACTTGTCCTTTAAATTTTTTGCATAAGT